>OY294045.1:48224438-48266792 GCA_958510825.1 Brachypterus glaber | reverse complement strand
GCTATTGTTAAAATTTAAAAACTAAAAAAGTTTCGCCTCCATTGCTCTTCTCTGCATTTTGCTAAAAAATGTTTTCTGAGCTGATTTACCATTTCTAATTTAATGTGATAACGTCATGCTGCGTATTTAGGTGGTTGTTTTAACACAGGAACTGTTTGCTCAGTATATAAGTAACTCATTGAAATGGAGGGAAGGAATCGTGCACAAATTACGTAATTTAAAGGAGGGTTCAAAAATAGTTATTTATGGTACCATCGTTTTCATAATAAACGCTTACACCTAAAAATGTTACAGATTATATTGAACTTTATCAAGGTCTCTTTGACATTTATTTGTCAAATATTATTATGACATTACTTGTCAAAATAATTCACATAAGTTATGCCGCAGCTTACAAATTATCAAAAATGTATTATAACAGCAAGAATAAATGACGGGATAAGTGTACGTGAAATAGCCACTGAATTAAATGTTGCAAACAGCACTATAATGCGAGCAAAGAAAAAACTTGTAGAATGAGTAGTGCAGAAGAAGATATGCAATTAATGAATTATCTGCGGGAAAACCCTTTCCATACCGGAGTCAGAGCGAGGGAAGAAACTAACTTTCCTGGGTCATAATGCTGAAGAATTACGACAGGCCATCATTGAGGCTTGGCACGCAAAAATTACACCAAATTACACAAACCAACCGTTAGAATTACAAAGAAGATTTTTTTATTTTTGATATCTTAAAATAAGTCACTCTTGATGATGTTTTTTTTTCTTTATATTTTTGAAGACACTATTTTGAAGAAAAAAACATCCCATGAACCGTAAGAGTTGTACAAAAAGCGCTTAGTGTTTTGGGAGTTTAAAATCAAGCAGGGCAAGTTATAAAGAGTGACTTTTTTTGAGATCAAATCAAAAATAAAAAATAAATTCCTCTTTGTAACTCTATCTGGAGACATACTGTATAAATATCATTTATAATAAAATTTGTTAACCTTTTTGCTTATAAGCATATATGCTTAAAGACTTGCACTATATAATATAGACTGTACTTTAACCTTACTTAATTATTACGGAAAATGTCAGTGTCAATCTTAGTAACGTACATAAAATGTTGGGGACCTCAGGGTTCTGTGATGTGAGCGTTTTCTATGAAAATGATGGTACTAGTTTGTAAAGTAAGATATTGCCCATGAGAAAATTAACCTGTGAGGCATCAGCCAAGCAGGTTAATTTTCGAGAGGGCAATATCGGTTTACCCATACAAGGTTTTATCCAATAAATAGCTTAGGAATTCATATTTTTATTAATAATTTTAATGAAATTTACGAGAAAATAATTTGACAAGTGACAGTTGAGTGGATAAAATAAATAATTATCCACTCAATAAAGTAAAAGCCACGTGGGGGTTATTATTGAGTTTATCTATTTAAAATAAAGCTGGTAATTGTCTTATTATCTTTATTTATTGGATAAATATATTTATATCTTTGTATATGCTTAAGGTATAGGCAAATTATCTTACACGTAGTACAGTACGACCGAAAATCAGTAGTGGTCTTTTACAATGTTCGCGAACGCCGAAGGGGTTACATAATACACCAGCAACGTGACAAAGGTTTATAAATAAAGAAATTTGTGTTGTTTTCTTGTATAGGTACCTACTTTTGTGTCCGATACTTTGTCACGGTTAGTTTCATTTTTTGAGGGAGTATACAAGAGGTGGATAATTTTTTCAAAAGAGAGGAGAAATTATTTGATTTAGGCAAATTATGATTCACCACTAGGATCTAGGGTTTTTTAAAACTATATCCAGTATTGTTTATATTTTCGACTCTGGTAGATGAGGGGTTGATCCCTTTGACAGAGGCCCCCAATCCATTGACTGCTTTTTTCATGCCCAATCGTGGACTTTTCCAATGCACACGGGTGCCGATGTAATTGCCTAATACACCAGCAGGCAACGGTTTATAAAGCAGTTGATGGATTGATAAAAGTTTTTTTGGATGATGTTATAATTTTTATACTTTGTTGCTGGTAATTGTCTTATTATCTTTATGTATTGGATAAATGTATTTATATCTTTGTATATGCTTAAGGTATAGGTAAATTATCTTACACGTAGTACAGTACGACCGAAAATCAGTAGTGGTTTTTTACAATGTTCGCGAACGCCGAAGGGGTTACATACAGCAACGTGACAAAGGTTTATAAATAAAGAAATTTGTGTTGTTTTCTTGTATAGGTACCTACTTTTGTGTCCCATACTTTGTCACGGTTAGTTTCATTTTTTGAGGGAGTATACAAGAGGTTGATAATTTTTTCAAAAGAGAGTAGAAATTATTTGATTTAGGCAAATTATGATTCACCACTAGGATCTAGGGTTTTTTAAAACTATATTCAGTATTGTTTATATTTTCGACTCCGGTAGATGAGGGGTTGATCCCTTTGACAGAGGCCCCCAATCCATTGACTGCTTTTTTCATGCCCAATCGTAGACTTTTCCAATGCACACGGGTGCCGATGTAATTGCCTAATACACCAGCAGGCAACGGTTTATAAAGCAGTTGATGGATTGATAAAAGTTTTTTTGGATGATGTTATAATTTTTATACTTTGTTGCTGGTAATTGTCTTATTATCTTTATGTATTAGATAAATATATTTATATCTTTGTATATGCTTAAGGTATAGGTAAATTATCTTACACGTAGTACAGTACGACCGAAAATCAGTAGTGGTCTTTTACAATGTTCGCGAACGCCGAAGGGGTTACATACAGCAACGTGACAAAGGTTTATAAATAAAGAAATTTGTGTTGTTTTCTTGTATAGGTACCTACTTTTGTGTCCGATACTTTGTCACGGTTAGTTTCATTTTTTGAGGGAGTATACAAGAGGTTGATAATTTTTTCAAAAGAGAGGAGAAATTATTTGATTTAGGCAAATTATGATTCACCACTAGGATCTAGGGTTTTTTAAAACTATATCCAGTATTGTTTATATTTTCGACTCCGGTAGATGAGGGGTTGTTCCCTTCGACAGAGGCCCCCAATCCATTGACTGCTTTTTTCATGCCCAATCGTGGACTTTTCCAATGCACACGGGTGCCGATGTAATTGCCTAATACACCAGCAGGCAACGGTTTATAAAGCAGTTGATGGATTGATAAAAGTTTTTTTGGATGATGTTATAATTTTTATAATTATTTAAAACACGTGTTAGAAGTATTAAATCCACTCGTGAAGGCTGGTTTAAATTAAACCAGTAACATGACTAAAATTTTACTTCGAAAAGGATGCGTTTCTTACTTTGTCACGATCCAGTTAGTGAATTTATTAATACAGTAAAAAAGATTATGCTGCTACTGGAAAACACAGATCTGCAGATGCTGATTGTTGTTCTAAAAGAAAGAAACAAGTTTATCCAGGTAAAAAAAGATTCACCACTAAGAGGTAACTAGGAATTTTTAAAACTAGGTATGTATACTCATCAATTTATTATTGTTTATCTTTTGAAAAAAAAAAAAATTATTCTATTCGTAATAATAAAGTATTTCTCGATCATCATTCCACCTTACCAAGAAGGAAGTAACTTAAACTAAGGGACCAGACTTGGATATAATTGCTCACACAAATTATCAGCTGCTGAAATGACTGGTAAGCATAGTCTTCTAGCGAAATATTAGTACACTAGTTCACTGCAAGCCTACTATCTTAAGAATAAAATCAGGACCATATTTATAATTTATTTAATAATGTCCCAAAGCAATAAATTTAATTAGCTAGCTGCTAGCAAATTTAAAAAAAAGTATGGACTAGCCCTTGACAGTGTCTAAATTTTAATTTGGGTTTCGACGTGGTCGATCGACTCAAGATGCGATCCTTTTTTTCATAATTATGTTGTTAAAAATCTAGGCAAAGGCTGCAAAACCGCAGGGATTCGAATTTACTCGCTGTACTGTTCAAAATATATAAATTAGTTGTTAGGGGGGTTGCTTTTAAGTGGATAAAATCTTCTCACTGACCGTCAATATCAGGTTTTGCTGAGAAAGAATGGATTTGAGTATCGATCAGCTCCTGAACCTGTAAAGGTAGGAGTCCCTTCCAAATCTACTCTAGAAAATTTAAGTGTTGTTGGTTCTCAATATGTCATCAATTTGAATAGTTACTTTTTGAACAATAGTTTAATATTAAATATTTCAAAATCCCAACTTCTTAAGTTCTCTGCAAGAAAGTTGAACTACAGCCTTTTAGTTAAAACACAAAACGGTAGTGTGGGGCAAAGTAAATCTATTAAACTTTAGGTGTCCATGTCGATGGTAATCTCTCTCGGTCAACTCACGTAAGTACTTTATTAAAAAAACTTGCTTCCAGTCGTTGTGTTATATGGAGGCTTCGGTCTTATGTTAATAGATCTACATTGTTTTCTTATTGTTACGCCCATATTAACTCAGTTCTAAATTATGGGACAGTCGGTTGGGGAAACTCTATCTACATGGAGCAAGTACTCGTCATGCAGAAAAAAAATGAGAACATTGTATTTTAAGCCTTTCCAATACTCCTGCAGATAACATTTTAAGAAGTTGGAAATCTTAGCAGTTGTTTCAATCTGTATTTTAAACTCATACTAATAAAGAACCTAATCCAATCTAAAAAAAACAACATAGTATAAAAAGGTATTAGTAATATTAACCTGCTTAAGGTCGCCCGTATAGTCCCATTGTTCAAAAAAGGTAAAAAAACCGATGCAAAAAACTATAGGCCGGTTGCAACTCTATCAGTGTTTTCTAAGTTTTTTTAAAGAATTATGAATAATAGAATTAAAACATTTTTAAATGATAATAATTTTTTTAGCGATTCTCAACATGGGTTCTTAGAAGGTAAATCTACAGAATCAGCCATTTTCAGCTCATATTCTTTCATGCTTAGTAGTTTTGACAAGGGGTATACAACACTGGGGGTATTTATTTTATTTTATTTATTTATTTATTTATTGTTACATCCAACAGCAAAAACCAATTAAAGGATGAGTCAAACAACAAGATACAGAATTATAAAAAAAAACTAGTAGAGTACAGAATATTAGTCCAAATTTAATTGGCGAAAGACAAATTTAATGCGGCTGTTACTGCAGGAGAATATATCAACATCAGTTTGAATCTTATGATAGTTTTTGCACATAGTGTAAATCGGTGAAAATGTTAGTAACTTGGTTCTAGGCTTCGACAAATAAAATGTATCGTTTGTACGAGTGGCTGTAGGAATATGAAAATTTAACATTTCTAAGAGTTCTGAACAATCAATCTTATTGTGAATTATTTTGTACAAAAAAATTACAGATCCGGAAGCTCTTCTGTTTTTTAAGCTCATTATGTTAAATCTGTCCAGTAAAAGATTGTTATCAATACCAATAATAGGGTAAACCCCATCTATTTTAAAGCTAACAAATTTTAAAAACCTTCTTAAAATTTTATCGATAGCATCAATTTCGTATTTGTGTTTTGGATTCCAAATCAGGCTTGCATATTCAAGTTTAGACAAAACAAAGGAATTAAATAATGCAAACAAAACCGATCGATCTTTAAAACCGTAACTATTTCTAATAACAAAACCAAGACTACGAAAAGCTGATGTAACTGTTTTCTCAATATGTAAACTGAAATCCAATTTACTATCAAACATAACTCCTAGATCTCTAATTTCCGACACTCTAGCAACAACAATGTCATCAATTTTATAGTTAAACACTAAAGTAGATTTTTTCTTTGTAAAAGAGACTACATTACATTTGGCAGCGTTCAGAGGTAACTTATTTTCACGACACCACTTAATTAAATTATTTAGTGCATTTTGAAGCCTCTGACAATCTACCAAGTCTTTTATTTTATAACTTTGCATCATCTGCAAAAGCTAAATTAAATTAAAAATGGTGTTAATAAAAATAAGAAATAGCAAAGGACCTAATATAGATCCTTGAGGAACCCCTGAGGTCGCCAAAAACCAAAAGGATTTAAAACCACGACATTCAACATATTGATATCGATCCACTAGGTATGAGTGAAAAAAGTAAATTAATTCGATTGAGAAACCCATGTCGTACATCGCTTTAAGTAAAATAAAATGGTTAAGTACGTCGAATGCTTTGGAGAAATCGGTGTATATATCAACCTGACCACCGTCATCGAGAACTTGAGAGATATATTGAATAATACATGCAAGATTTGTAGTTGTGGATCTACCCTTTAAAAAACCATGCTGAAGTTTTGAAATTAAATGTTTTATATTAGCATAGATTAGTTTGTGCAAAACCATCTCGAAAACCTTCGCAAAATTTGAAATAATTGTAATAGGCCGATAATTTTCAACGTTTTTCAACGTATACTTCGACCTTAGCAGGGCCTTTGACATGGTTTGTCACTCAATTATTTTAAGCAAGCTGGAAGGTGCGGGGATTCGTGGAGCAACACTTAGATGGATAAAAACATTTTTGGAAAATCGAAAACAGTTAGTTGAAATTGTAGGATCAAATGGTAATATTTTTAATTTTAAATTTAAATCATTGACAAAGGATGTCCCATGTGGCAAGGATCCATACTCTCCCCACTTTTATTTACTATATTTTCAAACGATTTAAAACAATTTTTATTTAAATCGCTTAATAATTTTGAAAAAAAAAACGTTAGAGTAACTCAGTTTGCTGATGATACATCACTTATAATTACCGGTAAATCCATATCAGAAGCAACTGAACTCGCAAATAAGTTGGTGGAGGGTATGGTCCAGTGGTGCAGCCACAATGGACTACTTTTAAACAAATCTAAAACAGAATTGATTCACTTTAAACTGTCCAATCAACGTCCTTCCAGCTTGCTTGTGAGAATGGGTGGCAAAAGCATTGGTCAGGGTAGTGATGTAAAATTCCTTGGGACTCACATCGCGGAGAATTGCTCATGGGGCATGATACTGTGTTTAAAAAAATTTCTAGTTCGAATTTCGCTCTCTACCATCTTAGAGACATTGTAAGTTTTGAGTCTCTTTTACTCTTTTATTATGCTTATGTTCAGAGTAGACTGTATTATTCCTTGCCATTTTGGGGTGGATCTTCAGATGTTGAACGTCTGTTTGTCTTACAAAAAAAAGTCGTAAGAACCATGTGTAATAAGAGATATGACGAACATTGTGCTCCGCTTTTGAAAAGGTGCGGAATAATGACAGTCTACTACTTGTACTTATACAAACTTTGCCTATTCGTAAAGCAGAATACTTCTTTTTTTACTAAAAATGCTGAACTTAATCAAGGTATTCAAACTCGACATGGGAATGAATTGTCTATTCCTTGGCATCGAACATCATCTTTTGAAAGGGGTACGCAGTACATGGCACAGCAAGTGTACAGTCACTTGCCTGCCAGTTTAAAAGCAGTTAGTAATTTTAATAAGTTTAAACATATTTTAAAGGATTATTTTACAAATAATCCTTTTTATTCTTGTAATGAGTACCTGAATAGCAATATTAATATTTCGACTGAATTTTAACATTTTATATTTATATATTTTTTAATTGTAATTTGTACTCTTGTATGCAATTTAATAATTTATTAATTGTATTTTTTTACATTTCGTATTTTGACGTGTCTATAGATTGTTGTATCTCAGAGGACAAATAAATTATTATTATTATTATTATTATTATTATTATTATTATTATTATTTATATATCTAAATTTCATAAATAGTAGATATCAAATAATACATATCCGTAATGTTGATTAAAACAAAGTACACGCAGACATTTTATAAATATTATATTAAAAAATGAGTAAAACTATACACTTCAGTAATATTCAATAAAAATAATACATGCATAATATATATTATATATATTTTATATCGAATAAAATAATACAAATCCCTTATTATTAAAAATAATTATGTATGTATGTATATAAATCAATGTCATAAATAGGCAATAAAAAAAACTTGCAAATTCGAATCCAAATATTTTGAAAACTATAGTCTAAAGGATTTAGATCATTGAACTAAGTGAAAATTATAATAGAATAACTATTTTTAGCAATATAGGAAATATTAGTACTTTACAGAGTGTTACAAAGTGAACTAGGCGTAATCTAATTTCTAAGGCAAATATAACGCAAGAACCACTAAAATTTTTACGGTGTATTTTGTGTGCACGTCTAATCTTTGGTTTAGTCTCTTTGTGCACCTGTAATCTTTGGCTTAGTCTCTTCATAGAAATATTGTTTATATATAATATGAAAGATCTTTATTATTATTGGTAGGTTTGATTTCAGTGTCATCCCTATGCCGAATCTCCCGGTTTGCTTCTTTTACTACATCTGGCAAATAATCGGCTTTTTGGAAACTAAAAGGCCAAATCTGAAATAAAATTACATTAGTTGTAATGAATTACTCTGGTAATTACCTATACATATAAACTACAGGGTGATTCAGAAATAAGGTAAACAATTTTAAGGGGCGATTCTAGGTCCAAAAACATGAAAAAAGTTCCTGTACCTTTTTTAAAGGTCCAAAAATGAGTATAAACTAATAAACTAAACTAAACTATAAAGGTTGGTCCAAAAATGAGCCCTAAGGGACTTACGAGCCTCCTAACGATACACCTAAAGAGTAGTTTTTATTTAATTTCCAAACCCTATGAACCACAGTAAACAATTTGTACACATCCTTTAACATTTATAAGAGCTATCATTTGATGTATTTTTTATTTGGTGATTTTAACCAGGGACGTGCAAAATGGGGTGGGGGCGATGTCATTTTTTTTTATTTTTATCTGTAGTTTTTTTTGATATTTTCTTAATAAAATATGATTTAGTTAACCGTTTTCGAGAAAATTGCATCAAAAGAGGCAATTTCACGTTCTGATCATTAAAAATACCAACTAAAAAATGCACGAATTAAATTTTCAATATTGCACGTTGATTCTACATTAAAAACTGTAAAATAAAGTTTCTACACATCTAGGTTCGAAAGTCAGTTTTAAGAGTAGGTACTACGGCCTCTTAAAGAATACCACATTATAGAGGACCGTAGCTCCCTTAAAAGCGATTTGTGGATACTTTTTTTCATAGTTTTTTGATGAAAAATCGCCCTGCAGTATTAAAATTTTTATTGGGTCATTTTTTAGTTTCTATTTTGGATGCTCAGAAGGTGAAATTTTCTCCTTTATTGCAATTTTCTTGAAAACGGTTGGCCCTACGGTGTACATAACGAGTACCTTTTTTATATATTTTTAACTAAAGAATCATATTTTGTTAAGAAAATATCAAAAAATTTGGGACAAAAAGTGACATCGCCTCCCTATTTTGCACGCTCCTCGTTAAAATTTCCAAATAAAAATTACATAAAAGGATAGCCTTCCCTTTTTGAAATTGACAGGCCTGCGCGGGTATAAATGTTGCATAGACCGGACTTTGAATAAAATAAAATCCCTTGGAGGTTTTTCTCAGACATCGGTGGACTACACATAAAAAAATAATCAAACAAATCCGTGAGCAATGCCGTCAGCCCTACTGGGATCTGCGCGGATATCATCACAATATAATATATTGTTATACTGTATATTTTACAAATCTATTATCATGAAAGGGGCATAAAATATGACATGAAGACAGTAGTTTTAACCGGTAAACGTGAAATTTTCCACGCCTACTGCGAATAAAGTTCGAAAAAGTTGGTAAAATTCCGTTTTTCGGTCATATTATTGGTTCTAGCAAAGAAATAACAAAAAAGTGATATGTATTTTTTGATTTAATGATCGAATACCTGAAACACCATGTATAATATTTTCGCAAAATTTTCATGCACATAATGTCTTCGCGCAGTTAATAGGAAATGTCCGTCGAGTAATGTCGAATAATTTTAAGTAATATCAGATAATGTCAAGTAAAGTCGACCAAAACGTACATGTTTTGTCAAAGCTTTGACAATAGCCTTTAAAGGCGAGACAGGGGTTTACGTATCTATTGCTCTAATGCTAAGTTATCTTTGCTAATTTGAGATCTCTAGAACTGCTTACTGGGAAATAGCGCAAATAGTATTGAAAACCATTTATATTACAGTCGGTTAAGTAAGAGCGTGCCTCGAATTGTTTATTTAAGAATATATTTATACTATTTTTTTTACATTTAATTACAGTTAATGAATGATAGATCAATGCAAATAACTTAGTAACTTGCCCAGTCTCCATTTGCGTCAATGGCAATGCCTGGCATTGTCGGGGCATACTTTGAACGAGATTTTTTGTATATTCCTTCGGCAAAGACCTCCATATTGTCCGAATTTTTCGTGATAGCTGCTTTAATGTGTATACCTTTTTCCCGCGAAGCTTGTGCTTAATAAATGACCACACATTCTCAATGGGGTTTGCGTCAAGCGATTGGGACGGCCAATCCAGCTTGATGATGTCGGATGTCCTGTTCCACTGACTACACAACTTGATCCGACCGATGTTTGGGATCGTTGTCCTCTTGAAGGATCCACTGCTTATTTCTATCGCCATTCCAACGTTTGGCAGTCGGTAAAAGAGCTTTTTTGTAAATCTCGACCATTTTTTCAGCGTTCAAGTTGTACGTAAAGAGAAATAAAAATTCAAAACCTTTTTCCGAGAGACACCCTCAAACATGAATCTTTACAGGGTTTGGGTTTACGGTTTGCTGGACCAATCGGTTGGTGGAGGATGTTTTAAAACGTGCTGAGTCACTAGAAATAGGGTTCAGAAAAAGTCTCCATGTACAAAGCATTGTCGGTCAGGAAGTAAAGTATATCCCGGAAAAAAAGTAGGGCTCTGTCTTACCGACTACACGTTATAGGCGACACGCTCTTACTGGACCGACTGTACCCCTTTCATATACATATTTCATGTATATTATTATAGTAATTACACTGCTCTACACTTCAAGACCATTTTAATTGATTCTAGACATGCACGCTGTTCTAGAAGGATTTTAAATGACATAACAACTTCCATTTTTTTTCTTTTTGGAATTTTTTATATGAGCTCTACTTAAAAAAATAAGACCAAAATTTTAAAAATCGTTAGAGCCGTTTTTGAAAAAAAATGTTTTTTTTAGAAAATATCTTTGATATTTCACGCTAACATACTCAGTTTGCCCTCGATGTCTCGGATTTTGACCAAACTTGGCATAGTAGTACCGCTATTGTATCTAAGCACTCCTACCAATTTTTTTTCAAAACGGTCCATCCGTTCACTATACTGAGTAAAAAGTTCCACCAAGTTCTTGATATAGCTTATATCCGTTATTTGAAAAGGTATTAAAATTTGCAAAAAATAGCATTAAATCAAAGCCAAAGAAGATTTTACCGACTTATTCAAAACCGCCCCTTGCTTAACCACTCCCTTGAAACCACCCCCAACTTATGTTTTTCAAATAACACCCGGCCAATTCTTTTTAAAGACTATGACAGTGCACTTTATTCTGAATTCAACCATTTATTATAAGTAGTATCTTAGATTTTAAGGGGCTCTAAATAACGATTATTATTTATTAATAGAAGAATAGAATTTAAAACAAAGTTGCGGGTGGTTCCAGGAGAGTGGGTTATTATGAGTTGGTTTTGGATATATTGATCAATTTTCTTTTGGGTACAATTTAACGTAAGTTTTTGGAAAATTTTCTGGTTACATTTAGAATGAAATGTGCTTTCATATTCTCTAGTAAAATAGGGGAGTGTTATTTAAAAAACTAGTTGGAGGTGGTTCCAAGAGGGTGGGTAAATAAGGGGTAGTTTTGCATATGTCAGTAAATTCTACTTTGACTCCAATTTAATTTAATTTATTTTTTTAACTTTTTTATCTTTTTTAATAACGGAGATATAGCCCGTCTAAAACCTGGTGGGACATTATTATTACTAAATAATAATTGTTATTGGAAGCCCCTTAAAAAAATAAGATACTACTTATAATACATGGTTTAATTCAAAATGAAATGTAATTTCATATTCTTAGATAAAAATGTGGGAGGTGCTATTTGAAAATCAGAGGTTGGGGTGGTTACAAGGGAATGAGTAAGCAATTTCTTTGTCTCCCATTTAACGCTATTTTTTACAAAAATTTACCTTTTCAAATAGAGAGATATAACTTGTCAAGAAGCTGTGGGACACCCGGTATCGTAAACGGATGGACCGTTTTGAAAAAAAATTAGTGGGAGATCAAAAAAAAAAAAATGGAAGATGTCATGCCATTTAAAAGTTCTTCGAAGTTCTTTTAGAACACCGTGCTGTTTTCGGAAGATTTGCTTTGTGTTTCTCGATCAGCTCGTTTTTTTTTATATTTTCGATAACCGACCGTAAAATCTCCATAAATCTAAAACTTTTTTTAATTTTATAAACCGCATATATGTGATAGTATTGCTTAAAAAAATTAGACCCATATCTTTAGTATTCATATAAAATTTTCATTCAAATATATCGAAAAATGCGAAAAAATCTCATTTTTTGAATTTAGAAGCCTATAAAAAATAAACGAATAAAGATATTTCAAATCCGCTGTGGTTAAAAAACCATTTTGCATATTATCTCAAAAAAAAGATCATATCATGGAAAACAGAAAAAGGTTCCGAAATCAGCACAGCAGTCATAATCAACTAAAAGATCCCCGAAAAATAAAAAAAAATATTTTTGTAGAGCAGTGTTATAATTAAAATTATTAAAGTTTGCAATTTAAACTTATTTTTTACAGTGTATGGTCAAAATTCTGATGACAGGCTCTGGTTAACAGCTGGTTAAATATTGCACGGCGTCTAATTGTTATTCTTTTATCCTCTATGACATCCTATAACTACATATGTTTATTTTTATAACGAAGTGCTCTCTTGTTATTTTCCCGTATACTTAAAATCTTCTATCCGGAAACATTTGTTTTTATTGTAAGATCAAATTTTAAGTACCTATTTTTAATTTGTATTTTTAGAATACAGTTTTTAACCCTTTTTTATTATATCTATTAACTAGATCCATCGTAGGGATAAGTAAATTATAATTTACTTTTAATTTAATTAATAATTATTGATTAAATGATTTTTTATAACTTTGCCTTAAATCGTAGAGAAAAAGCACCAAACAGGGGTGTAAGTAGCATATCCAGGGCCGTCGTAAGGAAGATTTATGGGGGGAGAGAAGGTCGAAAATCACAATTGTTTTAGTCTTAAATTACAATTTTTATCCCCTCGATAAAAAAGAAAAAAAAAGTTGCCACTACTAAAATAACAACTTTTATCCCCTCTCAATAAAAACATTGTGAACTAAAAGTCCAAACTATCCCACTAGTAGTGAGACACTGCTGCTGTATTGTATTTGGTTGGGGAGGCTGAAAATTTGGTGATTTCTACCTTCACAAAAAAGTTGGAATTTTAATGAAAAAGAACTAAGGTGGGTAAGCTAATTATTGCCATGTTAATACATTTTATTTTTTACTGCATTCGAATTTATTTGTAATCACCTGAAACTTTACTACATTTACAATAAACATATCTTTATTCTAATGGGTAAAAATAAACAAACTGCAGGAGCTTCAAAAAATATATTAATGCTTTTTAAAAAAGTTGCATACTGAAAATATTAGGAACCCATGTCCCAAATATTGCCAGAGTACTGGCAATTAACAGTGTATTAAACTAACAAGAAAATATTGTGGTACAAAAACAATTTCAGCTGTTTTTAGATACAATTTGGGCGCTTAAATAACAATTTATCGTTTTTAGTAAGCCCCACGACCTTCATGTATGTATCGGTTACAATCTCATATCGGCCTGCCGATTCTCTTTGAATAAAAAGCCGAACACTCTGATTTTTTCTGCTTTCTTTTCTTGTTGTTTTTTGTTTTTGTCATTATTTTGTTGTCAATTTTTTCGCATGGAAATATTAGGAAACAGCTACTTAGACAATAATCTCAAAAATTAAAAAGTTTTTATAGTGGAAGAGCACGAAACACTAACTGTGTACGCCATAACCAACTGGATACAGATACATCATATTTACAGGCATCTTTTAGATTTAGATTTAGCTCAGCGGTCTAAGGCATCGATATAGCATTGACACTGAGCTAATGATCGTGGGTTCAAACCTCACTGGCGCCAATTGCGTTTCTCAGTTAATTAATAATTGAACTTTGGCGAAGGCGTACTCCCTAGATATATTGGTTCGAAAGTCAATTAAAGCCGGTGGTTCCCTCTACTACTAGCCCACACAAGTCCTGGACTTAGGGGATGCTTAATTAAGTAGAATAGTACGAGGTTAAAAATAAACATAAACATAAACCTTTATCGACTTGCCGCTTCAATTAATAACCTCGTTAATACCCTTCTGGTTAACTTATTTATATTTTTTAAAGTTTAGAAATCCAAACTTTTATATTTTTAGCCGATGAAATTCACAACTTTTTCAATTTCAATATAAGTAAGGGGAGGCTCCCCTTATCCCCCATAGCTACGGCCCTGAGCCTATCTGTTAAGTTATTAAAGTTGGTGATGGTAGAATGATTTTCGGACCTAAGTCAAATGAAGTTTTGAAACCTAAATCAATGTGAATATTTCCTTTGATATACAGGTTTCTGTGGATAATATCCACTGAATGTAAATATTGTCTATTTTCCAAAAAGCTTTTTTGCGCTTTCCCCGTTAAAACTGTGTAGGAAACAATGGAAATTTCGATTGTTTCTTACATAGTTGTTTAACATAAAAAAAGAAATTTTAAAAAAGAAATGTATGTAAGTATTTTATAAAATATTCCTTTTTTCCGAAAAAAAAAATGTTTTTTAACAAAAAGTCCAGTTAGTAAAATATTTTAAAATTTCTATTTACTTTAAAAATTAACTTTTAAATAAATGGATAAAAGTATTACTACCTGAAAATAAAATGTTTAAAGTTTAATGACTGGGAAAAGCCCTTGGATGATACATGTTTATATTTTTATAGAGCTTAAAGTTGGCATATAAGCAAGTAAAAAAATAATCTGTTTTTGTTGCCTGCATCGAGTGTGTACATGTGTGTACATTATTAGGATCAATGTATGTACATTAAATCGCTGGCTTATTATTTTACAAATTTATCAAAATATTTTATTTTGCTTAATCTACAGTTTGATTCCTGTTGATTCCGGTAAGGGGCTGTCCAGATATTACGTAACGCGCCTAGGGGGGGGGGGTCAGAGAAATTGTTACAGTTTGTGACAGGGGGGAGGGGGGGGATCTAGGTAAACGTTACTTAACGGAATTTAATAAATTTAATGTTTATTTCCTAAGCTTGGCAGATGTATTTTTATTTCAACATAAATTACTATTTAGTGGCCCATAGTTCCCGTTTTCACACTAAAATTGTCGAAACTATGCATATCTAAATAATATTGTAATCAGTAAAAACAACTGTTGACATTGATATTAAAAAAAATCTTACGGCCCTGTTCTTGCGTGATCTTGCCGATGAATCATCGGCGATGATACATTTTCGCGCGGAATGTGTACTCATAGATCACCAATGTGTGTACTATTTTGTGTACCTGTGCATAAACAATATACGTGTTATATGTGACACTCAGTGTAAAAAGAGGTACCTAGTATTTTTCCCTGTGTGATATTGATTATGAATATTTTTTTAAAGTTTGAGTGATTTTTTCTAAGGTTATGTTATACTATATTTTAAGTTCATGTTTGTTTTGTCGAGAAAAACGAATCAATAGTGAGAATACAGTTAAATTTATTGCAAAACAAAAATTTTATATTGTTACGCGTTACACGGGGGGGGGGGGGTAAATGTGACCGTTTGTTACACAGGGGGGGGGGGTAGTCAATATTTTTGAAAAATTGTGTTACGTAATATATGGACAGCCCCTAATAAATATTTAACTTTAGGATAGCGTATTAACAATTCTATAAAACCATACCGAATTTGGCCGCATAAAGTTGCAGATTATTTTTACACGCTTTTATTATGTGTGTGGTCGAGCGAAAACGTATATAAGCGTCAAAACTTAGATTTTAAAATTATGCTTTTTCATTGGCCAATATTCGGTATCGGGGGGTTTTCGGGTCAAAGATTAACAATGTTTGGTCAAAATTAAAAAATTCTGAATGGCGGCGCCAATATGACTCACGACTTGTGTCATTTCTGGCCGATTCGAAACAAAATCCGTATCTAGGGATTTTCTGGGTCTTAGATCAAGAATATTTGACTAAAATAAAAAAAAATCAAAATGGCGGCGCCCATATAGCGGATTTTGACATTTAAGAACCATGCCTACTCAAAAACGATATATAGGGGTTTTTAGTGTCGTAGATTACGAAGTTTTGGTTAAAACTTATAATCTACTAATATATTTTTTTTGTCAAAATTTAAAAAAATATATATTTTTTAGATTTTTTATTTAACTCCCCAAAATTGTCCCCCTTAAGCTTTAGATTTTATAATTTTTTTTTCGTTATCATCAGCTTATTAAATAAATTGGTTGGTTTTAAGTTTTTTAGATTTTTTTTGTTAAAACTTACAAATTTTATTCCTTTAAAAGCATTAGATTTTTTTAACTATTTTTCTTGTTATCACAGATTATTTTAAGTTAATACTAACATTTTTAGAATTTTGTCCTTCTAGAAATTTAATTTTCCCCACTGTACCCAGTAAATGAATACCTTAATCCGAGTTCTAGGAGGATTGGTGTAGTGGACTACCGCGTCGTACTTGACGAGTTTACTACCCAAATAGCGTGAGTTCGATTCTCACCGGCGCCGATTTGGCTTTTTCAGTTAATTAATAATTGAAATTTGGCGAAGGCGTAAGTGAAGCGGACACTCCCTATAAATTGGTTCGAAAGTCAATTAAAGCCGGTGGTTCCCTCTACTACTAGCCCACACAAGTCCTGGACTTAGGTGATGCTTAATTAAGTAGAATAGTACGAGGTCAAACAAAAATGTAATGTAATGTAACATTACATTACATTTGTAATTATAAAGTCGCTTACCATTGTTAATTGTGGCTTATGAAACTCTTCATTTGAGGGTTGATCCATTAAAACAGATTTAAGATATGCAATATAACTAGAAGCTAGGCGTAATGTATCAAGTTTTGACAATTTTGTATCAGCAGGTACCCAGGGAAGTGTAGTTTTTAATTTACAAAATGCCTTACTCAGAACTCTCATTCTAGCCCTTTCCCGTGCATTTGCAGCGTTTCTATGCGGATGTTTTAGGTACTTTATATCATCATCGGAGTCCTCTAGATGCATTAAATATCTACGTCCTGGCATTAGTGTAGGTAATCTAATAAAAAAAGAAAACGTATTTTAATTTGAATTATAAGCATAATTTAATTTTTATAAAGAATCCAGAAAATTCTAGCCATGTGAGTGCGGGGATGTTTTTTGAAGGGGCAGAAAATACTTTTTAAACTAAGGGTGGTATTGGGGGGGGGAAGTGACACCCCAAAGTTTTTCGATTCGGCAAATAATTGCATCCATTCCACAAATTCGGACAAATCCCAGGGACATGCGAGATCATTTTTTTCAGCTGTTATAAGAGGCGAGCCTTTTTTTTTCATCAATCAAAACTTCGGTCAGGGGTTCAGTAGGAAAATTCTCGCCTTTTTAGTTTTTAGAGGCGATTAGAGACGAGACCTATTTTTTGGTCATCAAAATTTCAGCAGCCAGGGGTAAAGCTTTTTTTAGTAGGAAAATTTGCTACACCTTATTTTATTTTTAGTCATCGAGCTTTTTTTAGTAGGAAATTTCTCGCCAAAAAAGAAGCTTTTAAGCTTTTAAATTCTCGCCAGGTACAAAGCTTTACAGAGGCGAGACTTTTTTTTTATACATTAAAATTTTCGCCAGAGGCATTTTTTTCTGATTCGTCATTTGTGTCAGTCAGTCGAAAATTTTAACTACTAAATAAAAGAATAAAAGGTCCTTGTCTGGAAAAAAAGCTTTACCCCTAACGGAAATCTTGACAACTAAAAAAAGCCTTTTTAAACTTTAAGACTTTGTCTCTCGATTTTACCAACTAATAAATTTCTGACTAAAAAAAGCTACCCAAATCTCATCACCCCTGATGCTAGCGTTACTCCAGAGGTCAGGTAGTTTTACCTAGAAATAATTCAGGGAGTTTTAATTTTGGTTTTATTTTGTAGGGTATAGGGCCTCAAATAAAAAAAAACAGTTTTGTGACCTTGAACTCGATTTGGAACTGTCATTTTGTTTGTATTTTTCACAAAAAAAACGCATTTTTTTAATATCTTAAGATCGCTGCATCTAGGACAAAAAACTGAAAATAAAGAGGATCAAATTTCCAACATTTTTTGTCATATGTATTTTTTTGTACTAAAGGTTTTTAGCATTATGTTTCCTTTTTCGAAAGACCAAAAATTTTCTATATCGATTAGGCATGCTTCTTAGAACATTAAAAAAAAATCTATCTGGCGCTTACTTTAAAATGTTTGTAAAATTAAAATTTTAAAATAATTCGGTAATAACTTAAAAGTTCGGAAAATATATGCCGGAATTGTTAAGGATCTAACAAAAAAGGGAATATGACATTTTATATGCCATTTAAGAGGTTTTTTCATGCTTATTTCAATGGTGATTTTTAATCGAAAATCGGTTTACTGAATCTCGAGATAATGGGTGAATTATTTTAAAATTTGTAATTTTGCAAAAATTTAAAAGAAAGCGCCACAGATTTTTCTTTAATTTTCACCCAAAAAGTTTTAAGAAGCATATACCAATCGACTTTTTATAAAGAAAAATTTGTTTTTAGAAAAAAGGAAATAAAACGCTAAAAACCTATAGTGTAACGTTTAAGGCGGTGCCGTAAATTAGTTATAAGTCGTACAAACATATATACAACAAAAAATTTGGTCCTCATATAGAACGTTTTTTGTCCTAGGATATTTTAAAAAATCCTTTTTTTTTGTGAAAAATACGTAAAAAAATTACAGTTTTAAATCGAGTTCAAGGTCACAAAAAAAATATTTTATTTTATTTTCGGCCCAATATCCTAATAAATAAACCCAAAATCAAAACTCCCTGAGTTATTTCCAGGCAAAGCCGCTTTTATTGGCCTGACAACTGGATTACGTTTGAAGTTTTATAAAATAATTAGCTTTTTAAATTCTGATGTGTTTGGAAAATGCATGACTAAAAAAAAATCGCAATTACCGATAATGTGATATCAAAATTGTAATAAATTTTATAAGTAATTAACATATCAAATTTTGAAATGTCTGAAACCAGAACATTCCTATAAATAAATATGTTGGATTTTAAGAGGTTTCCTGTGGCTGTTTGAAGTTTTATAGAATAACTGAATAACTTTAAGATTGGTGGTTGCTCAGGGTGCTTTTATTTTTTTTAGTTCCAAAAAAATAAGGGTAGTTTACTGATAAACACAAATGGGACCCGCTCCCTCAAGGGCTACAATGTAAAGCCGAGGCCACCAAGAGAAAAAAAAATGGTTTGCCACTCTATTGATAATGATTTGTCATTGCATTTAAGCCTCGATAAATCTCCGTCCCCGGGGGGTATCTCCAGCATCCCCTCTTCCTGTTTTAATTCCTGCAAAAGTTTCTTTTTTATCCATACAAAGTTGTATTAACTTTATATTTTACAACGTTACAAACTATATTCAAAATTTTTATGAATTTTATACATAGCCCCCCCTAAAACTTTACGTATATTTATAATTATTATTTATTTTAAGTACTGTATTGTTGAACCTGCTGAGCTGTTGTCTCGTTTAACAACACATACAAAATACTTATATATATTTTATTTTAAAACGTAAAATCTTGGTGGTTAGACCCCCAAAATTGGGTTCCTGATCATTTAATTGAGCTAAAATTTTTTATTACTCAGGGGACCAAAATAAAGGTTTTAAGCAATTTTGGTAAATCGGTGACGAAAAATTTTTCGGCCCAGCCTACTGCACATAATGTATCTATGTGTAAAAAGGGCAAAAAATCATTTTAAAATATAACTACTTACCTTGTGAAAAACTCCGGCTATTACAAAATCCTTTGTTCAATTTTGTTCAACAGTTTTCACTTATTTCACAAGTCACTTATGAAAATATGGCTGTAAAATTTGTTTGAAAAATGAAGAGGAGGCTAAAATACTTACTCCGCCCATATTAAATATACAACATGTTAACAACCAATTAAAATTTGAGACCAAAATAGCTTAAGTAGTAGGTAGGTATTATTTTTCGTTTCTATAACAAGTAAACTTAAGTAGGGTATTTAAAAAAATTGTATGAATAGTTAAAAAAATATATGTGGGGCCAATATCAACTCTTATTACTACAATATTGATACTCTTATTAAAAAAATGGTAACATCGAAATTCTTTTTGGATTTGATTTGGGGGTCAAAGAGGAGCTTAAATCCGAAAATTAGTCACCCCACCCCCCTGTGAAATTCCGCCATCTTGGATTAAAGGGGTAAGTTTTTATTTTGGATATAACTTTCTTCCTCATCATTTTTCGAAAAAAAGTTATGAGTAAAAAGTTGTTGAGAAAAAAAATCTCTATAAAAATTTTCCTCTAACACTTTTTAATTAGTGCATAATTGTTGCACGTGCAAGTTCTCCGTACGGAGAGCTTGGAATAATTTTTAATTAGAAATATAATCACTCTTAGTTTTTTTTTAGAAATTAATTTGGGGACATCCCCTTATTGATTTAGGAGCAAAACGAAAAAAATCATTGGGGCGCTTTTTAAGAAAATTCGATTTTCATTTGTTTTTATATTTTTTTCGGTTTATGTTTAATTTTTATTAAGGATATCGAAAGAGCTTATTTTTAAGCAATTTTGTAGAATATCTTTGAATTATATTCATTTATTTCTAAGATATTTAAAATCAAAATTGACAAAACTTATTTTTAATTAAAATTAATTTGGGGTTGGTAATAAGTTAGAGTTATTTTTTGGTAATTTTCTTACATAAAATTTATAGATGGCATTAAGCTAATTTTAAATTATTTTAATACTTTTAAATATCCTACCAGGTTGCAATGGCAGACTTGATTAAAAAAATGAGTTTTGTCAATTTTGATTTTAGATATCTTATTTTAGAAACAAATGAAAATAAAACCAAAGATATTCTACAAAATTGCTTAAAAAAATAAACTCGATATCCGTAATAAAAAATAAACATACACTGAAAAAAATATAAAAAAATCAAAATCGAATTTTCTTAAAAAGTCCTCCGAGGATTTTTTTTGTTTTGCTCCTAAAATAATCAGGGGATGTCAACAAATCAATTTCTAAAAAAAAACCAAGAGTTGCCATGTTGCAACAGTTATGCACTAATGGGAAAGTGTCATAGGACCATTTTTGTAGGGATTTTTCTTCTCAACAACTTTGTACTTATAACTTTTTTTCGAAAAATGACCAGGAAGGAAGTTATATCCAAAATAAAAACTCACCCTTTAATCCAAGATGGCAGAATTTCCCAATAATAATGGGGTGGGGTGACTAATTTTCGAATTTAAGCTACTCTGAGACCCCCAAATCGAACCCAAAAAGAATTTCGCTGTTACCAATTTTTTCTTTGGCATAATTTGGGATAAAGTTACTGGATATTGACACCGATTTTTTAAATTATTTCTCAATATTTAGATACTTATATCGCACCCGGCAAGAATAACGTCACAACTCAAAAAATCACATTTTACTGCACAATAAAAATTAAGTTCACTTACAATGTCAAAGTCCAAATGGTTTATAAAATGTAATTAGTGCAACATGTAGGGGAAGGTAGCCTATATCGTACCTGTCCGCAAATCGTACTTTTTTAATTTCTCTAAATTCGAAAAGATTTTTGAGAAAACTTATGACTTTCAATAATAGCTAGCTTGGAGATAAACCATCATATACAATTTGCTCGTTGTAAATTAATCTCAAGGTATAGATAACGTCGGTCAAAGATTTTTTAAGGATATTTGTCTTCAGTGAGTACAGTTATCAAATTGTATTATGTGTAATTACTTTAATTAACATCAGTAGAATTAGCATATAAAGATAACATATACATATTTTTTAGTTTATACATTATATTTTTTATTTTTATGCAAAATAGGGAAGTTTCATAAATCGTACCGGTATTAATTTTTGTAAATCTTTCAGGGTTCAATTCCCGTAGGATATGATTAAAGTTGTGTTTTTCTTTTTTTCGATAACATTGTGATAAAAAATCATAGAAATTTGTAATTTGAATAATTTATTCTAGTTATTGACAATTAAAAATAAATAAAAAATTACTACCCGTGAAGTCCGTTAAATTCATGGGTAATAGACGTAATTAAATAAATTCTAATGAGTAAATGAGAAAGCCTTTTTCTCTTGGCATTATTTTTTTAATTTACACCAACAATAAATAATTATGGTAAGTTTATTAAGAAGGTACGATTTAGGCAACCAGGTTCCCAAATCGTACCGTTTGCAGACATTAACAAAACATATAAAAAATTGATAATAAATGTTATGAAGTTAAGTAAAAAAAAATTATGTTCAAAAGTGATTATACTTTAACTTAAAATAAGGAGCAAAGTCTAAAATGTAACCAATTACGAAAAATATAAAAAATATCTTAGGTGGTACGATTATAGCGACCTTACCCTACCTTTATTAGTTAGGAATTGAGTACTTACTTATTTTATACAGTTTCCTATTTAATTTAATTTAATTTAATTCTTTTGAATTGGGGATTAACTTAAATTTGTGAAATTTTGATTTGTGACGTAGATAGGTATGGTGGTTTGTGTACACAGAAAACAAAACAATAGATAAACTCTAACATAAATTCCATGGAATCCCCTAGCCTAAAACACATTTACAACCTCGGTTTTTGCAGTTTAAAACTGTTTTTGATCCCAACTTAAATAAACAAGTCAAATGGTTCATTTGAAATGGATATATGAATTCTACTCAAGTATTTATTTATTTATTTATTTTAGAATAAATATCTAACTAGATACATGCCTGCAACCCCTTTCTGTAACGTTTGTTTTTTTAGTTATACCTATCTAGTACCTAGACTTCGTTTACGAAATCACGATAGAATCGAACGATCGGTCTACATCACATTTTTGCATCTACTTTTGAGACGGATTCGACTAGTCAATTCCTATGTATTTTGAGCCGCTGAATCCTAACCTGAAGTCGGAATTTGAAAGTTAGCTCCCATTTTCAACATAACCCCAAAAAAAAGTATTTTTCGCAATGATATGATATTCGGATTCGGATTCAGCGGCTCAAAATACAAATGAATTGATTAGTAGAGTCCGTCAGAGATCCAACTTTTTTAATTTTGTGCAACGTAACGCAACGCAAGCTTCGTGCAGGGTAGGACAGGGCAGGGCAGGGCAGGGCATGGCATTTTGTTAAATAAACCGTTTATAAACGGTTTTATATTACGGTGATGAATACAGCTAATATAGTTAAAACACGTACAAATACAGCTTTAACTATAATAACTATTATTCATGGGACCAAGACGCATCTCTCGATACCTTTTTGATAAAAATTTAAAGAGTTTTTTTTATTTTTGCTTTTTATAAATCCCTGATAATAGCAGCCCAAATAGGCGAAACATGAACTTTTATATGTTTGACACCTCAATTGTCGGATTAGGCGTTTAGGCTGTATACAGCCTAATTTGCTCTATAGAGCAAATTCCTTATTTTATGCTGATGATAAAAGGAATAAGTCGAAACGTGAGCAAATAATCTATAACGATAATAACTACTTTGATTAATTTATTCAAACGCGTCGTTTGATACCTAATTTATGAAAACCGGATGTTTTTCATTTTTTTTCTTTATAAATCCCTGATGATGACAGGCCAAATAGACGAAAAATGGATTTTTAAATAGCCTCTCTAATTCGCGGTATGAAGATGGATCGTCTGACACCTCAATTGTCAAATTCGGATTAGGCGTTTAGGCTGTAGGGAAATTTTCTTGCTGATGCTGATGAAAAAACTAATCGAATATAGTCAAAACTACTTTTATTCATGGGAACAAGACACATCGTTTGATACCTCATTTATAAAAATCGGTTGAGTTTTTCATTTTAGTTTCTTATAAATCCCTGATGATGACTGGCCAAATAGGCGAAACATGGATTTTTATATAGCCTATGTCACCCTCGGCATAAAGAAGAATCGTTTGACACCTCAATTTTCAAATTCGTTTAAGGCGTTTAGTCTGTAGAGTGGTACAAACATACATACATACATACAGAGCGGTTCAAAAGTCACCCCCTCCCCTCTTAACTTTTTAACGATTGATATATCGACTTCAAATTAAGAACTATTAAATAAGACAACTTAAACTATATTTTAGAATATATTTGACACTTTCAGCTCTTTCAGGAGAGCATGAGGCTTTTTAATTGGAAAGGGGGGTCGTGTGATACATAATTATAAAGCTTATAAAATTCTCCATTTAACTATATTTTAAAATTTTTTTTTGGGTTTAAAATAGGGTTGAAATGGGTATTTTTGTCAGTTTTCTGTAAAAAAATCAAAAATATTTTTTAAAATTACTAATTTCATGATGAAAAAACGTAAATTATACTTTTAAACTTTAAAAATCGCATTTTTAACACATAAAATTGGAAAATCAAAACCTTAAAAAAAATTTTAAAAAATAAAAAAATATACAGTCCAATAGAGAATTTTATTTGCTTTAAAATGATGTATCACACGACCCCCCTTTCCATTTAAAAAATCCCCCATGCCCCCTGCCCACATTTTAAGAGCTGAAAGTATCAAATACAAAATAGTTTAAGTTGTCTTATTTAAGAGTTCTAAATTTGAAGTCGTTTGAAGTCGATATCTCAACTCGTTCAAAAGAGGGGAGGGGGTGACTTTTGGACTGCTTTGTACTGTTAAACACATTACCCTCCTTTCTTGGTCAGTCGGGTAAAAATGGCCACTAGGTATCATATAGATATAGATATAGAGGGGTAGTGAAAATTTTCTCACTATCTTACCTGTCTACACTAGGGTAGACCTTATATATTTTTTTATTACCTTAAAATTTTTATTTAGGTGTAACTAAAAAATTCTGAAAATAAGAGAGTGATCAAACTTAATGTGGTAATGAGGGCCGTGAAATTCGTAAAATTACCATAAATCGTAAAAAATCGTTGAAAAAGTCCAAACAAACATTTTAAAAATGCATCAGATTGAACTGAAATATTTTATTTAATGCATTTTAAAATTTATTCACAATATTAAAATTATTTAACTAAAACAAAACGAACTAAGCGCCAAATAATAGCCCCTAGCTTAACTCTTTTTGTTTTAGTTAAACCATTTTAATATTTTAAAAAGTTATTAGAATGCCTTAATTAAAAATAAATTTAGTCCAGTTTGATACATTTATGATTTTTGTTTACCGTTTGACTTACATTTATGGCAGAAAACCGTAAATTTCACTGTTAGGGGCAACTTTGGCGGATTTTCTGCGCGGGTTAGAATATTTTGTTCATTTTGCTCAAAAGAAAAAAAATAATATTTCAAGTCCTTTAAATTTGTCACTTATAAAAAAATTACAGACAATTTTCAATGATTTTTTACGATTTATGGTAATTTTACAAATTTTAGGGTCCCATTAGTACCCTTAGGGAAGTTTGATCACTTTCATATTTTCCAACCTAGTCTACACAGAGGAGAAACAGGTAAAAATTGTTTTCAAGGTAAATTTTCGTACTTTTTCATAATAATAATTATGTAAAATTCTTATTATTTTTTAATTGATCTTTAGTTTTCGTTTTTTTTTTGTTGCAAAAAATGATTTATATGTGAAAGTATTGCTTTGTTGATAGCAGTGTTTTATATTATATTATTATTATAAATAATATTTAATATTTCCTTTCACTTTAATGACATAAAAACACCATTCTGGAGAATCACATCTGTATTATAATTAAAAGATAAAACATTTTATGAAATGTATACTCTAGTTTAGAGGCCATGCAGTACGGGAGGGGTTAGCTCTAGAGTGACGACATTTGATGAGAAAGAAGGAAGTTCTGGACTCACCTTGACGTCAGGTTAAATTTATTATTTTTTTAGCATAAAAATATTAAGTTTAAAAATTAAAAATATTAATATTTAAGTATTGATTAAATCAATAAAACTACAACCGAGGATATTTATGGAAATTATTTTTTTATGCTTTTTACTTTCCCATTTTGAAAATTTTCAAAATGATGGGAAAGCCTTGTATTCATGCAAAAAAATTCAAAAGTTTCTTTTGCGTACTTTTGCGTTTTATGACGTTTTATATCGATTTAAATCAATATCGAGCAAAAAAAAGGTCGGTCGATCGGTCGGTTGAAAATAATTTATGGTACTAGTGGGTAAAGTAAGACATTGCGTTAGCCAAGCAGGTTAATTTTTGAGAGGGCAATATCGGTTTATCCAATAACTAGTTTAGGAATTCATATTTTTATTAAAAATTTTAATAACATTTACAAGAAAATAATTTGTTAAGTGACAGTT
Organism: Brachypterus glaber; assembly: GCA_958510825.1. Classification (NCBI taxonomy): domain Eukaryota; kingdom Metazoa; phylum Arthropoda; class Insecta; order Coleoptera; family Kateretidae; genus Brachypterus; species Brachypterus glaber. The sequence continues at coordinate 48,240,260 of OY294045.1, read as the reverse complement.
GAGTGGGTAAAATAAATAATGATCCACTCAATAAAGTAAAAGCCACGCGGGGGTTATTATTGAGTTTATCTATTTAAAATAAAGCTGGTAATTGTCTTATTATCTGTATGTATTGGATAACATATTTTTTTTACAAAAATTTGAAAATTGCTATTCAGGAGTTTTTGAGGTTGCTGAAATCGAATCTGATAATAAAAAAATTCTAACTCCACCCTCGCGGGGCTAAGGTGGTAAATATTTTAAAATGTTTTAGATATTTAGGTCAAAATTGGTATATAGGAGAAGAGACTACAATCTCTGATGGGAGTTTTTGGTGTTGAGAAAACTTAATCTGAAAATCTGGGCACAGTGGGCCCAGGAGTCGGTCCTAGCCGGACAAAATTATCAGATAAAAAGTTATATTTATGAAATATTTTATTTTATTCTAGAGGATCCAGTGTATAATAAACCACTATTTTTTATCACAATATTACTTAAATATTTAAATAATTGTTATTTAAAAATTAAAATATTAAGACATTTCTCAAAAATAAAATAGCATTTTCAGGGGTAATATCATAAGTGATACTAGGTTAGGTATCGGTGGTTTTTTACATAAATTTTACGAATATTAGCAGGAGTAAACCATTGGTTAAAGAGGAGTCAATGAGTAACCGGTGCGTACTGCGGCAGTACTACTGCCTTACTGAAAATGTCTAGTAAATTTCTAGTAAAACCGAGTAAAAAAATTTACTCGGAATTTACTAGTATACACTGGTCCGACCAAAACCGAGTATAAAATTTTACTGGTATGGGTCGGTTGATGATACATTTTTACTGCTTTTGTAAAACCCTAGCTCAAACCAGTAAAAATCTCGAAAAATATATATTATTTTCCCAAGTAAAACCTAGTAAATCATTTTCCTAGTTCAATAGAGTATAATTTTTAGTAGGAATTTTAAAGTCATCGTAAAGTCGAGTAAACCGAGTAAAACCCAGTAAAAATTTTACTCGCTTCTACTCGATTGTACTAGAGATGTTCAGTAGGGTGTATACTTCTTCTGCATAATTTACTTTAGAATGTTAATTTTTTGTAAAATTTTTGATTTTAGAATGTTTTATAATTTTTCAAGAAGTTTTAAACGTGTAGTTTGTACCAGTTCGTTAAAATTTTAGGGTATTTTAAAAGAGAATTTCATTCACTTTACGTCTGTCTAGGATAAAATAGGGAAATATTGAGAGTCTTAATTTAAATTTAAATTAAAATATATTTTTTTATTTAAGTTAATTATTATCTAAATGCATTACGATTTTAATAGTAAATTCGTAATTAACACGAACGGACAGACGGACAGGGACGGACACAAAAAGTTGCTTATTTTTTCATGAAACAAATTTATATTCAAGAAATGTTTGTCTAGGACGACTTTTGAAAATTTTTGAAAATTTGAAACTACCCTATAATATTCTAGCGCAGGTGCTGTGAATAATAAGATCTTGAAACCGATCGATTCATGAGAAAGTAAGTTCTTTGGAATCGGTTAACTATTTTCACTTTATTTATGTGTATTGTCAACTAAAAGTAATAAAATTAGATCAAGACGATTTAATAGTAGTAAAAGTTTAATTTTTTTAATGCGTTAAAAGAATAGACAATGTCGATTGTTTTCGCAGCTATATTGATACGCGCGTTTAGTAAGTATTTTTCTCACGCCTATAGACGCGATTATTGCTTTTAGGTCATTATCAAATATGGTTAAACAACAATTAAAAAGATAAGTTCTTTCAAACTAAATATTTGAAAGAAATTACAAGTCCACTAAGTTTTGTGCTTTAGAGGCATGAAAGTGACCGAGCTTAATTTTATTTTTTTATTAAAAAATCAATATTTGAAAAACAGATTGATGACGGAGAATAATATAGATAACATATAACATTTACCTAACCAAATGTTAAGGCGTAAACTTATTATAACGTTCCTGAATGCAAGGTGCCAGCATTTGCTAAATGTTAGGGACTAACGTTGAATTAACGTTAGGTCGCCCAACGTTAGACACAAAATGTTAGATACACGTTATTCTAACATAAGTCCTCATCATTAGGAACCTAACATTTAAATTACATACATCTTATGTTAGGTCAAGTCATTTTAACATTATTTTTCATCAGGGTATCATGATATATCATGACTTCTCATGGAGACGTGATTACGGAGGAGAGAAAAGGTAGTTTTTTTGACTTTTTATTGTGTTTATAAAAGAGTATGGAAAGCATTCTTATAATAATATGTATTTAAACTCTTTAGCAAACCGCAGCATAAATAAAAAAGCAACAAAAAATATATAAAGAAACATGATAACGGAGAACAAGATTTATGTTTGACCAACGCGATTTTCTAGTGAATTTTACTTCTAAGTTTTAAGACACTCACTACTCAACGATTAGATTGCAACTATCTTCCAGATCAGTTTGCCATATCATGTGACATCATTTCTAGTAATATTTAAACTAAATTTCCAAGAGCAAAGCCAAAAAATTTTTGGAAGAATAGAACAGCGTAGGTTGACAGTTGAAATAAATATTATATTTATTTAAAATTCAAAAACTACGATATTTTCAGTTACTTGCTTGATATTTTCAGTTACTTAAGATCCAAATGGGTCCCAAGGCTGTAACTGATAACGGAAGTAGATTTTTCACCTTATGTAACTCATTTTTCACCAAAATTAAAAACATAATTTTGAAATAACTGAATGGGAAATTTGTGTTGACTAGCTGCTTTGACACTAAGAAATTCATAATGTTAATACCAAATATGTTCTATATAAATTATTAATTAATTATTATTTATTTAGAATTATATTACAGAGTCATGGAGAGCCCCAAATAAGCTTTTTGCTTGTGCTAGGGGCTCTCCATTAATTTTGATACATCGTTCAAATATGTCTTTACAAAAAATTTCACCTCTTATAGTTCTGGTAATTGTAACAACCAGTTAATGTTAAATAAACTTTTGTGGGGTTCCATATAAGCAAAAACGTTTAGTATTTACGACGATAACGAGCTTTCAGTGTATAGTTGAATGGTATTCTCAATGGCATAAAATTACTATTGGTAATAGGTTTTTCAAAACTTTTCTTGAATAGTTTTTTTCAGTAGTTTTTTTAATAGTTTCAATAGTTTCTACGGAAAAATTTCTTGTAGTAGTTATATTAATAGTTTTCTTAATAAATTTCCCAAAAATTTTTTCATATTAATTATAATTGATATAAAATCCAACTCTAGTTTTAAGGAACGTTAATTGGCGTTAGGGGCGCACAGTTGGTCGCATTTTAAGGAAGCTGCCGCGGCATGCCGATTTTATTTTATTTAGTCTTTAAGTTTGAACAATGATGCAAATGTGTGCAATTGTTGACTTTTTCCTTTTTAGTCATCTACTTTATAAGTGAGAGTCGCTAAGTTGTGTTTTGAATTTACGTTGCTCCTGAGTGCATGGACTGCTAGTCCCAGCAACGAAGTACAAAAATTACCGTTTGCCCCAAAAAAATCCAAAAATTTTCAAAATTGGTAGAAATGTAGTTTAGACCTGTATGATCAAGGTACCAAAAGTCCTCATCAATTGAAGTTGAGCTCGTGCCGCTATCTTGATTTTAAGGTACATTTTGCAGTTTTTTGCAAATAACTTTTAAGTATTAAAAAGCAAGTTAAAAGAAAAAAGAAAGTTTATGAAATTCTCTAAAAAATACTTGGTTTATTTTTTTTTCTAATTAGCTTATTTTTTGAGAAAACCAGAAAATGGACAAAAATTGTCCGATACCTTGATTTTAAGGTACACGTTGGGAGTGTTTTGCAAATATCTTCTAAATGGTCAACTTAAAAAAAATAAGTTATTATAAAATTCTCTACAAAAATGATAGCTCACTTTTTTCCAACTAACTTAATAAAGATCATATAAACCTGAATATTTGCTTAAACTAGATCTAGAATATTCGTTTTACGTGATTTTTCGAGTATCAGGTAGACAATAAAATCCAAATCCAAAAGTTTACCTTAAAATCAAGATATCTCTACAAGTTTTGCTCATTCTCAAAAACTAATTAACATAGAAAAAAGTTCTTACTACGTATTTGGTAGAGAATTTTATAGGCTTTCTTTTTTGAATGACTTATTTGAAGAAATTGACTGTTTAGAAGTTATTTGAAAAAAATAAAACTGCAAAATTTTACCTTGAAATCAAGGTGGCGGTGCGAGCTCAACTTCAATTGATGAAAACTTTTGGTACCTTCAACAGAAAGGTCTATACTACATCTCCACCAATTTTCAAGACTTTTGGATTTTTTGAGGCAAAAAATCTTTGTTGCTTGGGCTATATAGCATATGCATATGCATGCAGTTAATTGTTTGATAATCTTTTTTAGCTGCACCAACTCGGTCAATGACATAAGATTAGGACCTTGTTTCCTTATTTCAAAACCACCACCCAGAATAAGATACCTATGGATCGTGCAAAAATTACGTAAGATTTTTTAATGGGAAAAGTATGTGAAAATTTTACGAAATCCTTTATTGGGCACGTTGATCCTGAACAGCTGACTTTGGAATGCAAACCAAGAGTTAATCCTGTTAGTACGAGGTCTACACATAAAACCATTAACAGTATTTTTTTATAAAATCTGAGGTTCTTGGTTTGGGAAGATAATTTTCATTGTTTCTCAAAAATTACTATAGTCGATCGAATTAGTTGTTCTTTATTTTAGTTTTAGCTTATTCTACATAAGTTTTAATCAGAGAATTTAAATCTATATACAGAAATACTATATATTTTCATTACAGAGAAAAGCACCTATCATTGAGGCTTCTGCATTTTTTTTTTCTTAAAAAATAAATATAACAAATTTATTATTATTGATTATTATTCTGAAACATTATGACAGAAATATACAAATAATAATACAAGTGTGCAGTTGCAATATATTTTTTTAAAAAATAATTAGCTTTAGCTAACAAAAACCTCTGCAACAATTTTTTTCTGATTTGAAAATTGATAGACTATTTATGTGAACAAATTTAAATTCTCTGACCAAAATTCATATAGAATAATCTATGGATTTATAAAATAGGAAAAAAAAGAATCCGAAACCGAGCACCTTAGTTTTTACTGTTAATGGTTTTATAATGTACCTACATACTATACACTAGTAAACCTCCTGAGAGCTTTACACTCCAACAAAAATGTTGAGTATTTAAATACTGAATAGCTGAACGGAGTAGCTACTAACATGATTAACTCTTGGTTTTCCTTTACAAGTCACTTAAAGTTTATGTCTGTTCAGGATAAGCTTGTGGTGGGTCAAAAACCTTCAAAAAAGTACCTTACGTAATTTATGCACGAATAAAATGTAGAAAAAAAAATTAAAACATAATTAAATTAATACATAATAAGTATAAGTAAAGTAAGTTGTCAGTATTATGTAAAAAAAAAAGATTTAAATTTATTTAATCAAAGTATATTATATTAACAATTTTATAAAAATTATAACCTAATAAAGCATTTTTTACGTTTTTAGACTTATTTGAAAAGTCTATTAAACGAAAAGTATTTAAGTTAAAATTTGGGAAAATTCTTCCCATCACCCTAGCAAAAAAATCAGTATTTAAATGCTGAGATTTCAGTATTTTTTTGCACTTATTGCATTTTAAATTTCAATCCAATTGGAATCATTTAATTTAGAGATGCAAAATTTGGCTTCGACATTACATAAAAAAATTAAAACATAATTAAATTAATACATAATAAGTATAAGTAAAGTAAGTTGTCAGTATTATGTAAAAAAAAAAGATTTAAATTTATTTAATCAAAGTATATTATATTAACAATTTTATAAAAATTATAACCTAATAAAGCATTTTTTACGTTTTTAGACTTATTTGAAAAGTCTATTAAACGAAAAGTATTTAAGTTAAAATTTGGGAAAATTCTTCCCATCACCCTAGCAAAAAAATCAGTATTTAAATGCTGAGATTTCAGTATTTTTTTGCACTTATTGCATTTTAAATTTCAATCCAATTGGAATCATTTAATTTAGAGATGCAAAATTTGGCTTCGACATTACATAAGTGAACTAAATTAGCTTCTTTAAAAATTTAAACAAAATCGGACCTTGTTAACTTTGTCAAAACTGAGAAAAAACTTTTTCTTATATTAAGAATTAACTTTAAGATGATTCAAACTAGACTTTAAATTTATGACTAATTGCAATTGGAGGAAATCTGTCCCGGAAATTCGACGAATTCTCGTCTTTACCAAATGTAGTACTTATTTTAGGTAATTTTCAAGAGGTAATCTTAAAGGAAATTCTGAGGAAATCTTGACTTAAACCCAACCCGGGGTACCCCAATATAAACTGTTTACCTAATAGTTTTTGGTTGTTTAACGAGACTTTCATTACTATTTATAAGCTAGTTATGTACAGACAAGTGCGCTTTAGGCTCAGTTGACTTCGATACGTTCAGCGCACACAGGCGGAATTTTCTAAATGCATGGCCAAAACCCTTAATAAGTTCCAATTTATAACAAAATTTATATTTAGGGGTTATTGGGGCTGCTGAATACAAATTTAACATTCAAATTAATTTTTACAAAATGGCGCCTATATCAAAATTTGCAGTTTTTTTTACTAAAAACCATTGTACAGAGAGTTTTGAGGTCGCTGATTACGAATGTAATACATATTTTAATTTTTACAAAATGGCGGATCCAATATGGCTGCCGCCTATATCAAAATTTGCAGATGGTGAATATCGAGGTGGGGTAAGGGGGTAAAATGTGATAAAAATATTTTTTTTAACATTTGTTTTTATTTTTTCTTTTCGTTTTTTCAAAAAAAGATTTTTTTTTCGAAAAAAAAATTTTTGTAATTTTTTTTCAAAAAATTTTTTTTTAATATTTTTTGAAAAATTTTTGGTTTTTCAATTTTTTTTATTAGTTTATTAATAAACCTAGACCTACAGGGAAAAGTATTATTTTGTTGGAAGTAGTATTTTTTTACTGCAAAAATACCTAAAATAAATCTGCCTGTCTCAGATATTTTTTAGGTTTGGGGAGGGAGGGGCGGGGGATATTAGCAGCAAATTCTTGTTTTAATTACTAGCAAACACATTAATCTTTTTAACCAAGTGTAAAAGGTTGCTTAATGCTGATTAATCTGAAACTTTTTGCCAAGTCGTAATACAAGTTTTAAAAAAAGCAACCAAATTTACAGACTAAAACTTAGGACTTCCCCTTTTAAACTCAATAATCAAAAACAATACTTTTTTTTTTTAAATAAATAGGTACCTACGGAATTTAAACCCATTTTAAAAAACTGCTTAAAAAAAGCAACAACTTTGATATGGATAGTAAAAAAACTTGATTTTCGGGAAAAAGAACGTTTCAAAATTAGTTTATTGAAACCCGATCATAGACAAGGAAAGACCTCCAAAGCCGTTGCAGAATACTCTGATAAATGTGCCTAGCGCATCTGAGATAAACTTGCACATGCACTTGCACTATTGTTATTTTTGACGAGTATTTTTAACTTAGTTTTGTTAGTCAAATAAAAATTGTAAAAAATTCAACAAAAAACAATAAATATCTACGAAGAAACATCGAAATAGTTTTTTAAAATGATTTTATAAGAATTTTTCGAGGTGTGTTTAAGTTTCGTGATTTTGTACACCTACTTTGAGTACACCAGGGATTGACCCTTTGCTCTTCATAACAATACAGGTTAGGTTTAAAGTTATAAACAAATGCAGCAAAAAAAAAACAATTAAAACACTCGAAAAATGAACAGTAACAAACGACCATATGGTCGTTTGTCAGATATCTGACAGTACTGACAGTATAAACAAACTACTAATAATTCTTCACCCCAGTATTGGTTTGCCATATCTCTATTTTTGGACATTTTAAGATTTTTACTAGGGGATTTTTGGAGATAAGACAAATGAATACTGGGGTGATGAATTGTTTTACGACCGCCAGCATTTCACAGCTGATAGAGATGTGTACTGCGCAAGGTCAGATATATTGCGTTACGTCATTTCGCTGCCCCGTTCTGTCATAAAATAATCTTGCGCAGGCTGGACTAATGGTTCTCTTTCCTTCTTTATGAACCCGATTTTTGAACTGACATTTTCGGTTTATTTGTTTTGATAGAAAAACGACTTTAGCACCATCTATTGGTACAGTTCATAGAGAAGATAAAAAACGATAGAGGCAATTATTTGAAGCAATTACGCTTTCGAGGGTTTTGGCCATGAATTTAGAAAATTCCGCCTGTGTGCAGCGGTACATTAGTGCTGGGGTAGAGAGTATCCCCTGGTAGTAAATATATTTTAATATGGGTAAGGGTTTAAGGGTTAAGGAATTACTTCCTAGAAGGGGTTCACGTGTACATTTTTTTTTTCAGTTTATGCCTTGATTTAAATTTAAAAATACTGATTTTTTTTTAGGAAACTACACTCTTGTGTAATCATTAGACATCGGATTTTAGCGAGTCGTGACGTCAAAATGCATAGCCGGGTACAAATTCATATTAATTTTATACAAAAGTTTAATATGTTTCCAAACTACTACAGTACTAAAAAAAAACTATATAAATATTATGAAAATCCCTTAACATTTTATTTAAGTAAAAGAAAATTAAAAAAAAAACAATTTTGAAAATTACGATTTAGTTGGGCTCTTTAATAAACCAAATTTAATTTTATAGTATTGTGGCATGGTGGCTGGGTATTACTTTTACTAAGTTTAAAAAAAGTCTGCCTGGCCAATCGTTTTTTATTCGCAATAAAAGGTCACGTGAGTTTTATAACTTGTGTTAAATTGTCCTTGCTCCTCATCTCCTTTATGGGTTTTTGTATTTACATGTCTTAAAATATTAGTTTTTCTTTCCCAGGTTAAGTCTTTTTCACAAAATGTGCAGTGTTAAAATTTTGCCGTCGAACTCCAGTTCTGCATAATCTTCAATCCACGATTTAACCGTAGTAATTAAATTAAAAAGTACAAACCATTACTTAAGTAATGGTTTTACGAACTTTTTATTAAGGGATTTAACTAATGAAATAAACGGTGTCAAATTAATATTAGATTAGGCCCAATAGGTATACTAAAAACGAAAAAGGGCAAAAAAAGAAATTAATTCGCATTGCCAAGTCAAACGAAATGACTCAATTTACTTGTAATAAAATCTTGTTTCCACATGCGCGTGATTCTAACCAATAAAATAACGTACATGATACACGCTTGATCTTAAATCTCACTTATTTTGTCGCACGCATACTGAAACAAGTTTAGAGCTTTTAGATCTCTGCAGAGTACATGTTTATAACGAGTTCAAGTAGATTTCACCTTCCAATCACCTCTTCACAAATTGAATAAAATACAAAAAGATTTCGTGGGTAGTTTTTTTTTCTATAATCACCATATGTTTTAGTTGTGTAATTTTTGTATTTTATTTATATTTTATTTATAATATGAAAAACAAAAGATTTGAGTAAAAATAATAATTTCGAAGATATTTTTAAAAACATTTTTCACATATAAACCTCACGTGAGCTGTTATTGCGAATAGAAAAGGATTGGCCAGGCAGATTTTTTTAACTTAAGTTAATTATTCTTAAGCTATTAATTAAAAGCCACCATGTTACAATACTATTAAATAAAATTTGGATTATTTAAAACTCCAACTAAATCATAATTTTCGGATCTGTTATGTTTTTTTAATATTCTTTTACTTAAATAAAAACGTTTGGGGATTTTCATAATTTTTATATACTTTTCTTTATAAATGTAGTAGTTTATAAAACATTTTTATAAAATTATTATTAATTATTATTTTTTTGTACCTGGCTATGGATTTTGACGTCATGACTCGGTAAAATCCGATCTCTAGTAATCGTACACAAAATATTAAAAAAAAATAAATTGCTGTAAAATAGTTTGGTAAGTCTTAAAACTAATCAGTACATCATTCCTGGGTGGACATTACTTCTTTGAAAGTAGACGTTTGGGTTGCTGCTTAAAGTTGGCTCTAAAATTGTATAAACGTTTCTATCCTCCGGCCTTAAGTATACATCACCTGTAACTGAAAAAAAAATAATAAAGATTAAAAAATAAAGGATAAAAATAAGAAATAATTATAAATATTTTTAATTTTTTTAATAAAAAATAAACATTTCCACAATTCACATTTAGAAAAGGCCTAGCTTCAGGGCTTAAAATACAAATAGTATCAATGGGTTTAATAAGCATAGTGTGTTTTTGCTTTTCTATGGGGATTGAAAACCGGCAACTTGGACTTTTTTTCTCAGAGCTAACGCACCTAATTGGTGGTTAGCTGTAGTGGTGTAGTAGGTGTAGTAGGTGTAGTATATAAAAAATATGAAAAAAAGTTCATTTAAATATTATTCCAAAAACGGCTCGCAAGGGAGCTACGCCCCTTCAATAGGGGCTCCGAAAACTCAGGAACCCTTTAAGATATAGCAACTAAGTTTTGCATAGGATCTATCCTTAATAAGGCCTATCATAGTTTGTTATTTTTAAGTACTTATTTTAAAACATTTGGGTGTTTTTTGAAATTAAAATTTTTAGTCTTCGAAACGGGGTAAAATACCAAGTTTCGAAGACTAAAAACACCCAAATGCTTTAAATAAAATTTCCTCGAAATTGGAAACAAGGATACGTTTTTATGTATTTTCACTCGAGAAAGCAATGTCTAAAATTAAACAAACAAAAAAATTACACATAAAAATGTTTGGGACAAAAAAGTGAAAAGCCCCGCTTCGCACACCCTTGTTCAAAATAACTACATGAAAATATATTATTATAATTAAGTTGCTATATCTAAAAGGGTCCCTCAGTTATTAAATGAAAACCGAATTTTTGGCACCCTTTTTGAAAAAGCATAGTTGCCTTACAACCCTCTTTTGGACATATACATATATAAACAGTGTGTGATAGGTGAAACGACTCTTGTAAAAGGTAAAAAATTCTTGATTTAAATTTTCATGTTTTGGGGTTAAGCCCTGCTTGATTAAAGATTAATTTATAACATATTATCAGTTTTGAAAAAGTATGCCTTGAAAGTTCTCAAAAAACAATTTTTCTGTGAGTGCCTTTTATGTGGCAAATACAACAAAAAGTTATCAAGAAAAGTTGTTTAGAATCAACATCTAGGCCCCTAACCAAATTTCAAAATCCTCGGCCAACTATGATTTTTCAATTATTTAATTTTTTTTCCAACATAGTAGCTTTTTAGTAACAGATATGTCAAAAAGTTATTCAGAAAAGTTGCTTGAAATCAAAATCTAGGTCCGTATACCAAATTTCATAATCCTCGGCCAACTTTAATCTCTCACATTTACTTGTAATATTTCATTCCCAATTTAAAGAATTTTAATTTTAACAAAGTTACACTGTAGGAACTCTTTTTATATTTATAAATTAAAAAAAAATTAAAATAGTGGAAGAAAATCCCTGATCAACTTAATTTTTTAGGAAAGAGTCACTCGTATCAAATAAAAAAAAACAAAGAAATACAAATAAGTCATAGCCTATGACTTATTTGTATTTTTATGACTCATAGGGGGCTAATCTCTCAAAAAAATAAAGGAAAAGTGTTATCAATTTACATCCAAATAGTCATAACAAATTTTAAAAATAAAACATTTTAAATAAAAAAGTTATAGGAAGGGCCACTTAAAAATCAGAGATATCCCAATTACTCCGGTCATATTTGATTTAAAAAACCAGAAGTTACGGAAAATTTCCTATCTATCTAAATTTGTGTGTACACCTTCGCCTTATCATTATAAACATTGGGTGAAAAGTTCCTATGTGTGCGACTCAAACTTAATTTTTTATTTTGCAATTAGTCGGCACATATGTGGTTTTACGCGAATATCTTCGTTAGATTTGCAGTTATGCAAAAAGGACCTATTATAAAATTTGTTCTCTACAAAAAACATTGTCTAACTTTTTATGAAATCTCAACTGTTTTTGCGCTAGCGCTATGTTAACTTACGGCGCGCATAAAATTGTTTAAACATGGTTATTTGCAACATGCAATGACTTTCGCAAAAAACAAGATCGGACATACCCTTCATTGAAAATTGAAATGGGATAGCACTGTATTTGTAAGCTCATATTCTATCCAAAAAATATAGGGGTGATTTTTTAAAAAATAAGGTTAGGGGTAAATTGGGTGAGGGGGTTGAGAAGTGGATTTTATTTTGGTTACTTTTTATAGATATTATTGTCTCATTTAATGTGGTTTTTGCAGAACTTGATTATTTTTTTTAGTTTTCGAGGTAATTGCTATGTAAATTAAGTTGGGCCACCGCTGAAAATGCATGAATTTAAAAGGTGTTGTGTACAATATTTTTTATCTCTACTTAAAATCTTGTAATGAAAAAACTTTTTTTTAACTTTCAAACTATAAATTGACGTTGTTAAAAAATTCAAATATATAAAAAAGTGATAAAGATTTTTTTTTTAACCAATGTAAATTTACAATGAAAGGTATGTCTAAGAAATCCGATCATGATTTTTGCGAAAGTCAATTCATGCGGGCGGTAAGTTAACAAAGCACTAGCGCGAAAACGGTTGAGATTTCAAAAAAAGTTACGGAATGTTTTTTGTATAGAATTTTATGCTCGACAAATTTTATAATAAGTCGTTTTTACATAACTTCAAATCTGACGAAGATATTCGCGAAAAAACACATTTCGACCACACCGACTAATTGGAAAATAAGAAATTAAGCTCGAGTCGCATACATGGGGACTTTTGACCCAATGTTTATAATGACAAAGCGAAGGCGTACACAAAAATTTAGACAGATGGGAATTTTGCAGTAACTAAATCCTAATATTACTAAATACATTTTATTTAAGTTTAACTTAAAACATCACTAGGAAAAGCTGCTTGCAGCTACGAGGACTATAATATAGAATGCGAATATATATCTACAGAAGTCGCCTGAAAAAAATCTCCCTTTTATTGTACATATTAAATTTAAACTAAGGTGCCTTGACATTTTAATAGTTTCACATAAAAAAACTACTGTCATATGACAAAATATAATTTTATTCTGTTTAAAAAAATTATTTTTGTATATTTAACATGTTAATGCCTCCACATTTAAATGAAAACAATAAATTAAGAATTGCAACTCATCTGAAAAATGGCCGAAAAGTCTCAGATTTAGCTTTAGAGTTTGGTGTAAGTAAAAGAACAATTAATTAGAAAGTCGCCAGAAAAAAATGTCCCTTTTATTGTACATATTAAATTTAAACTAAGGTGCCTTGACATTTTAATAGTTTCACATAAAAAACTACTGTCATATGACAAAATATAATTTTATTCTGTTTAAAAAAATTATTTTTGTATATTTAAAATATTAATGCCTCCACATTTAAATAAAAACAATAAATTAAGAATTGCAACTCATCTGAAAAATGGCTGAAAAGTCTCAGATTTAGCTTTAGAATTTGGTGTAAGTAAAAGAACAATTAAAATAATTAAAAGAAAATGGCTGGCTGTGAGCTCAGGTAGAAGAAAAGTTAGAGGTGCTGAAGTTGATGAGCAGCTATCTAAGAGAAAATCCCCTTGATATTATCTATGATAATACAAGAGATGCTATGCAACAAAGTGATTTCCCGGCTTCCATAGAACTGCTCTACTGCGGATCAAAGATTATTTAATTATAATTAAAAAGCTAATTATTCAGTTGGTTAATTTTTAAAAATTTTGTGTCTTTTCCCACTCGGCATGTAATATTACGGAAATGTTGTAATATGTCTGAAATATTTCAGACATATTTCATTCAAAATATTACAAACGAAATATTTCAGACATATTTAATTTGAAATATAACAACTAAAAATGTCAATATTTCAGACATATTTTGTGGTTATATTTTAAATTAAGTATTAAGGCTGATTCAGGCATAATTATCACTAACTAAATTAAGCCGTTCTGTCCCTTTTATTGGTCAAAAAAAAAAAGATGGATTCTCACCTGGCCAATGAAAAGAACAAAATTGCCTAGTTTTTTAGTTAGTGATAATTATGCCTAAATCGGCCTTTAGTGATTTAGTTAAATATTTATATGAAATAATATTTATATAAAATAATACAGAAAATATATAAAAATAGGAATTTAAAAAACACAAAATATACAATTAATTTCAATTATTACTGTATACAATACAATTACCTAACAAGCATTAAATATTACAATAGAACTATTAAATCAAAGATCTACTCTGTGTTATTTTCTATATGGAGAATTGGAAAAGTTGTAAAATGCTGATCAGAATTTCTAATTATAATTTAACTTTCAATACAGGGAGTTAAAAGTTTTATTTACTTTTACTACTTTGTATTTCAAAATGAATATTTTTAGTGAAGTTTTACCAAACACGTTTTATTATTCAAATAACAAAAAATATTCATTTTACTACAAAAAAGGAGTTAAAGTGAATGAAACTTTTAACTCTCTGCCCCTGCTTAAATATATATATATATATATATATATATATATATATATATATATATATATATATATATATATATATATATATTACAGTAATACAGTGGGTTAGGCTAAATGTGACACCCAGGGTAATTGTGACATGTCCTGTTATAATTCTTCTAAACAAGTTTAAATCAAATCGAAATTTTACGCGAAATATTTAATACTGTCAAAAACCTAATGCCAGGGTTGGATTGGATATAAACTAGTTTAGAAGAATTATAACAGGACATGTCACAATTATCCTGGGTGTCACATTTAGCCTAACCCACTGTACTTCTGAAACGTTACAGTATTATTACTGAAACATTACAATTATATTTCTGAAACTTAACAGTAATATTACTAAAACATTCCAGTAATATGTCTGAAACTTAACAGTAATATTACTAAAACATTCCCGTAATATGTCTAAAACATTTCAGTAATATCCCTGAAATATTACTGTAATGTTTCAGAACTGATATTTCACTGAAACAAATTTACGGACATTTCTATATTTCAGACATATTACTGACATATTTCAGAAATATTTCAGTATTATAACCACAATATATTATATTTCAATATAATATTTCTGAAATATTTCAGAAATATTTCGTGCCGTGTGGGTTATATTTTTGAAATAAATAATTATTATAAAACATTGCATTTTTATGGTAAATTCAGTTAACCAATAAATTTTTAATTTCACAACTCAATTTAAGTAAATATAACCTAATATAAATAGTTGTATTTAGGTAAACAGCACAAAATAATCTTGATAATTTTGACAAGGGACTTTTTTTCTGGCGGCTTCTGTATATTTCAATGGCATCAAAACGTATTAAAATTATATAATTTTCTATTTAAAAATAAGAAAAAAAAGGTTAGAAGACCTAATCTGACAAGAAAACAATACGTAATTTTTTTTCTTACTAATAAATTATTTGTAATATGAAATGAAATATACTATAACAAAAAACTACATATCAAATTAAAATTTCATCGAAACGAGATCTTGATAGGTCGATTAAAATAATTAAAAATTGTATACCGAACTGACATGCATCATAAATTTTCGTTAATCAAGGCCATGATTAGTGAAAATGGATCGAGTAATTTTAGATAAAAAAAAATAAATAGCAATATACCGACACTTAGTTGGTCGCCAAGGACTTCCCGCGTTGATCTTTTCCTGTTTTTAACACCCAAGAGGTATGGGTCGGGGCGTACTGAAGGGGGGTGGGGGGTAGACGTGGGAACCCCATCCTCTCTTAAAA
>OY294045.1:48188721-48224238 GCA_958510825.1 Brachypterus glaber | reverse complement strand
GGTACCTTTTTTTGCAATTAATTGGGAAACATTTTTTGTGTTGGGATGCATCATCCGTTTTTATAGGTAATAGGTACCTTTTTTTGCAATTAATTGGGAAACACTTTTTGTGTGGGGATGCATCATCCATCCCATGGGATGTCACTGACGTCATCATTTCCAACAAACGACACAACTGCATATTCCATTTTACTAAAAAAGTATAATCCATTATAATTTGAAATCTTATTTTGAGGTTAATTTTAAAAAAAGTATTACGATTATGTAGATTATAAAACTTGTATAAACTAATAATTAGTTTCATTACTAACCTATCATAAAACACTCTTCAAAAAATAGCTTTTGCAAACACAAAAACACTATTCCCACGGTTAATTATGACGCCATACTCTACTACTAGTAGTATAGTATACTATAATTGGACCAATAATTGGTCAAAGGATGTAGGCTAGATTGCTTGGCGGGAACTTTAAAATTCTAATTTCTATTTCCATTGAAATCACATCTCTGATTTCTGTATTTTACAAGATATTACATAATTAGTTATACCACGAATGCGGATACTCGTATTCAACGCTTATGGGAATTTGTCGATTTCCAAAATAACTTTAAAAAAGTTAATTTGGTTAACTTATTTGTGAGTTTTATTCGAGTCGAACCAAACTGAAGTTTTAAACAAGCAATATTAAAAAAAAATCATAAAAAAATAAAAAAATATGTTTTTTTTAAGATTTTTGAAAAACGAAAAATTATTGAAATATAAATTATATTTTTCAAAAAAAGTTCAAAAAAACTTTTTTTTCAAAATTTTCAATTTTTTTTATTTGTTTTTGTAGAATTGATTTTTATAATAAAAGTAATTTTTCCTGAAAAAAATACGTTAATAGGAATATTCTTTCAGCTTTTTTCGATTTTTTTTAAACTTTATCCCTTTTTTGTTTTTGGTGGGATTACTTTCAAAAATAATAGGGATCTTCACCTCGGACAACTTGATTATTCCTGAAAATTTCAAGTCGATCGGATTATTATTATTAACCTGTACCTACATATGGTGAATTCATAACATTTTATGTATCTGGTATGTTCTCATACCATATATATGATACATAACATGCAATATTGCATGTTATGTATCAGACATGTATGTTACATCTTATGTAATATGGCACATGTAACTTAAAAAATCTTTCTATTATAGGGCATGTAACGTAGCATACATATATATATGTTACGTCTCATGTAATATGGCACTTGTTACCTAAAAAATCTTTCTTTGTGATGTTGCATCCATGTATGTGCGGACTGGGTTTTGGGTAGCTGAAACCGAATGGCCTCATAATATTTCTATTACCTAGGTTTTCTGAGAAAAATGAGATAAAAATGTTAAAAAATCATTATTTATCCTCTTTTGTTCTAAAATCATGGAAGATAAAAATATTCCGAGGACAAATTTTGAGTCGGCGACTCAATATTAAAAAATATCCAACTTAAAACATGGAAACTTTAAATTCATAGGTAGAATAAATAGGGATATTAAAAAAAAAAATATATTAAAACAAAATGGATAATGTGACAAAACTAAGTAGGGCTGGAGGGTAAGGAGAAGGGTGCATAAGGGGACAAGACGTACTAATGCTAAAAATTGTCAAAAATCATTACTAGGGGGTCAAAAATGAACTAAAAAAATACTACGTAATATGGTTCTTATGTAATAAAGTAACATTTTTATGACGTAGAACTATTAAAACAAAAAATACACAATATTTTGTTTTATAAATTATTTTTAAATTGGCACAATTGCCTGTACTAAAATTTAAAAAATAAGAGGTGCTGGATTTTTTTAATGTCAAATTTGGATTCTGCGCCTTTAAATTGATAAGAAAATATATTTTTTGGGCTCGGGAAAAAAGTTTACACTGTTTTGTGTGTGTTTCTTTTTCATTTATTTACTTTTTACTAACGAACTAAGCAAAATAAAAAAATATCTGTAAAAATATTTTTGTAGAGAATTTTATAATCTACAAATTAAGTCCTATAAAATTTTTATACAGATTTGATAGTTTTGCCACAATTGAGCAATTAAGTAAACTCAGCACTTTCATTTTAAGCTTTTTATTATTTTTTTCGCGTACTTACTCTGACAGTAGGTCCTTGTCATATATATTTTTGAGTTCCTCGTATTTTTTTTTGATATACCCTAAAATTTTCAAAATCCTACTCTTTTTTTAAGATTTTGAAAAAAAAGTCATTATTTCCTGGACTTATATCTCAAAAATTTTAGGTGCTGAAATTCAGGTCAGATTCGGTTTCTACGCCCTCGAATTGGTAAGAAAAATTTACTTTTCCAATGGGGGAAAAAGTTGAGATTTGTTGCCTAGTGTTATTAACGGGACTTTAAATAAATAATGGTCCAAAGAAGTCTTTAGCTCAAAGAGTTCTTGAGTTCTCATTGTCAAAAATATAAAAATCAGGTTTTCCACAATAAACAGTCAAAAGAAATCAATATTTTTTTACAAAGCTTAGCTAAGGCAAGATTTCCTCAGGGGAAAGTAATAATTTTTTTAATAAGCATGCTACTAGTAGGACTGTATGACGAATTATTAAATCCAGCTATTAATAGATAATAATTAAGATAATTTGCTTGCGGATGAAAACTCTCTCTGATACTTTTTAATTACTGTTATAATTTGCTTTAAAAAGCAAATTGTCTGTGATTTTCCTTAAGCTGGCTTTACATTATGACATTTTGAGCATATACAGTTTGTAGCAAGACGAAATTAATTAATCAAATACGCTGAAAATATAAGTAATCCTGTTTCTGTTTGTTTGTTTGTTTGTTTAACCTCGAACTATTCTACTTAATTAAGCATCCCCTAAGTCCAGGACTTGTGTGGGCTAGACTTGTCATGTACAGACGCGGTAGACCACTACACCAATCCTCCCATCCTAGACTGTAAGACCTAAAATCGGTTTTTTTTTTTTAACATTAAAATTTTAAATAATATAATAAAATTATTAAGGTTCCGTATACTTACAGGGTGATCAGTAACTGCCCTGGCCAAAATTTAGGATGTGATTCTACATCCAAAAATATGAAAAAAGTTCCTATAAAGGTTGGTCCGGAAATGAGCCCTAGGGTGCCCAGTCAAAATTAAAAAATGGATTTTTTTAGGGTCCCATCCCCTATAAATGTTTATTTAGGTCAAAAACCAACCCTCATTTTTTTTCAGATTTTTAAAAAAATATTTAGAGGGGCCCGGCGGGTTTTTGAGAGAGAAAACATGTTAAGCCTTTTTATTATTATTTAAATATAAAAAGATTCAAATCAAAACAAAAAAAAATTACCCTTTTACATGAAAAAATGGCTTTACCAGGGTAAAAACATTTCAAAAATTGATGTATGAAGCTTATTTATGCTACAAAAAAGGTTACTTAGAAATTTTTCTCATGGGTCATTTTTTTTTAGAAATTCATGAATAGATACCAATTAACGCCCCATATTTATTTTTTCGATAAAAAGAACAGGATGTAAAAAAAAAAATCACCAATTCCATAAAATGTAAAAAAATTACTTTATTTCGATTAAAGAGATGATATTTGGACCAAAGAGCATAATAATATGTACAAATTGCTTTGAAATGTATTTATTTTTATAACTGGGTGTTGCCGATTTTTTTTTCGGATTTTAAAAAATAAACGTCTTACGTTTTTTTTGAAAAAAAATATTATTTAATGTGTTTTATTACATAATTTAACATATTACAAGGCATTTTGAAAACATTTTTTATTTATTTTCTACAAAACTGACATTTTATTGCAATTTAATGCATTTTTTTAACTTTTATTGAGATATTTAATTATTTTTTGGACACACTGTACTTTTTTTCAAAAAAGTAAGTATAAACCCTGAATTCAGACATATTGGAGAATACCCTAGAAAAAAATAACTCGTTGGAAAAAATTCTAAGCTCATAATCACACGCATTTTGCGTGTTCTTATAGGCCCATAAGAGGTCTCTACTTTTTTTCTGTTGGGTTGGCAACATACAAAAGTCTATCTCTTGACGTTTTGCGTGCAAATGTCAATGTCGATTTAAAGTTTAATTTTTTACTAAATTTTGTGTTTGGGTTATTTTTTACCGTGTTAAAATTGTGGACTGGTTAATTGCAGTGAAAAAACTGACTGATGACTGTAAAATATATCAAAATATCATTTGTTCTTAGAATTTTAAACATAGTGTAAACTGTAATGCCAACCCAAAACAAAAATCCCTAAATCAGCCATCAATTAAAATGTAAGTTTTTAAAATTTTAGAGCAAAACGTCAACGTCAGCTTAATTTTTTAAACTTTCTGAACATTTTACTCATTTTTACCAGTTTTTATTTTATTTATTATTATTTGAAGATTTACATACACTTTTATGGATGGTGGAGATTCCAATGTTATTAAAAACAGCTTCAACGAAAACTCCAACTCGAAAACCTGTGATAAATGTTCGTGTAACTTTTCATGCAACTGTAATCGGAAAACGAAGAAGTCGAGGAACAATAAATGGATTAATTGCCAATCTTGCAAAAAATGGTTTCATTTTACATGTGTGGGTATAACCAAAAAACCCAAAAAGTTCATCTGCGAAGAATGTTCAAAAGTTAATTCCGTTGAAGACCCTAACTGTAGTAACATTTTAGAACTTCTTTTAAAATTAAAAAGCAGAGGCAAAATTTTATCAAAAATTCCAAAAGGATCACGAGTTCTAGCTGCAGAAATTTACCTATATTGTATCAATGAAGTATTAGAAGACAATACAATTTTAGCTTGGAAAAAATTATTTTGTTTTGCTCATCTATGTTTAAAGATACAGTATAGAAGCAAAAAATATGATACCACCTTAGCAAGTAAAGTCAACAACTTATTAAAAGATTTTCTGAACAATGATTTTCTTAATATTGAATTTAATAAAGAATGTTTTTCCAAAAAAGTAAAAAAAGGTAATTTATCTGACAGTGAAGATATTATTAAAGTTAATAAAGAAGATCTTAAAATAGCAAAATTGGTTTCAATGAAGCTTTCCGAATGTGATTTAAGTGGAGCTATAAAAATAGCTTGCACAGATGATAACCTTGCTACACCAAGTGAAGAAAATTTAGCTATTATGAGAGATAAACATCCCAGAAGAAGTGAAACCCTAATTTTACCAACAAATATAAACACCTGTAAGCCGTTACAAGTTAATGAAGAAAATGTTTTGTCTGCCATTAAAAGTTTTTCAAAAGGATCTAGTGCTGGTATCGATGGAATTCGTCCACAACATTTAATTGATTTGGTTGACTCAAGAAACGGGGATATTGCCCAAAAATTGCTGCGCGGTTTAACTAAATTCGTAAACAAAATTCTAAAAGGAGATATACCTGGTTTCATTAAACCAATATTTTTTGGTGCTAATCTTTGTTCCTTAAAAAAGAAGGATGGAGGTTTAAGACCAATTGCTGTAGGAATAACAGTTCGTAGACTAGTCTCAAAATGTGCCATTGGGGGATCAATTAGATCACGTGCCGTTGACATTTTAAGTCCAACTCAAGTCGGTTTTGGCGTATCAGGAGGAGCAGAAGCAGCTGTACATTCTTTGAGATCTATTATCAACTCCATAAAATCTAATAAGAGAGAAGTTATTCTAAAGGTAGATTTTAAAAACGCGTTTAATTTAATCAAGAGAGATGTCATATTAGATACTATAAATGAAACGTTTCCAGAATTATCCGAATATGTTTCTGCAAGTTACGGAGAAATTTCAAATTTAATCTATGGCGATTCGATAATATTTTCAGAAGAAGGCATACAACAGGGTGACCCTATGGGGTCTTTTTTATTTTGTATGACATCCAAAAGTCTTTTTTTAAATTTAAAATCCGATTTTAATGTATGGTTCCTAGATGACGGAACTCTAGTGGGAAGTCTGGATTCTGTAGCTGAGGACCTCTCTTTTTTAGAAAAAGAAGGTCCAAAATATGGTCTATACCTGAATAGAAGTAAATGTGAAATTTATAACCTGAACACTGAGCAAGAAAATATTTTCAGCTTCTTTAATGATTTGAAACTTGTCTCCGAGGGAAATTTGGATTTACTAGGCGCCCCTATTGGCCCTTATTCGGAAAACATTATTTTACAAAAGAAAATCAATTCATTAGAATCTATGAGTAAAAGACTACTTTTGTTAGAGCCCCACCAAGCATTTTTTCTTTTAAAAAATTGTATTTCAATTCCAAGACTTCAGTACCTTCTAAGAGCATCCCCTATCTATTATCACTCTCTTTTAATGCAATTTGATAATACTCTTCGCAAAAATCTTTCTGAAATTACCAATGTTAACTTTTCTGATATTCAGTGGTCTCAAGCCTCACTTCCCTGTCGACTTGGTGGCCTTGGTCTTCGCCTTTCAAGTGACCTAGCTCTACCAAGCTATATTTCCTCATTTAATTCTTGTCTGAATCTCATAAATTCTCAATTAATAAAATTTAATGACCTCAATTTAAATCTCGTGGATGACGCAATAAATATATGGAAAATAAAAACCAACGCTGATATTCCTACTACATCAAACCAATCTGCTTGGGACACTCCTCTTTTAGAAATAGCATCAAAACAAATAATTGAGTCCGCTTGTACTGAAAAGGATAAATCCCGAATGCACGCAGTATGTCAAAAGGAAGCAAGCTACTGGTTGAATACTTTACCATCATCAAATCTGGGTTTACTTTTAAATAGAAACTTACTTAGAATAGCTATTAATTTGAGAATGGGATCTACCAAAACTGTTGTCCACCATTTGTGTATTTGTGGTGAAAATGTTGATACATCTGGAACACATGGCCTCTCTTGTAGATATAGCAAAGGCAGATTATCTAGACACAAAGAAGTAAACAACCTAATAAAGAGAGCCTTAGCTATTATTGATCTACAACCTGTTTTAGAACCTCCAGGTTTAATGGCACGAATCGATGGCAAAAGACCAGACGGAATGACTTTGGTTCCATTTAAAAGAGGGAAATGCTTGGTGTGGGACTTTACCTGTGTGGATACTGTGGCTCCCTCTTATCTTCATATTAACTCTGAAAAGGCTGGCTCTGCTGCAGAACGAGCAGAAAACATTAAGATCAAGAGATACAAATTTTTATCAACAGACTATGAATTTGTTCCCATAGCTATTGAAACTTATGGTTCATATGGTCCAATCACTAAGGCCTTTCTTAAAGACATTTGTAGACGCTTGGTAGATTCCACCGGCAACCCTTTGGAAGGTCTTTACTTTCTACAACGCATAAGTATGGCCATCCAAAGAGGTAATGCTATAAGTGTCTTGGGAACATTTGATAATGATTCTGAAATGAACGATGATAAATTATACAACACCAACAACAGTTTAAATTACAGTGATATTGATGATAACAGCGAGAAAAACTATATCACAAACAATAAGCCAGAGGTCGGAAGTCCAGTCAAAACTCTGGGTCTTAAAGGGTTAAAAAATATCGGGAATACCTGTTTCATGAACTCGGTCATTACATGCCTTTCGAACACGAAACTTTTGTTGGAATACTTAAAGAAGGACAGCTATATGCAGGACATCAACACCAATATATCAAGTATGCATGGAGCTTTAATTAAGACATTTGCCGATGTGATAAAACAGTTGTGGTCAGAAGATTCATCTGAACGGGTAGTAAACACGGTTTCTTTCAAGAGCCAAATCCAGATTTTCGCCCCCCAATTTACAGACTACAAACAACAGGACGCACAAGAATTTCTGCGGTACCTTTTAGAGGGACTTCACGAGGACGTTAACAGGGTAACGGAAAAACCTAAACCTATTTTTACCAAAATAGATGAAAAATTAACTGATAATGAAAAATCTGCCGAATCATGGTCCAGATACCTCCGGATGGACGACTCTCGCATTTTGGACCTCTTCGTCGGACAACTGAAATCCACCCTCAAATGCACCTATTGCAGCCATTGTTCCGTCACATTCGAACCATTCTGGGACCTTTCTCTCTCTCTTCCACAACACACCGGTCAATTAAGTTTATCACATTGTTTGGAATCCTTCACACGGGAAGAATCGTTGGACGGTGATGAAAAACCAACATGTTCAAAATGCAAAAAGCGCAGAAAATGCACAAAATTCTTTAGAATTCAAAAATTCCCAAAAATATTAGTAATTCACCTTAAACGCTTCTCCCCGATGACACAGTTTCAAAGTAAGCTCAAAGTCACCGTAGAATTCCCCCTAGAAGAATTAGATATGAGCAATTATGCAGCAGAGTCCGTTGCACCCTCCAAATACAACTTATACGCCATTTCAAATCACAGTGGTACCACGTATAGCGGACACTACACCGCCTATTGTAAACATCCCTATAATCATACGTGGCACGAATACAACGACTCTAGGGTATCTTCAATTTCACCAACATCCATCGTATCAGGGAATGCTTACATATTATTGTACGAACAAGAAAGCCAAAAATCATATACTTGAGTTTATTTATTTCTTTTTTTTTTACTTATTTGTTACTATTATTTGTTACTTGATTGTTAATTATTTTTTTTAATTAATATGTATATTTCTATCTTACACTTAACCATAAAAAAAAAAAAAGAAAAAATTGTATAAAGCACTCGTTTCATAACCGGTTTTTAGAGCACTAGTACTTTAGAAAACTTTGCGGTGAGCAAGCGGCTCGTTTTCTAAACTTTTTACTCGTGCGGTAAAAACGTATGTTATGAAAGTTAGAGTAGTTTAATATACTATTATTCTATTGTGGTAGAAATTTATATATCTTCTATAAACCATGACTCCGTATTATTGCTGCAATAAATAAATAAATAAATAAATAAATAAAGAAGCCATGAAGATATGTAATGCTACGCATTCCATTATATATTATTCACAGTAAAAGGTACATTGCATTTTCCCAAATACTAGAAAAAGATATTTAAAAAAAAAACAAAATAGAAAAAAACTTTAAAGCACTTTTTAACAATTTTTTTATTTCCTTTTTGCGAAAGAAAAATATTTTTTCAAAAAAAAAATTTTTGAATTTTTTTTTTTCTTTATTTTCTGTTTGCAAAAAATGAAAAAATTTTGAGTTATATTTTTTAATTATTTTTAAAAAAAGGTTTACCCCCCATAACTTTTTTGTTGTTGGGGGGATTACTTTCAAAATTTGTAGAATTGATCTTTATAATAAAAGTACTTTTTCCTAAAAGAGTTACGGAATTGTATTTTAGCTTTTTTAGATTTTTTTTTAAAGTCCAAACCCCCCATAACTTTTTTGATTTTGGGGGGATTTAAAATTGGTAGAATTGATCCTCATAATAAAAGTATTTTTTTCTGAAAAAGTTACGTTAATGGAAATTTTCTTTAGCTTTTTTCGTAGAACTTGATTTTCCTGAAAATTATAGAAAAAAGTCGATCGGATTATTCGTTCTTGAGTTATCGTGTTTACAAAAATCGTGACATCAGACGGAGGGACATTTCAAAAAAAAAGTTTCTTATTTTTTTATGAAACAAATTTATATCCAATAATTTTTTGTCTAGGACAATTTTTGAAATTTTTTGAAAATTCCCAACTACCGTATAATATTATTCTAGCCCAGGTGCTTTGAATAATATAATAATAAAAACCAGATTTATTAGCACGGTTGGGAGATATAAACTGAATTACAGTTGATGGCAATTTTTAATAGATCCGCAAAAGTCTATTTTTTTTTTAGTTCTTGAACTCTTAATAAATTCTCCGTGATTAATTCTTAATCTCAATAAAGGTGATACGGGAGATGAAATATGCCCGCATCTATAGTTTCGTAAATTTGATTGATTGGAAATGGTAGACGTATAAGTTTACCTTGAATACAAATATCGTTTGTTAATTCCTTTCCTCATTTCATTCAGGTTATAAGTGGTATACTACTTTATTCTTTTTTACTTGAATCTTTTTAATTTAGGTAATTGTCCAAACCATTCATGCCATAACATTTTCAAGTATATACACATACATTTTGATCAAATTTTCATTTAAAACTGAAAAGAAAATTGTTTTAACTTGATTAGCCAGTAATCACAAAATGTGCCTTTCAGGATGCTAAAAAAAGTATATGAAAAATAAAAAAAAATGTATAAGTTCGAGAGCCTAAAGATTTCTTAAAACACCAAAAAAGGCACTTCAATCTGCAATTATTTTCCGTGGTAATTGCCGACCAGACACAGTGCTTTTTTGGGGGTATTTTTTGTTTTTTTTTTCGAAACCCTGAAATTCTTTTATCATTCGATAGTACATTCCATTTTTATGGTTTTCAACGAAAATTAAAAAAAATCTACTGAGCGCTTCGTTTTTTATTAAACAAAAATAAATGCTAAACGAGCTGCGAAGAGTAAAACAAGTCGTGAACATTTGTAATGCTACGCATTCTATTATATACTATTAACAGTAAGTGGGTATATTGCATTTTCCAATTATTAAAAAAAAAAAACAAAAAAAACTTTTAACAATTTTTTTATTTTCTTTTTGGGAAAAAGGAAAAACAAATTAAAAAAATTGTTGAATTGTTTTCAAGTTTTTATTTATTTATTTTTTTAATAATTGTAAAAATGCAATATACCCATTTACTGTGAATATTATATAATGGGATGCGTAGCATTACATATGTTTACGGCTTGTTTTACTCTTAGCAGCTCTTTCAGCATTTATTTTTTTTATAAAAAACGAAGCGCAAGGTAGATTCTTTTAATTTTCGTTAAAATCATATAAATGGACGGTACTATCGAACGGTAAAGGAATTTCAGGGTTTCCCAACAAACAAAAAATACCCCGAAAAAAGCACCGTTCAGAGTATCATAAATACCTACAATAAATGCACACGGGGTGATATTTTAAAGGGTAGTAGTGGATGGTGACAGAACACTCCTGTTAGTTTTTTACCGGGTGTCAGTGCGGATATCTCGGATATCTCGGTAAATATACATCTAAAGAAAAAAATGCACCTAATCAATTAAGAAGCAAACCAACAACTTTTGTAAAAATCATTTTTTCGTTATATGTAATAACCAGCCGTGAAGATATGTAACGCTACGCATTCCATTATACAGTGCGGTCCAAAAGTCACCCCTCATCTTAACTTTTTGAACGAGATGAGATATCGACTCCAAATTTGGAACACTTAAATAAGATAACCCAAACCCCAGTGGGGTTACCCCACATAGCTTTTTTGTTTTTTGGGGGATTACTTTTAAAAACAATAGAGTTCTTCCTGTGGGTACAATGTGACGATGTGGAATGAAGGGGGAGGGGGTATGAACCCATCGTCACGCTAAAATTAGTTATTTTATTGAATTAAAAGTATTTTTACATTTATATTTTTTTATAGATTATCCCTCTAGGTGATAACGTGATGTTGTTATTTAAGATAGGGGAGGGGGTATTGATCAGTGTGGCGAAGGTTGGTGAAGGGAGAGGGGGTCAAAAAGGACAAAGCTATAGGCTAAATTTTTAAACTTGATAGTGATTCATGCTTAAAGCGGCTTCCCGCACTACGCTTCCTTACCCGCAACGCTTATGGTGTGCCCTTTTACATTTTGTTCCCCGCGCAGTCCATACTTTCAATATGAGTCACTATCACATATAAACGGATCATACTTTTGCATAAGCCAAAAATGTTTTTTGTTTATTTAATTTTTGGGCAGAATTTAAAATAACTTGATTTGTTTTAATATGAAACGATTAATTACATATTTATAAATATTATTGTGTAGGTAGGAATGTATAGGAGAAAAATAAAAACTGCTGCAAAAAAAAATTAAAAAAAAAAATTAAAAGAATTTTTTTTTTTCGTTTAAAATAAAAAATTTTTCAAAAAAAGTTTATTTTTTCGTAAAACGAAAAATAAATTAAAAAAAATATGTTTTTGAAAAAAAAAAATTACCCCATTTTACCCCCTTACCCCAACCCGATTTTTACGAAAAGCAAACCTAGCCTAGAACTTTGGATATTCAACCTGTGGTCCAAATTCGAAATCTTTAGCCCGAAGCGTTCTTAAGTTATTGTGGTCACAATTTTTCCGGACACAGACAGACAGAATTTTTTTTCGACCGAAATTATATTTGTTGGATATAAAACGTCCAGAATTCTAAAAAAAAGTTTTTTTTTGACCGAAATCATATTTTTTCGATATAAAACGTCCAGAAACGTAAAAAAAAAACAAATAAATAATAGTTATTTATGATACTAGTAGGTAAAGTAAGATATTGCCCATGAGAAAATTAGCCTGCTAGGCGTCAGTCAAGCAGGTTAATTTTCGAGAGGGCAATATCGGTTTACCCATGATTGCCATACAAGGTTTTATCCAATAAATAGCTTAGTAATTCATATTTTTATTAAAAATTTTAATGACATTTACAAGAAAATAATTTGACAAGTGACAGTTGAGTGGGTAAAATAAATAATTATCCACTCAATAAAGTAAAAGACACGCGGGGGTTATTGAGTTTATCTATTTAAAATATAGCTGGTAATTGTCTCATTATCTGTATGTATTGGATAAAATAATTTTTTTTTACTAACGCAAGACTTCTTGGCGACTTTTTTAAATTTATTTCCCCTTTCATATAATTCATTTAATTTATAATTTAAAATAAATATAAAATGTATTCATTAAAAATACTTTTTTATATACACTTTATATGCACATTTCATATACCCCAACGATAGGGGTTATATGAAACACAGATTTTTGACAAAAAAATATAAGTCAATGGGATTTTTTTTTGCATACATTTTATTCCTTACCTTAAACAAGTATTAAGATAACATTACAATATACATATGTTTAATTGCCAAAGTTATTCATCAAAATCCTCAAAAATCGTTTTATATACATATAGGGTGATCAATAACTGGCATGCCAAAATTTAACATTGTTTTCTAGTACCAAATTTATTCTTCTTGACAAGTTTTGTAACTTTTTTGGGGCTCTCCGTGCTTTTGTATTATGATTAAGATTTTTATAGCTCAAAATATTATTTTATGCCTATTTTAGTATAAGAATAAATGTTTTTGGGTTTTTGTTTTTAATAAAAAATGTATTTTCAGTTTCGTTATTGTTTTTGAGTATATATTACTTTCAGTCTGGGTTAGTAGTAACAACTATAAGTTGTCAGTCAACCAATCAATTCTTTCATAAAAACTAATATTTAACCATAACCTATTTTTTTAAATCCAATTTAATCCAGGAATTATTACTATTAAATGTCAGATCGCAATATGTCAATATCTCATTTTTTATGCCGGGAACTGTATGTTGAAATTGTCAGATGTAAAAGGTAATATCGTAAGTTTGGACATCTGGTAACAACATAACCTTGAGATATTAGTGACTCCGTGTCAGCATTACATAATTTTTTTGTGCGAAAATGTCAAGTTTTGAGCAGAATAATACATTTGCTGGAACTTTTAATTTACTTCTTTAATTTGAAGAAATCTGCAGCTGAGGCACATAGATTGCTTGTAGAAGCATATGGTGAGGCTGCTTTAAGTAAGAGGAGTTGTCGTGAGTGGTTTCAAAAGTTTAAAAATGGTGAATTTGATGTGGAAAACAAATAACGTAGTGGAAGGCCGGAATTGCAAGTATTATTGGAGGAGGAGATTGGCACCAAACGCAAGAAGAACTTGCACTTACATTAGGAGTTACTCAACAAGCAATTTCACATCGTTTAAAATCGTTGGGAATGATTCAAAAACAAGGAAATTGGGTTCCATATGAACTGAAACCGAGAGACGTTGGACGCCGATATTGCACGTGTCAAATGCTGCTTGCCAGGCACAACAGAAAGGCTTTTTTGCATCGTATAGTCAGGTAATAAAAAATGGATCCACTACGATAACCCAAAGAAGAGAAAATCATGGGGACCACCTGGCCATGCTTCAACATTGACAGCCAAACCGAATGTTCATGGAAAAAACTCATGCTGTGTATTTGGTGGGATCAGCTTGGTGTCGTGTATTATGAGTTGCTCAAACCGAGCGAAACCATTACTGCAGCTCTCTACCGAACACAATTAATGAGGTTGAGCCAAGCATTCAAGGAAAAACGCGCCCATTACTGACAAAATTATTCTCCTACATGATAATGCTCGTCCGCATGTTGCGGCGCTGGTAGTCATACCCCACCCGCCTTATTCACCAGAAATTGCCCCTTCTGACTTCTTCAGGTCGATGGCACATGGTCTGTCTGAGCAGCGCTTTACATCATATAAAGATACCAAAAATTCGTGGATAGTCTCAAAAGATGAAAATTTCTTCCGACGTGGTATCCGAATGGTGCCAGAAAGATGGGAAAACGTAGTGGCTAGTGATGGACAATAATTTGAATAAAACATAATGTACCGTTCTTTCACAATAAATTCCTGATTTTTGATAGAAAACGGCGGAAACTTATTTGTACACCGATACATGACATACCAGCTGTATAATATTTTCGAATAAATTAAATTCATGTTTTTTTTTCGGTCTAATTATTCTGAAATACTCTACCGATTTTAAAAAGTAAAATTTTGTTTTAATTGTCATAAAATGTCGTTTAAAATGATATGTAACAAGACCTATCTGAGATTTTACTATTAGTAGTTTTTACAAAAAACATAAATATTTGAACATAATTACAATTATATAAAGTCTAATATTTCGAGAAAATTTAAATAGATTTTTTAAAATATCGTCATAATCAGCATAAGAGCTTTCAAAAGACCTATTAAATGTCCTATATTTGTTTTTTTAAATTCCTATTTTTGCAAAATTGCAAATTTTAAAATAATTCTCCTAAATATGCCCCATTATCTCGAGATTTAGTAAACCGCTTGTTGATTGCATATCATCAATGTATTAAGCATAAAAAAAACATTTAAAATGACATGTAATATGTACTATTTTTTTGGATCCTTAAAAATAGCAGCATAGATTTTCCGATTTTATACGTAAAAAACTTAAAAAAAATAAATTAAACAAAAACGCCAATTTTTTTTAATTTTCACCCAAAATGTTTTAAGAAGCATGCCAAAATCAACTCATAAAGAAAAATTTAGGTTTGTCGAAAAACAAATTAAAACGCTAAAAACCTATACTAAATAACTAGTTATTGGTTTCAATATTTTCTTTCGTTAGTTTTTTCAAGTGTAAAAATTACTGTTGGATATTTTTTAGATTAAAAAAAAAATCTCGAAAAAATATTAAAAAAAAACTAATATCAATAGTTTCACTTTATTTTCTCAAGTTTGCGATTTAGTGCTTTTGGTGAGTGGTATCTTTTTTTTCAGTTTTTTGTGTAGATTACGAAAATCAATGATGAACATTCGAACTCGGCGTCTGGTGGGAGGGGGAGGGGGAAATGTAAAATCAATTAAAAATTTTAGTTTTTATTTAAACAATGCAAAATTAATTAAAAATTAACATCTTTTTTCTAGTGGGAACTTTAATGAAAAATTATGTTGTGGGGTATATTTTTTTTCAGTTTTGTGTTTTTGTGTTTTGTGTAGATTACGAAAATCAATGATGGCTATTTGAACTACGCGTCTAGTGGGCGGGGGAGGGGGAAATTCAAAATTAAAAATTAACAAATTTTTTCTAGTGGGAACTTTAATGAAAACTTGTGTTGTGGGGTACCATTTTTTCAGTTTTTTTTTGTGTAGATTACGAAAATTGGTGATGGCTATTTGAACTCGGTGTCTGGTGGGCGGGGGAGGGGAAAATCCAAAATAAAAAATTAACATTTTTTTTTCTAGTGGGAACTTTAACGAAAACTTATGTTGTGGGGTATCCTTTTTTCAGTTTTTTTTTGTGTAGAGTTTAAAATTTTGTTGGGAAATTAAAACTGAGCCTGCAGGCCTGGTATACTGCCTACCACGCTAGGCGGCGGAGGGGATATGTTGTGTTTTCTGTAAAATTTTATGATTTTTTTTATGAAATTTTGCGGATTTTTATATTTAAGACGGTTTACTTGAGAATTTCAATTTGAATTACGAAATCTTTTTGATACATTGAAAAAAGAGTAAGTGGGGTGAGATAGGTTCGAGAACTCCTAAATTTGGTTCAGTGCTCATGTAGAATCTCAAAGTGTGCACCGCCATGCAGTTTTACTACGAAAGGCCTTCCCTGCATGGAAGTGTTCTGCAGAAGAAAGCCGGTGCAATAACTATCACAATAGAAATGATGAGGATTCTTCTACAGAAGATGATTTTGACCCACTTGAGGGGGACTTCGTAGATGAGGATTTTGATCATTAAACAGATTTTGATTAATTTGATGACTTAATGACTTAATTAAAAAAAAATCTTTCTTTAACAAAAAGCAAGAAAAAATATTGATTTTTGGATTCTATATGAAAAACTAAAAAAATATGCCTCACACTATAGGTTTTAATAAATTTCTAACAAAACAAAAAATATTTTTCCCCTCCCCCTCCAACCAGCTACAGTGTAAGAAGGTTTACCACTAATTTTATATTAAGTATGTACAAAAAAAACTAAAAAATGACACCCCTAAACACAATGGTTTTCTTAAAAAAAGACTAAAACAAAAATACAAAACACTTAAACTAAACACTTAAACTATTTTTACTAAAAACTGTGATCGATATCCATTTCTCCTCCTCCCCTCCTACAAGAGGTAAATTACTAATTTTTAGTATCGATTTTCACATTCTACACAAAAAAATTATACCACACAATAAAGGTTTTCACTAAAACTTGACCCAAAAGCACAAAAAAAGTTAATTTTTAATTCATTTTGCATTTCCCCCTACCACGCCCACCAGACGCCGAGTTTGAATGGC
This sequence comes from Brachypterus glaber, assembly GCA_958510825.1. Taxonomy (NCBI): domain Eukaryota; kingdom Metazoa; phylum Arthropoda; class Insecta; order Coleoptera; family Kateretidae; genus Brachypterus; species Brachypterus glaber. The sequence continues at coordinate 48,207,358 of OY294045.1, read as the reverse complement.
CATTAATGATTTTCGTAATTTACATAAAAAACTGAAAAAATGATACCCCACAACATAAGTTTTCTTTAAACTACCGACCAGAAAAAATATGATAATATTTAATTAACTACACCTTTACCCTTTACCCTCCCCCGCCTACCAGACGTGGAGTTCGAACGGCCATCATCGATTTTCGTAATCTACACAAAAAACTAAAAGAATGATACCACTCACCATAAGTCTTTATCAAGTAGCACACGGGAGTCAGTTAGAAAAAGCACTAATTGGCGAAATTTCAATATTATTCAGTTATTTTTTTTAGTAATTTTCTCTTCAAAATCACGCTGTTCTAGAAGAACTTTTAAATGACATTTTTTTCTTTTTGAAATTTGTTATATGAGCCCTAATTAAAAAAATAAGACCAAAATTTTAAAAATCGTTAGAGCCGTTCTTGAAAAAAATGGTTTTTTTAGAAAATATCTCCGATATTTCACGCTAACATACTCGGGTTGCCCTCGATATCTCGGATTTTGACCAAACTTGGTATAGTGGTATCACTATGGTACCTAAGCACTCTAACCAACTTTTTTTCAAAACGGTCCATCGGTTCACGATACTAGGTTCTTGACAAGTTATATCTCCGTTATTTGAAAAGGTAAATTTTTTGTAAAAAATAGCGTTGTATGGGAGCCAAAGAAGATTTTATTGACTTATTCAACTCCCCCCCCCCCTCCATTGCTTACTCACTCCCTTGTAACCACGCCAGCCGCTGAATTTCAAATAACACGTCCCACCCCCATTTTTATCTAAGAATATGAAATTACATTTCATTTTGAATTAAACCATGTATTATAAATAGTATCTTATTCTTTTAAGGGGCTTCCAATAACAATTATTATTTAGCATTAATAATGTCCCACCAGGTTTTAGACGGGCTATATCTCCGTTATTTAAAAATATAAAAAAGTTAAAAAATAAAATTAAATTGGAGTCAAAGTAGAATTTACTGACATATGCAAAACTACCCCTTATTAACCACCTCCAACTAGTTTTTTAAATACCACTCCCCTATTTTACTAAAGAATATGAAATCACATTTCATTTTAAATTTAACCAGAAAAATTTCCAAAAACTTACGTTAAATTGTACCCAAAAGAAAATTGATTAATACATTCAAAACCAACTCATAACAACCCACACTTCTGGAACTACCCGCAATTTTGTTTTAAATACCACCCTTCTGTTAATAAATAATAGTTGTTATTTAGAGCCCCTTAAAATCTAAGATACCACTTATAATAAATGGTTGAATTCAGAATAAAGTGCAATTTCATAGTCTTTAATAAGAATTAGGGGGTGCTATTTGAAAAACAGAAGTTGGGGGTAGTTTCAAGGGAGTTGGTAAGCAAGGGGCGGTTTTGAATAAGTCAGTAAAATCTTCTTTGGCTTTGATTTAATGCTATTTTTTGCAAATTTTTATACCTTTTCAAATAAAGGAGATAAGCTATTTCAAGAACTTGGTGGGACACCCAGTATAGTGAACGGATGGACCGTTTTGAAAAAAATTTGGATGGAGTGCTTAGGTACCATAGTGGTACCACTATGCCAAGTTTGGTCAAAATCCGAGACATCGAGGGCAAACTGAGTATGCTCTAACGATTTTTAAAATTTTGGTCTTATTTTTTTAATTAGAGCTCATACAACAAATTTCAAAAAGAAAAAAAAATGGAGTTGTCGTGTCATTTAAAAGTTCTTCTACAACACCGTGAAATTTTTCCTTAAATTTAAACTAAAAAATTCCTGTTGATTCGTTAAAATTTAATATTACTGAATATTAAAATTTGATTTTTTAATGTAAAACATTGGGAAATTACATTCGCAGTTTTGCCTTCAATAGTTACTATTGCATGCTAATGTCCCTTATTGGGGTTATTTCGAGGGTTATCCCAATAGTTTTAGTATTTGCTATTACAGTTTAATACTATTAGGTTTTTAATAGTCACTATTAAACTTTCAATAGTAACTATAGCTAATGGCTATTAGTAAATTCTAATAAGGATACCTTCCTTATTTTCCTTTACTTTCCATGAATTACCTCTTAGCACGACTCGTGCGAAATTATTTCAGCAAAACTATGCATTTAAGTAAAACTATCCGTGAAGGTATGTAATGCTACGCATTCCTTTCACAGTAAATGGTATATTGCATTTTTCCAAATACTTAAAAAAAATAAATAAAAATATATTTTCCAAAAAAAATCTTTTTACGAAAAACAATAAAACAAATATTTTTTTACGAAAAAACGAAAAAAAAAATTAATATTTTTTTTTTTTGAAAAATATAGTTTTTTTCATTTTTTTTAAGTTTAACTCCATATAACTTTTTTGTTTTTGGGGGAATTACTTTCAAAAACAAAGGTTTTTTCTTCCCTTCATAAAACTTAATTTTTCCTAAAAATTTCAACGATAGGATAATTTCTTAAGTTATCGTGTCCACAAAAATCGTGATATTGGACAGACGGACATTTTTTTCTTGATACACATTTGTATCCAAGAATTTTTTGTCTTTGTCCTTTGGCGATTTTGGAAATTCTAAACTACCGTATTATGCTATTCTAGAGCTACGCACTGTGAATAGTATAATAAAGAGATATGTTTAACAGTTTGGCTTATTGCTTTACCATTTTGAACATTTTCAAAATTTCGGGAAAGCCTTAAGGTGATATAAGACAATACAAGGCATTGTATTCGTGCAAAAAATTTTGTTTGCGTATTTTTGCGTTTTATGACAATTGTACACAAAGGTTACTGAAATTGAATGTGATAATAACATTCTACCTCTACCCCCGCGGGGGTGAGAGGGTAAATAGTTTTATATATTTTCAATATATTCATTAAAATTAGTATATAAGGGGGTTTTGGGGTAGACGAATCTGAATTTGAAAATATAATTTTTCTAATTTTACCCCCTGAGGGTCGGGGGGTAGTTTTCGTAAAAATTGGTATACTGGGGTTTTTGAGGTTGCTGAAAGTGAATCTGATGATTCAAAAATTATAACTCCACAACCTGAGGGACGGGGGTAGTTTTCGTAAAAATTGGTATATTGGGGTTTTTGAGGTTGGTGAAAGTGAATCTAATAATTAAAAAATTCCATCCCTTGAGCTGCGGGGTAGTTTAATTGAAAAATGGGGTTATTATATTGGGGTTTTTGAGGTCACTAAAACTAAATCTTAAAATAAAATTTTTCTAAATCCATCCCCTGAGGGGCGGGGGTTAGTTTTCGTGAAAATTGGTTAATTGGGGTTTTTAGGGTTGCTAAAAGTAAATCAGATAATAAAAATTTTATTTCATGCGCGGAGGTGAAAAATGGGAAGGCTTTTTTTATTGGACAGTGTATTTTTATTCTCTTCAGTTGATTAAATTCGATGAGAACGAAAAGTTTGAACGGAATAATGTACTGTCAACAATAAAACGATAATTCTGTACACCAGCCCAAATACAACCAGTATTTGGAGACCAGCCAAACCGGTTGCAGAAGTTAGATAAATAAGACGAAACAATGCACAGTGGTCCCAGAAAAAAAAAGTGACAAAGTCTGTTTTACATCGGCACTTAGTGCTACTAAGAGTGCCGATGTATTGAAATCTTCGCCGAAAAGTCAAAATCTTTGACCACGTTTTTTTCACATTTCTCGACGTTTTAGACCATTCTGAGTCGAAATCAGTAAAAAAAATAGTCCGTCTGTCTGGGTGTAAACTCTCTAACTCCATTTCTACATGAGATATCGACTAGCGGTTTTTTGCATATTGTTTCTTATCGTATTCCGAAGAGCTGATTAGATTTTGGGGGTAAACGATTGGGAGTAAGAGGGTAAAAATAGGGAAAACTCCTATTTTTAACGTTTTTTGTTTATAATTAAGGCAATTATTATTGTAATTGGTTAATTTAGCACTTATATAAAAGATAATTTTAAATTGGTCAAAAAATATTATAAACAACGTTTTCCTAAAACGCATTGTTTTCGAGATATTGGCGTTTAAAGCAGTAAAAGGTTTTTTTAGCATATCTCACTTATTTATAACCCGATTTCAAAAAATTATATTTTAAAGAAACGCTCTTTTTAAGCCCTATAAAAAATGTTATATACAGTTTTTTGCTAGAATATCGTCGGCTTACAAGTAAAAGGGACTAAGTCACTTTTTTGCAAAAATGGGATTTTTATGGTACTGTAATTAATTTTTGATGATCTATGTACAGGTAAACCTAACTAACTTCTAGGTGGACTGCCAAGAGAGTTACCCACTATACAAAACGCATCAGTTTGATTTTGAATAAAATTTTATCTGGCAATAGGCACTAAGTCACTTAGTGCACTTAGTGCGTTTTACTTGTAGATTATTTCAAATGTTTCTGCACTTAGTGCACTTAGTGTTTGTTTGGTGAAACGTGCATTTTTGTAACTTATATATATATATATATATATATATATATATATATATATATATATATATATATATATATAATATAATAATGTCGTTTATTGCATAATCTATACAAAAGGCCATTGACCGAAGTCCTTCAGCCCAATTTTTGTAACAATTATTACAAAAATTAAAAAACAACAGTGAAAGTTAAATTTGTCAATATCTCAAAACCATGTTTTTGGACTTAGTGCTCTTTACTTGTAAGCCGACGATATAATGTTTTAAAGATACAGAATTTAAAATCAAACAAAACACCTAGTTTGAATTTGCAAACTAGATGGCTCTAGTATACAATAGTGCCGTTGTTTTGACAGGGTGCTTGCAACGTTTCATCTAGTTTTGCATACGGTCCTTTTTTGCAGAGCTGATTAGGAAAAAAATAGTAACAAATTTGAAAAAAAAGTCGCCACATTAGGGTGGGTCAATTTTTTTTTATGTCCTATTTAGCTGAAATTCGATATAAAGGCTTCTTTTGGTAATCTTAACGCAGACTTTTTATACCGAAACACTTAAAATTCAAATAACATCCAAATGGCGAAATAAATATGGTCGATTTATTTTTTAAACTTTGCCAAAATTAAGAAAAATATGTCACAAAACAAACAAAAATGATATATTTTGTAATGGATTATTTTCCTTATATGTAGGTACTAGTAATTACTGTAAAAAATTCATAATTGATCCGTTTTTTTTAATTTAATTTTGAAAAAATAAATCATTAAAAATTTGGACAAATAAAATAATTACAGGGTTAAGAAAAGAAAAGCTGTTCGACATACATAATTTATTTTTAATATTTAAGAAAGAAAATTAACTGACATTTTTCTAAATTTTTAATTATTTTCGTTTTTTAAATTAAATTAAAAAAAAGGGGCCCTTATAAAATCATGAAATACAGTTATTACTAGTACATATAAGAAAAATAACCCAGATTTTTCGAACAGACTTTTGTCACTTTTTTTTTCTGGGACCAATTTAGATATTTCTATTACTATTTTTGTTTCTGAAATATTAAAAATAAATTATGTATGGCACTAAATCTGTAATTATTTTAGGATAATTCTGTGTAAGATATGAATAGATTAAAAAAATTACTCATATTTTACCAAATATTTAATATTTTTTTTTTCAAAATTAAATAAAAAAAAACGGGATAGTAATAAATAAGAAATTTTTTACAGTAATGTTATAAAGAAAATAACCCATAACAAAATGGACTGAATCTATCTATTTTTTTTTGTTTGCCATATTTCCGTTAATTTTGAAAAAATTAAAAAAATTAATCTGCTATATTTATTTTGCCATTTTGAATTTAAATTTTTTGGGTATTGTTCCGCATTCAAGAAGGGCGACAAACTAAATCCCAGTAATTATAGACCTGTTAATCTGTTATCTGTACCACTAAAGGTTATGGAATCTATAATTGCTGATGAGTTAATTAACTTTTTACTTGAAAACTCTATTATACCTAATGAACAACATGGTTTTGTTCCTGGCAGGTCAGTGATAACAAACTTATTAAATTGTTTAAATTCGTGGTCTCGTGAAATGGATAAAGGTAATAGTGTTGATGATTAATTTATTTGGACTTTCGCCGAGCTTTTGATAATGTCCCCTTCAAAAGGCTTCTGGCTATACTAGAACATTTTGGAATTAGGGGTAAACTATTGAAGTGGTTGGAGTGTTACCTAACATTAAGGCTGTTTTGCGTAAGAGTTGGTGAATCGTTTTCGGACTTTTTAGCAGCTATCAGTGGAGTACCACAAGGGTCGGTTTTAGGACCCATCTTGTTTTTAATTTTTATAGCGGACTTGGCTAGACGTATTAAGTCTAAGCATGCATCGTTCGCAGACGACAAAAAAATTTTTGGTAATCCAATTACGGACTACAACATATTGCGCGAAGACCTAGCAACTATAGAAAATTGGTGTAAAGATTGGTTGTTACCGTTAAACGAATATAAGTGCACGGTACTCCATCTGGGAAAGAAGAATCCCCGCTTGCCTTACTTTATTAACAATAAACAAATTAAAGTAGTTACTTCGCAGTCAGATCTGGGTGTTATAATATCTCAGGATTTGAAATGGGAATTACATATTATATCCATTGTGAGGAAGGCAAACTATGTTTTACACCTGATACGAAGAACTTTTAGCAACCCATCTCCCATATGCATAACCAAGCTTTTTACAACGTACATCAGGCCAATACTGGAATTCGCAGCCCCTGTATGGAATCCCATTTACATAAAGGATATTCTGGCTGTGGAAAAGATACAAAGGCGTACACTTAAACTTTGTCCTGTTTTACGACAAATGGACTACGTAAACAGATTACGTGCTACCAATCTTATTTCACTTGAAATGAGAAGAAAACGTGGTAATCTTATTTTAGTATACAGAGCGCTCCATAATTTGTTTGGAACGGATATGTCCTATATGTTTACACTGAGAGACGACCCTCGCCCTAGAGGGCATTCGTTGAGAATATCTCATGATTACTTTCGTACTACATCGCGGCAGTATTTTTGGTCCTGTCGCACTAGAGATGATTGGAACTCGCTACCTGAGCACGTGGTATCTGCTCCGTCGATAAATACGTTTAAGAACAGGCTGGATTCATTTTGGAACGTTATAAGTTAAACCACAATATCTATTCTTTTTTCTTTTTATTTTGGATTTTTAACTTGACGTGACCTTTTTTATGTAGTTTTTATCTCCCTTTCACATTTGTTATATTCATTTTTTTTCTTTTTTTTTTACTCAATTTTTTGTACTACAATTAGGCTTGATAGGGCATGCCCTTTGTCTTTATAATCTTTATAATAATAATAATAATAATAATAATTTAAACCACCCTAATAAGGTGATTTTTTTTCCGATTTTTCATATTTTTTTTTCGTAATCAGCGGTGCAAAAAATGGACGTATGCAAAACACAGACATTTGTGACTCTTTTTTCTCGGACCACTGTGCAATATAAACGTATTCAATACTTTTATTGGTTTTCTGTGAACACTACTAAAAACGTCAGTTGCAAATAACTATTAAACCGGCTACAACCCATATAACAAAAGTAGGCAATATATAGCAATAGTTTATTTTTCCAAGTACTCTATATATATGGTTCCAATTTTTTTGTTTTGACCTGTTGAACAGGTCCTGTTTAGTCTTCTCTAAAATACATATTTTGTTAACACATCCAGTGCCGTCTCGGTCCATAAGACCGATAATTTAAGTTTGAGGCACGCCTACTGGTCCATGGGACAAAGCGGCTTATGATCCCACAGCACCAAGACCACATTTTCAACGGGAAACACCTATTTGAATAGACCGAGTCGGCGTACCCAGAGAAGTCTGTCGCAAATCAGTTTCGTAATTCAAGGTTTTGAATTTGTGCATTCTATATCGTCGGCTTACAAGTAAAAGGCATCTGGCTAATTATCTCACTGAGAAAAGGCCATAAAGAAGGAAGAAGAAGAAGTAAAAGGCACTAAGTCACTTTTTTGCAAAAATGGAATTTTAATGGCAATATAATTAATTTTTGATGATCTATGTATAGGTAAACCGAACTAACTTCTAGGTGGACTGCCAAGGGAGTTACCCACTATACAAAACGCACCAATTTCATTTTGATTAAAATTTTATCTGGCAATAGGTACTAAGTCACTTAGTGCACTTAGTGCATTTTACTTGTAGATTATTTCAAATGTTTCTGCACTAAGCGACTTTCTAAAAAGAGTTAATTTATAAAAATATCATTGCTTGAATCATTTATATGATACAATATAGCGTTATTTATTGTACTGACAAACGCATTCAAATTTTGCTATGTTAAAGTTGATGGAATAGAGACAGAACAGAGAAACATAACTTTACCTGTAAAATGACAATGCTTTTTACGTGTACTTTCGATGTGTAGGTAATAATTTAATTTTCATTTGCACTGGTTTTTTTATTATCAAATAATATTTCAAAACTAAATTTGAAGCCTATAAAAAGTTCAAAGTATCGGTGCATTTCTGAGGGGTGTTTTCAGAACCAACGATTTAAGAGCAAAATTAAAAAAAAATCTATGGGTTAGTTTTTTTTAAGTTAGATTTTTTTTATAAAAATCTGCACCTGTTTAATTATTTGTCTATATCTCAGCTATTTCTAATTATTTAATAAAAATATTATTAAAAATAAAATAAAGACTGCTTAATTTTCTACAAAAAAAGTAAATACCATTTTTTTAAATCTTTTGCGGTTTTGTCACAATACGCGATTCTAGTTTAAACAAAACAAAAAAGTATAAATTAATCTTTATATTTATTAAGAATTATCTAAGGAGGCTTATTATATTATTATTTTAATAAATATAAAGATGAACTTTTTTGTTTTACTTTAAACTTTAATCGCGTATTGTGACAAAACGGCAAAAGAATTAAAAACAATGGTATTTAATTGTTTGTAGAAAATTAAGCAATCTTTGTTTTATTTATAATAATATTTTTATTATAATTAGAAATAGCCGAGATATAGACAAATAATTGAATAGGTGTAGATTTTTATAAAAAAATATAAATAAAAAAAACTAACTGATAGATTTTTTTAATTTTGCTCTTACATCCTTGGTTACTACATAAATAACAAGAATATAAAAAAAAACTAAAGTTCGCGGCAAGTTCGGAAAACAGCCCTTAGAATTGCACCGTGCAGTGTTTTATCATTAAAATTATTATTATGATTCATTATAATTATTGACTTTAGGAGATGCTTCTTTGCCGGCACAGCCGATGGCCTCTGAAAACTCTCTTAGTTCTGGCATAGTAAGCAGTTTCATACAATTAATACTACTTAATTATTATTATTAATTTTGGAAACGTTCTTTAAACAATCAAAAAGTCCAAACCCTCTTTAAAAATCTAGTTTTTGAAAATTTATGTAAACATCTTGTTTTCTACTTTATATATATTAGGTTTAATTAATAGAAAGGTTTTAATTTTAAATAGTTGTTTTTTATATTATTTTATTGACTTAGTGCTCTTTACTTGTAAGCCGACGTCGTAGGCCTACAAGTAAAAGGCACTAAGTCCATGTCTATTTTCAAATTTAGTTGAATTAAACTACTTCAATTTTTTTTATTTAACTTCAAATGAGACATTATTATGTAAAAACATGTCATTGCAATTTGCGGTAGTTTTTTTCCAAAAACCATTATTATAAAAATTAAAAAACAAAAATGAAAGTTAAATTTGTCAATATCTCAAAACTATGTTTTTGGACTTAGTGCTCTTTACTTGTAAGCCGACGATATATTTGTTAGAGATTATTGTAGCCGATGGCCTGGGGGGAAATGTTAGTAAAAGCATCACGGCAGTGAACGTGTTAAAGGACAATAAAGAAAGAAAAATTATATAAGTAGCTGCTAAATATTAGGATATTTTATGAGACTTTATGAGAAATTAAAACAAAAAATATTATATTTTATGATTTTAGGAGCAATCTAGAGTGGGAATATTTAATGTATACCGGGTAATTTTTTTTTAGGTTGTACCTACCCTTCGGTAGATACACCCCGGCATTGAACCGTATAGGTTATAGCCTATTTATATGTAGTTTTTAAAGCAGTAAATAATAGCAATTGAAAGACACATCCATGCCCCAGGCAGGATACAGGGTAATTTAGAAATAAGCTACCAAATTTTAAAATACTATAGTAAAATAAAAACATTTTTAGAGCTTTTTTAATATTCTGCAAAAGAAATTTAGCTTTCAGAATATTCTGGACATAAATATGATGAATGGACATAAAAATAGAGTAAACTCAGAGGCTCAGAGGTGTGAAGTCATAGTGGATACATTTTAATGGGATCAATGGAAATTTAATTTAGCCTACTTTTCGAGTAAAAAATCCCACAATTGTATAATTGTGTTTTTTAAAAATATCATTGTTAATCAATTCCAAGAATTTTAGAATGACAAAGGATAATTACATCGTATCAAATTTATAATTTTTAAAGAAAACATTAATCCGTTTCCAAGCAATTTAGAATTAAAAAAAAACTAATGGCAGCTATACAAAGGACCCCCCACATTTAGTGAGGAAAATGTATTTCCGCGGATTTTGCTAAAAATTTGGTATATTGTGGAACTTACTTCCTGAACAAAACTGGCAGGGTCGCAACCTTAGCCTATCACCAGTTTGGTGCAATAACCGTTTAAGTGCTTTCCTTGCATTTCATGAACTGTAACTGACTGTATCTCGGAACCAACTAGCATTGGAGAAAAAAATGCTGCAAGTTATGCTTTATATGGGTGTGGATTTCTTAGGTTTGATAATCCTATATGGTCGAAAATCTCAAATGCGAAAGAAACGGACCTAGTAAGAACTTAAAAATTAACTTTAATATATAAGAGTTTACTACTGTTATACTTACTACCAGTTAAGTCAACAGTCACACTGAGATAAATTTTTACATCCACGTGCATGGGTAATTTACTTGCAGCTGCTGCTGATGTGAATTTACACTCGAAGCGTTAATATAAATGCGGTGTGTATTATATTTTTAGATCCAGTGTGTAAAGTTTATACACTGGATACAGAAAACATACACAAGTCTTAACAACTCAAAATTTGCAGGCCAGTGTTACCGCCTAAATAAGTAAAATATTATAAAATGTATGTTTTAAGGATATTGTATTAATCACACTTTTTAAATATTTACTTTTAATTAACACTTACCAATTATTTCTTTGAAAAATCTAGCACACACAAAATTATACGTATGCTCTTACAAACGTAAACAATTATAAAGGTCGACAGCCACCAGACTCGATGAAGCAGGGATACTGGCTTCTCGAGTCACGTGACTAGCTTAACGCCCGCGATTGGATGGCTTGTACATCAGAAGTGTGATTTTTACACTTCGGGTGTATTGTTTCTAAAGGTATGTTTATAAAAATACACTTTCTTGAGCTCCGAGTGTATTGTTGCAGAATGTATGGATGTTAAAATACACACTCTAGGTCAAATTCACCTCACGTGTGTAGTGTCACATCAATTTTGATGTACATTTATATAAAGGTGTAAAATTTACACATTTATAGAGTGTATTTTTTTACACCTTTTCAATGTAATTTCTTTCAGTGCAGTCAGGTGGTTTGTCCGCACTTAATTAAGTCAAGTTTCTAAGATATAACACACAATGGTCTTTTTGCATAAAGTAAAAAAAAAATAAAAGAATGTTGAATAAAAACAAAAAAAGTACAATTATTGTTTAATGAAAAGGCTTTATTCTAGTACTTATAGATTTCAAATATCGATCATTTTTTTAGGGTGAAAACTTGCACTTTTTGAGTGCGATGATTTTTTTTTTAATTGTATATAATCAATATAATCTGGCACTAATTTTTATAGGTAATACTAACAAATATCCAGCCTTTATAAGAATACAAAATGTTTTGATTTATGGCCCACTATGGACTAGATTTCTTTTACGCGGCTAAAAGTTTAGATCGTATTTTCATAAAAATCGGTACCTAAGAGTTTTTAAGGCCTATAAATCTAATATGGCGTTTAAATTGGTAGATTTTAATGATTTTCGATATAAATTGAAAGGTCACAGTTTTTGAGGTTGCTAATTTTAATATTAAAAATAAAATTTATTTATTTAAAAATATTATGTTTTTTATTAAAAATTGGTATCTTGGAGTTTTTAGGTTGCTGAAACTAAATCCAGTTATTAAAAAATGAAAAATTATTATGACTAATGCAATATGGTAACATGTTTTATTTTTTTATATGAAGAGTACAAAGATGAGTCACAAAAGAATAATTTTAAGAAAAATTGATTTTAAAATTTAAAGCCCTCTATTATTTAATGGCTCAGTTTACATCATGGGGACTATATTTAAAATTTAGGTATTTTTTATCCACCTAGATAAAAAGTAACTGAACTTAAATGTTAGTCTCCATGGTGTAAACAAAGCCAATAACAAATAAAATATTAAAATTTGTTTTACTTGGCGCACTCATCTTTTTTGTTTTGTATGGTAAACTAGGACTATTGGCGTATCTGTCCAAAAAAGCGATATTTTGGACCCTCCTCCTTTTTAGCATGTGGTCTCTATATCCGATGGCTTCATAACATAGGGGCGTATACAACTTTTTTTTTTAATTTTGATGTCGTTTACGCCCCTATGTTTTGAAGCCCTCGATATTTTATTGCAAATCGGTAATAAATTATTACTTATAACTAATAATTTAACCAGTAAAATAAACTTTTTCTATTTTGCTACTCTTATAAGCTCATAATCACACGCATTTTGCGTGTTCTTATAGGCCCATAAGAGGTCTCTACTTTTTTTTCTTTTGGGTTGGCAACAGACAAAAGCCCTATCGCTTGACGTTTTCCGTGCTTTAAAGTTTAATTTTCTACAAAATTTTGTGTTTAGGATATTTTTTACCGTGTTAAAATTGTGGCTTGGTTACTTGCAGTGAAAAAGAAAAGACATGACTACAGTTGTTGCCTTCAAAAAAATTTAAAACAAAACTCAAAACGGTGCTTATGAAAAAAGCCTACTATAATATCCAGGAGTTCTTGGATGACGGAAATATATTTTCCTAAATTTGTATTTCATGTTTAATTTATTATATTGTTATATGTCAAGTATTGTCTAAACATATTGTATATTTATTTTAAAAACTATACTTCTGACGAATGCAAAAATGTAAATATTTATTAGCATTAAATAAATTCTTGAAGTACTTAAACCTACAGATAATTTCCCTTGAACTACATGATTCGTTTTTACTCGAGGACTTTAGGGTTAAATCATAAACTGGACTGGGAAAACATTATTTTCCAAAAACAAGCTTATGAAGCATAATATTACAAGGTTGTTGAATTAAAATAGTATAAAATAGTATAAAATAGTTTAAAATAGTATAAAATATTATAAAATAGTATAAAATACCTATAATTATAGGTCCTAGAAGGACAATAAACCATTACTTACTTAATATAACGGGCAGGGTAGCGTTGCATCTTAAACCTTACACTGAAAGAAAGGATTCCGGTAAGCATTATTGGTCATTTTGTTGCCACACACTGAAAAAACGAACATTTCCAAGTGTAAAGTTTTAAAATAAAATTACTTGTTCCATACCGTAAAATTAGAAAAAAGCAATAAATTTTCGGTATTTTCTTCGTAAAAGAAATAAATATTCAGAATGTAATATAAAATTACGGTGAGCATAATATGTTATTTTGTTGCCCATATGTATAGCGGAAATTTATTTTTTACAGTAAAAATAATGCTAAAAATTATAAAACTGCATTAAGCATTTCGTAATTTTATCGGTATTAATTGTGGCAACAAAATAACCAATAATGCGTACCAGAATCCTTTCTTTCAGTGCAATTACACTGAAAAAACGAACATTTCGAAGTGTAAAAGTTTTAAAATAAAATTACGTTTTATGTACCGAATTTTTTTATAAAATTATATGTTCCATACCGTAGAATTAGAAAAAAAAAACAATAAATTTTCGGTATTTTCTTCGTAAAATAAATAAACATTCAGAATGTAATATTAAAATTACTGTACGCATAACAGGTTATTTTGTTGCCCATATGTATACCGGAAATTTTATTTTTACAGTAAAAGTAATTCTTAAAATTATAAAATCACATTAATAATTCCAGAATTTAATCGATATTAATTGTGGCAGCAAAATAACCAATAATGCGTACCGGAATCCTTTCTTTCAGTGTATATAAAACCCAATTTTATTCTTAAACTTTTACTTAAATATTCATTTTTTCAGTGTATTCACAAATACGACGTGGAAAAGTAAAAAAAAACTGGTAAAACTAATTGGTAATTTTACGTTTTAACTTTTATGTTTTTATGTCGTATATAGGCCTTTACTCAGGCGCTTGGTATTCAGCATTGGTAATACCATACCGTATAATACGGTAGTTTTAAATTTCCCAAAATTGCCAATAAGCGTCCTAGAAAAATAACTCTTGGATACAAATGTGTTTTATGTGTCTGTCCAGCTGTCCGTCCGTCCGTCTGTCCGATGTCACTTTTTTTGTAGACAAGATAACTTAAGAACGAATAATCCGATCTACTTAAAATTTTTAGAAAAAATCAGGTTCTACAAGGGGAAGATTCCTAGGATTTTTGAAAGTAATCCCCCCAAAAACAAAAAAGTTATGGGGGTCAAACTTAAAACAAAAAACAAAAAAACGGAAAGAAAATTCCGATTAATGTAAATTTTTCATGAAAAATTACTTTTATTATATATAATATATATCAGGATCAATTCTACCAATTTTAAAAGTAATCCTCCAGAAAAACAACAAAGTTATGGTGGGTTAACTTTTATTTTAAGTAAAAACTATAATTTAAAAAAATGAATTTTTTTCTCGTTTTTCAAAAAAAGATAATTAGAAAAAATAAAATGTTGAAAAAAATTTTTTGTTCTTTTTTTGATTTTTTTTTAATTTGTTTTCTGAAAAAAGATCTTATTTAAAAAAAAAATAGTTTTTTGGAAAAACTATGGTATACAGTATTTCACACCAGGGGGGGTTTAGGGTTTAACCCCCCCCAGGAGGGTTTTAAACTATAATTTTTTTAATTTTCTGAACTACCTGATTAGGAAAAATTTGAATCAAGCAAAATGTATATGACGGTAATCTTATAATTATATAATATATATTATGTACACCTATTTTTAGATAGTTTTCTTTGTACAGGGTTCATACAGAACTGGGAAAACAGTGAAAACAGGGAAAATTCATAAAAATTTTGGGCTGCGGCATTTTGGTGAAATTGGGATTTTAAAACTGTTTTAAAATAAAAGTTTGTAAAATAAATTGCCTGTGGCACTAGGGCTTTCTTACATTTTTTTCTGTCTAAGATTGTAGAACTTAAGCGTGAAATTTGTAAAGACTTTCGCCTGCGGCGCTAATGCTCTTTTGCATTTTTTGTAAAATAGACCATCAATTTTGTAAAATTTTTCGCCTGTGGCATTGGGCCTCCTATGTTATTTATCTAAGATTTTAGAATTTAGGCGTGAAATTCGGAAAAATTTTCGCCTGGAGCGCTGCAGCGCGCTGGAGCTTTCTTGCATTTTTTTGTGAAATTGTGAAATTTAGAATAATAAAAGTTTAAAAAATTAAAGTTTTCAAAAAAAATGCCTTTCTTAAATTTTTATCTATTTAGGATTGTAGAACTTATGTTTGAAATTTGAAAAAGTTTCCCCTGCGGCGCTAAAGTTTCCTGCATTATTGTAAACTTTTAAATTTAATTCATTTAAATTTAAAACTAGTTTAAAATTAAAAAAGACCATTAAATTTTTAAAAAATGTCACCTGCCCTAGGGCTTGCTTACGTTCTTTTATTTAAGGTAGTAGAATTTGATAATCCCCCCCCCCCCACTAGCAAATCTTGCTTACGGTCCTGTTTCACACACTGGTTAAGTGTGTAAATACGTCACTAATTACCTCACTCTCTGCTCATAGAAGCTCATAACCTTCTGTAATATTATTAAATGACTTTGCTTGTTACCTTGCGTCCTAAGAGTTTTTAGCTTCAATAATATTTTTTTAGTATTTTGCTTTTAAATTTAAAACAATTTTTGTAGATAATAACCCTTGACTAAGGTACTGAAAAACTATGGTTGCATACCAAATTTTAGGTCACTTGAACATTTTTTGACCCCCGCCCAAGTCATGTTCAAGTAACCTGAAATTTGGTACACAAACCTAGTTTTTCAATGGAGCTCTCTACAACTAGAATTATGAAACAAAAGACGTCTACCCTATCTCTATCTCATTTGTGCTACACTTTCCAGCCAACCAAATAAATACTGTATTTGTTTTTCATACAACAAATACAGTATTTATTTGGTTGGCCGGAAAGTGTAGCACTGAGCTCGAGGGGCTGACCGCGTCTGAAATTTGTACAAAAGAGTTCCTTTTTGCAAAGAGTTCCTCGGAGTTTCTCCAGAGTTCCTCTCTGGAAGGGGTAATTTTTGGCAAATAAGCCGTAGAAATTACTATCGCTGTGCAAGCACTACTGCCAATGAGGCACCGTCAAAAAAGAGCTTTGTCCCTGACGGTTTCAACTTGGCGCCCCTACATAAAATACATAATAAAAAGAAGTTGGCACCCAAAAAAATACCTTCATAAAAAAGGTTTGTCCCTGACGGTTACTACCAAACTTTTGGCGCCCCTTCAAATATAAAATAGCGCCCCCGATTTACCTTCATGAAAAAAAGCTAAAAAGCTTTGTCCCTGACGGTTCCTACCAGACTTGGCGCCTCTTCAAAACAAAAATTGGCGCCCCAAAATTACCTTCAGGAAAAAAAAAGGCTTTGTCCCTGACGGTTTCTGCCAGGCTTGGCGCCCCTCAGAACAAGAATTGGCGCCCCAAAATATTACCTTCAGGAAAAACAGCTTTGTCTAAAGTGTTTGTAACGGCTCATCTAGTTTCAACATAAAAACGTTAACGTCTGAAATTTGTACAAAAAAGTTCCTCCATTTTGCAAAGAGTTCCTCCATTTTGCAAAGAGTTCCTCCATTTTGCAAAGAGTTCCTCCTTTTTGCAAAGAGTTCCTCGGAGATACTCGGAGTTCCTCCAGAGTTCCTCCTGAGTTCCTTTGACTTGTACAAAAGATTTCCTCGCGGTCAGCCCCTCGACTGAGCTAATGTGTATCTGTAGAATAAGATAATTCTACTAAAATTTAGATAGCGCCAGTAATTTCTTTAATAAAAATAATATAGTTACACTTTTCGCCCGGCCAAGTAAATATTATATTTGTTCAACAAAGAACAAATACAAAATTTGTTTGGTTGGGTGCAAGTGGGAGTGTATGTATGTCTTCTATCCTTTTTGGGTAGAACTTTTGTCCCTGTCTAATCTAACGGGAGAAATCGCCATTGAAAGAAAATAGAGGGGTGCATATGAAAAATAAGAAATATGTGTTTTTTTTTTGCAATACCCTACGCTTGACCTACACTGTAAATGAAAATATGGTAATTTCACAGCAAATAAAGTAGGTCATATATGACATATATGTTACCAGCAAAGAAAGTGGTAAATTTAAATCAGTACTGTAAATTTACTGTTATCTGTAAAAATATGAATTTTTATTTTGGTAATTTTACTGCTAGCTTTTGTAGAATGTAAGCTATAATTATGGTAATTTTCAACCAATAATGTAAAAGTGCCCGGTTTTTGGACTTCATGCATAAATTTAAATGCAAAATTCTTGTACCGTCAGGAAAAGACCTGAGATTTTATTAAACCGAGTAATATTGAGGTTAATTTAATAAATATTGTAAATTTACATTCTGACATGGTGAATTTGCTTTAATTATTACAGTTAAAAAGTCCTTAAAAAGATTGCCCACGGTACCCCAGGGTAAAATCATAGCATGGAATGGGAAAACATATAAAATTTTAAATTTTCAGATAACTGGAAAACAACTTAACTGTTCATTGACTTAATGTTCCGCCGGAATTTTAAATGCTTGCCCGGAAAAGAATAGAATATATGACGACAACAATGAGTACATTGCATGTAAATATACATCAGATGTGGATTCTATATTTTTACGAACTTGTCCACAAGCAAATACCGATAACAATGATATTTAACATGTTGTAACCAGTTGTCATTATGGATTTTACTAAGTAGCTTTTGAATATGGTACCTTTAAATGAACTCTTTGTACATAAAAAATTAATAAATATTTGTTTAAAAAATTGTTATTTTTTGTAGACTGAAATCTGGAAAACAAGGTCGGTACTACCAATAATATAAGAGAGGAGCTTCTACTGCCAACCTTTAATTCCAGTCTTACACTTATACTTATTCATTTAGTTAACATATTTGGAATTCTACCTGAAGAATAACCTAAGTTAAATATGTATGTATGGGAGGCTTTTCAGTTTTTTTGTCACAAATTTTTTTCTGTGTAACTTTTTTGTGATTTGATTTTTGAAATATGATTCCTCGGGTCAAAATACATAAAAAAGGTACTCTTGTTATAATACTGTAGGATTAACCGTTTTCGAGAAAAAATAATTTGAAGGTGAAATTTCAAGGTCTGAGGACGAAAAATTAAATACTTAAATAAATTAGAATTAAATTAGTTCACGTGCAAAACCTAGTT
>OY294045.1:48088311-48188521 GCA_958510825.1 Brachypterus glaber | reverse complement strand
AAGGCCCCCCCAGTTTCGCACACCCCTGTTTAAAATAAGTACATAAAGATAACATACGAAGATGGGCCTTATTAAGGTTAGTTTACATTCAAAACCTCGTTGCTGCACCTCAAAGCGT
Source organism: Brachypterus glaber (assembly GCA_958510825.1). Taxonomy (NCBI): domain Eukaryota; kingdom Metazoa; phylum Arthropoda; class Insecta; order Coleoptera; family Kateretidae; genus Brachypterus; species Brachypterus glaber. The sequence continues at coordinate 48,188,403 of OY294045.1, read as the reverse complement.
TCCTGAGTTATTAAATAAAAACCGAATTTTTTAGCCACTTTCAAAGGGGCTTAGCTCTCTTATAACGCATTTTTAAGACATATGTTTATAAAAAAAATTGGAACTTACATCTTTGGTTTTATTTTTGGTTTTATAAAATCAACGAAGGTAAAGGCTAGTGGGTTGAAATTGCGAGACGTCAAAACCTATTTGGGTAAAGTAAAAATTCCGTTGGCACTATAGTGCTATATTAGCATAAGTAGGGGTTACCACCTTTGCCTGCGGACCAACATTGCCCGCTTCAAGTGTCTGACTGGACGGGTATGAGAAAAATCTCACGGGGTCCCCCCATTTTTGGGAGCCCCTCCCAATGATGTTTTTTTTTGTTAATTATTAAAATTTCTGGCGGAGTTAGAAAAAAGTTTTTTTGGATGATGACAAAAAAAATCTGGGGTAATGAGTATTTTTTTTAGTCATAAAATTTTTGGAGGAAAAAAAAAGATTTTAACTTGGGGCCCCTGACGGGTTACAAATCTCACAAGAGTCGGGCTGCCCAGTCCGACACTGCCCGCTTCTTTAATATTTTATATTTTCCGATGCACGCAATCATTAATAAATATTAACACAAAGGTAGCCTTTGAAAGGCTACTAAATGTTTCGATCATTACCCCACCATAGGAATTACATTGCGATACCTGTGGTAGTACCTAGCAATTGTACTAAAGTCCACTCAGTTAAAGCGAATCACCGGACGATAACAAATCCTTCGAACGTCGAGCATTTTGAAATGTTAAATATGTAGCATTGAACACTGTGCAGTCGGTACGTGTGTGTAAACCCATCGTGATAAAGGGTACCTACCCGTTAGAATGACAGTTACGTATGGGGGCCGAGTCCCAAATGGTAGTACTTTTGGTTGTTTTTGGAAAGTGCTGGGAATGTGAGTTTAATAGTACCTATTTTACTAGTGTAACTGATTCTTATGGAATGTATCGCTGTTCGCTGCTCTAGGTGGTATAATTATATGAAGTCATCAAAAACGTATTACGCAGTAAAGATTAAATTGAAAATATTATTAACATACAATTAAAATAAACGTCATTTGTTCATACCTTTAGTTATCCCAAATGGGAATAACATGCGACATTTTAAAAATTTTTAACGGCACTAGTTGTTTCAGCAATATACAATACAGGCAAACCACTCTAAAAATAACCTTGTTTTCACATGCGCGTGATTCTAACCCAATTAAATAACGAGAAGCGTACGTCTGGTTTAACGTATCCAGTATTTTAGTGGTTTACCTATAGTTTTAAATAGTGTTTCTAGTTTTCCCCAGTTGGGCTTTTTTATGTTTCCCCCAATTGGTTCAGTTTCCGTCTTTACACGAATAAATTTCTGCCACAAGGACACGTCTATTTTTCAGCCCCACCAAAGGGAAAACAGGGAAACTCAGGGGAATAATTTTCACCTGGAAATCAGGAAATTTCTATTTTTCTATTTTGAAGACGTGTGGAAAATAGCGAATGTTTAAAAAAAGGAATTTTTTACAATAAAAGAGATTTTCTAAAATGGAAACGGTAGGAAATTTCCTATAGGAACCTTAAAATTTTGAAGGGAAATTTCCTATTTGTGGAAATTTTCTATACGATACTAATTTGTATAATTTTCTATACTATACTACACTATTTTGTATAATCCACGAAGTTCCACAATTATCTTCAATTTCCTACATGACTGATGTGTTCAGGTGGTTTTCATAATATGCTCGATAATATGTATAGAGGAAATGCGCCTAATTTCGGATGGTTTCCAAATTTCGGATAGTAGTGTATTTAAGATACTGTCTGCAAAGGTAAACAGAAACCTACTTTTATGTGAAGCCAAAAGTCAAACTAAATCCGTCCTGTAATATGATAACGGTAGAGCTTCTCCCCTTTAAATGGCAGCACAAATCGTTTATATTGCAAATGGCAGTTTTGTGCTCAGTTGCATTATTATGCTTTTTTATTTTATAAATAATCGTTATAAAAGTTCGTGATTCTGTCTTGGGTAAGTTATGATGTTAGTTAAGTTGATCCACTATTCATAATTAAGCAATTTGAAAACGTAAACATTCTACAAATTTCTAATCTAAAAAGCAGAAAGTTGCCTAATTTCGGATAGACCATTTTTGTGCATTTGATTCCCAATTTCGGATATCCGCAAGGTAATTATTATTCAGGATAACCAACCATTAATTATTTTTTTTATAATGATACAACAAACTAAGATAAACAATTTTGAAAAAACGAAAATTACCTAAGATACTAAGATATTCGAAATTGGGAATCTAAAATTATAGTTCCTATAGTATTTCGTAGAAAATCGCTTAATGATTAAATTACGTCTTAAATGTGAAGGAATAACAAGAAACATAAGCAATGGGATCCAGATCTACTCTTGAAAAATTTTTTTCGGATATGTCCGAAATTAGGAGCCCTTTTTCAAATGCACAAAAATGCGCTGATTTTTTTTAACCGTGTTTTTTGGAAAAAATAAACTGTAATAAAATTGCTTTTATAATAAATCATGGTTCGCTATAATAAGTTGTATCTGGTTATATAAAAAAAATATCAAAAAGTAATACCGAGTATTAAATATTGAATACATTGTAAATGGTATCCGAAATTAGGCGACTTTCCTCTACTTAATGCTATTTTATGTGGTCGATTTGCTACAAAATCAAAGCGCACCCTAATTTCTGTTAATGTTGATTTCTGTTAATGCGGGGCCTGCATTGCGGGACCTTCTAATTAATTTTTTAGGCGCCCTTTGCTAGAAAATTAAGGCGGGACCTTCTATTTTATTTCATGCCTGGTCTTTTTGTATAAAAATAAGCTGGCCCTTTTATTTTATTGTTATGGGACCTGCTAAAAAAGCAAAGTCCTTTGCAAGAAAATCAAAGCTGAGCTTTTTTTATAAATTTAAAGCAAGTGATTCTAATTCATTTTTAAGGGCCCCTTGGTAGAAAATCAAAGCGGGGCCTTCTAATTTATTTTTATGCTGGCTATCTTCTATAAAATTGAAGTGGGCCCTTCTAATTCATTTTTACGGGCCCTTTGCTGGAAAAACGAAGCGGGCCATTTAAATTTCTTCTGCGGGCACTTCTCATGTATATTTTTTACTACCTCTTTGCTAGAAAATAAAAGCGGACCCTTCTATTTTTTATGTTGACCCTCTTTTATAAAATCCAAGCGGGCCCTTTAAATAAACTTTTACCGGCCCTTTGAAAGAAAATCGATACGTACCGTTTTCTATAACTCTTTTATTTTCTTTTTTATGCTAGTCCCTTTTCTATAAAATCAAAGCAGGCCCTTCTAGTTTAGTGTCACGTGCCCTTTGCTAGAAAAACAAAGCGGGTCCTTCTAATTTATTTTAATGCGGGCCCTCCTAAGCAATTTTTACGAGTCCTTGGCTATCTATAAAATCAAAGTGGGATTTTCTATTTTTTTTTGTGCTGCTCCTTTTCTATAAAATAGAAGCGGGAAACTCTAATTTATTTTTACGGCCCCTATCTAGAAAATCAAAGCTGGTCCTTTTTATATGCTGGTACTCTTCTAGAAAATCAAAGAGGATCCTTTTAATTAATTTTTACTGGTCACCGCTAGAAAGTCAAAGCTGGCTCTTCTAATTTTTTTTTAACTCGGTTCCTTTTAATTCATTTTTTACGGTCCCCTTGCTAGAAAATCTAATTCAGGCTCTTCTAATCAATTCTTTTCTATGAGATCAAAGCATTCATTTCTAATTCATTTTTACGAGCCCATGTTAGAAACCCAAAACAGGTCCGTTTAATTAATTTTTTATGCTGGTCCTCTGCTATAAAACCATTAAAAATGGATAAAATTTGAACTTCCACTTAGAAAACCTGTAATTTAGAGTTTTTTTTCTGATGAAAACCTGGAATTCTGTAATTTTTCTTATAAAAATCTGGAATTTCTTAACTTAGAAAAAAGGTCGTCAAAAAATTATGACATACCGGGAACAACTGAAATTGTCAGAAATAGAGAATATGAAATTTCTCCCTCCTCCAGAATGAACAAACTTATTTAAATTAAGCGTTTACAAATTGTTCGTAAAAGTTTTCGCAAGCCGCGGCGCCAGTTCTCCATACTTTTGAAGGATTTCCTAAAGCCGTTTCAAAACTAAAATAGATCTTCAAATTCGTAAATGTTTTCGCTTTTGGCACTAGGGCTATTTCCGTTTTTTTTTTTAATCTTAGAGTTTAACTTTAAAAGAATTCATCAAAAATTTCGACTGTATAGCTATGGCGCTAGGGCTTTCTATAGATTTTTTTGTAAAATTTTAAATTATAAAATTGTTTTAATATTTTCCTTCAAATTCAACAAAATTTTCTTTTCTGTAAAGTATCAAATTATAAAAATGGATACTCTAAGATGATTCTTCAAATTCGTAAAAAATTTCGCCTGCGGTGATAGGTCTTTTTGCAGATTTTTTTTTAATTTAAAATTCTAAAATTGTTTAAAAATTAATATTGCCTTTTTAATTTTAGGAACACCTTTTTCTAAGGGTGAGTTTATTAGACGTCTTCCTTTATAGAATCGGTTGCCGGCATACAGGCAAGTAATGACGGCTCTACAAAAAATAGTATAAAAGTATTTTTTTCGATAATCTGTTAAATATGTATTATGTACACTACTGGAAAAAAATAAGGGAAGAAAAAAAATTTCCAAATTTTTTAGTGATTTTTGAAAGGCTGTGTCTCAGTAAAAAATGGAGATTAAAAAAAAAGAATTTTGAAGCTTTAAGTTTATAGTTTTTAAATCTTTTAGCAAAAAATTTTTGTGAGGTACGGTTATCGCGCCATAGGAAATAGAGCGAGAGAAACATTTTTCAATTTTTTTTCTACAGACTTGGAAAAAAAAATTCTCAGTTAAACCAATGCGTTGGTCAGTTAGCTTGTTTATTCGACTCTAATTTGCTTTTTTTTGTATTCTCTTTAATTTTTCGCTGAGGCATCCAACTTTAAATGAGAAAGGATCCTTTTGTATTTGATCATCGATATCTCAGCAACTAACGACCTCACAGTACATCCAAGGGCGGTTTTAAAAACTTGAATAAATTATCTACAAGGAACTACCATGATTTTTGAAGAAACATTTTTTTCAACCTTCACATTAATTTGAAAAATCTGACAAAAATTACTTACGATTTTTTAGAAAATCTACGGCTTATTAACAAATTTTGATGAAACGACTAATGTTGAGCATAATTTTTACAGCTCAGTGTACCCAAAATAACCCTGTAAATTTACATGATCCATCGAACCGTTTTTCTGTTCCAAATGATCAAAGTTTTGAAAAGAATTAAAGGAACACGTTTATTGCTCCTAAACATTATCAAAATGAAAAAGGACATTTTTTTTTGACTTTTTTCACAAACTTTACATTATATATCGTTTAAATTTAAGAAAAAAAAAAGATTTTTCAAAAAAAAAATTTTTCATTTTAATTTCTTCATTATAATTAGAATTTTATAAAAATATTTGCTTTTCAAATTCTAATGTATTAGAAATTAGAAGGGTTCGCTTTGACTTTCTAACAACGGGCCTTCAAACTATTAATTGGCAGGGCTAGCTTTGCTTTTTTTTAGAAAGGGTCAGCATTAAAAGAAATAAGAAAAGCCCAATTTGACTTTTTAGCCCGTAAAGACGTAATGATTTCGTGCTCGGACTCCCATTAATAAATGGAGTTATTAAAGTGCGCAAAGGCAAATAAATGAAAAATGGGTGCAAAGAATAAAACTTTAATTATTTTTAATAATTCTAAAGTATATTTTTAGAATTAATTATAAAATTTTACGGGGTCCGTCAGACTTCACATCAGTAGTTACGGGTTAAGACCGTTATTTTTACCTTAAAATGCAATAAAAAAAATAAACCCTGGTAAAACCTTCACTGTAATTTACTAATTTTTAAAGTACCTAAACTGATCGAAAAAAGTTAAGAATATTGTTAAGAATGGTACTTTCTCTGAGAAAAGAACAGCCTAGGAAAAAAAATTATAAAATGTCCATATTCTCTAATTATTTCTAAGAACCAAATAAATTTGATTAATTCGAAAAATATTTATATTTAACAATATGTTTTCCTTAATATAACGAAAGAGACATTATTTTTAAAAACTGAAAATTAATTAATACCGAGTAATTCTAACTTTGTTGGCTATAACAGCTTCAACTCGCCGTGGCATACTTAAAATTAAGCGAGAACTGATCTTGGTCCAAGATATCCCATAAATCCGGAAGAACTTGCTAATTACCTTACGTCCTGAAAATGTGGTTGACGATCAATTACTGATCTACCAAGCATGTCCCAGACATCTTTAATACAGTTAAACAAGATAATGAGACAGCGGCGGACCATTTTTTGTTTTTTCGATTATTTTTCTCAGAGAAACCAAAATATCCTTAACTTTTTTTCGATCAGCTAGTATTAGGATTGTCGTTTTGTTTTTAAAAAAGGTAGTTTTGGCATACGTACTATTTATTTGAACTTAATACATACGTCAAAATTAAATCTGTGGAACTTTATTAAAAAAAAATACCTTTTTCTATGACTGCTTTAGAATGTAAGCAAATACACACACTTTTCATACACAGAATGAATCCATTCTAGCTCTAGATACGGTATGAATATTCCGTATCAAGTGTTAGAATGAGCACATGTAGTGCCATCTCTTGTTTATAAAAGTAATGAAAACTGTACCAAAATTAGCAAAAATATATTTATTTTACCATGAAATATTGAATAATGCAATTTAAAGTTTTGCGTTAAAATTACATAAAGTTTATTAGTTTTTCTTAATATTTGACCAGTTTTTTATCAATTTAGTTCAAAAAATTAAAACTGATCCATCTATTGTTAAATATTTAAACCTGATATATGTCACAACAATCTGCCACAACCTTCAATTTTTGCATTATAATTTGTATATATATATATGCTAAAATTAAATAAAAATATCTTTTAAGTACCGTAATTTCACACAACAATAGTCCAGATTCACATAACTATGGTCCAGCTTCACACCTATATTCCATATTTAAAAGCGTATTTAAAAAACTGAAAACGTGTTGCTGTATATCCCATATACACCAACTTTCATAAGAAATTGTAAACATTTAAAAATAATTATCCCCTGCCCCCTGGGGGCCTTGGACTATAGTTGTGTGGCCGGACTATAGTTGTGTGAAATTACGGTGATTTGATAAAATTATTAAATAACATTAATTGCTTTATTTAAAAATATGTGTTTTGTTGAATTTACAATCTCGAGTCACAAAAAACATTGTTTTTAATCTTGTCCGCAGTTTAAAGCCATACAGTGTTTTATATTTGCAGTCGAAGAAAAAGTATAGTCTACAACACGTATGGAATAGTCATTCCGCGCTCGCGGGACCGTCATACTCGCCTGCCGGCTCGTATGACAAACTTTCAGCTCGCGCGGAATATTGTCTATTCCATACTAGTTATAGAATATACTATTTAAATTGCTTTAAAGTGTTTTAGGAAACAAAACTCAAATAAAAAATGTAAAAAATCTGTTTGATAAAACATTAGTATTAAGCAAAGTATATCGTTTGATAGCTTTAGTTGTAACTATCACTTTTATATTTATTTTAATACTTAAGTAGTACCAGTACCAATTAAAAATGTAAAAAGTCGAGTCATTTAGCTAATTAATAAAGATTATACCTAAGAGTATAATCCATGGCTTAATCCTGAATTTATATCTTTTAAAATACATATTTTTAATTTGACATTAGACATTAGCTGCGTTCAATGGAAACAGCAAAACATATCGAAAACTTTCAAATCACTACTGAATGCTATGATCAGTTTCGATTGACAGATGTCGCTGCAATCATTCCTTATCAACGTTTTGGGATGATTAGTTTTGATTGATTTTTTAAAAGAGCGGGATTGTACTTTTTGTGGGTATTTCTAACTCTAAATGGCGATTGTGACAAGTGACAGTAATTAGCCGTTTAGCAGTTTGCCAGCAAAACTTATCATTGGATGAATTTGATTAGTTTTGCTGTTTTTATTGAACGCAGCCATTGTCAATTTAACCCACTTTTCTAGAAAACGTCAAATTAGGTAAGGAGAAGCTCAAGGCACACTTGATAAAAAAGTGGTTTTATAAAAAACTGACTTTAAATAGACACTTAATTATGTTTTACCAACTGGACTGTTGCATATGTACAGTTGGATCCGAAAAAAAAACAAGATTGAAAATTTAGTTGCGTAAATTCAATAATTACAATACAAACAAAGCCGTGGTCATGTTGACAATATTTGTCAAAATTACTTATAATAATTATAAAGTAATTAGAAATGCGTTAAGAAATGCTAAGAAATCTTAAACTATAGTACGGAAGTGATCTCTATAGAGACCTTTAATTGTGGCAAGGTTATTTAGTGTTTCGGAGAGTTAGTTGTGTTAAGATCATAGAAAAAAGAATAATGGTTAAGATTGAAGAAAAAATAGATGGGAGAGGAAAGGGCGTGCAGACTCGGAAAGAAAGAAGATATCAAATGAAATACAGGATGAAAATTTACTTAATTATTTGAGAGAATACCATTTACAAGAACCGGTGCATGCTATAAACAATACAAATTTTCTTGGGTTAAAAACCATCGCCCGTCGCCGCATCGATAGTTCCAAGATTAAAAAAGCGAAAAAAAAAAAACATCCGAAAAAACTTTTTTTTAAACGAAAATCATAATTTTCATAAATTATATGTTTGGTTAGTAGAGTTCAAATTTTTATTTTTTCATGGTATTTACTAAATATTGTGTTTTAATTTTTGATTTGATTAAATATTCCAAATGTTTTTTCAGTTCATTATTTATTATTATTATTTTTTTAATATTCGACATTATTCGCATGCATTTTCTGTAATAAACTTTGAAAAAACTGACAATTAATTGTCAAATTAACCTAACCTATTTCTTAAAATCTTACTTACACTATAAAATAATTGATAAAATTGACATTTTAGCATATTTAAATCTTGCGTTTTTTGTGGGTACGTCACGGGGAACACGATTTTTTTTTTTTGAAAATAAAAAAATGTTTTTTTTTCAGAAAAAAACAATAATATTGAAATATTATTTCTCTTTTCGAGTAAAAGAATATTAAAAAAAAAATTAAAATGTTCAGTTATTTTATAAAAATTGTTTTTTTTACGTTCCAGACCAGTTAGTGAAATATAGTTTCAAGTGTTTATTTACTTTAAAAAATGGTGCTATAAAATTATAATTTTTGTGAGCTCCCGACCGGTAAATGAATACTTCGACCATGATAGCACAAACATTCTAAAAATTCTAAGATGTTTCTAAAAATATTTTTTCCTTCTTAGAATGTTCTAAGAATAATCGTAGAACAAAGTGTGCTATTAGGGGATCCGACCACTGGTCTTATTTAATTACTTTTAAGCAGGGCCGTAGCTATGGGAGATGGGGGAGCCTTCCCTCACCTGTCTTGAAATTCGAAAAAATTGCATATAAAAGTTGTAACTTTAGCAGTAGTGGGAACGTTCGTATTTAGTCATTAACTTTTTGTAGAGGAAATAAAAGTTGTAATTTTAGCACTAGTGGATCTTGAAATTCAAAAAAGTTGCATATTTTATGGGTTCAAAATAGAAAAGTTTTAATTTTAGCGTTTTTTTTAGTCGTCAACTTTTTTGTGGAAGGGATAATAGTTGTAATTTTAAACTAAACAAAGCTGTGATTTTCGACCTTCTCCCCCTACTAAATCTTCTTCGCTACGGCCCTGCTTTTAACACTTTTAAAGCTAAGTTTTCCTCCAACAGTCGCAGTCGCTGACGACTGCGACCGGGTAGCCGCGACCGAGTCGTTGAGACATCTCCAATGCATTTTAAATGTCCCTGTTTTCCTAACTGCTGCCGAGTCGTTACTACTAACTACCGGTCGCCGTTTGTTTGGTCGCCGGTCGGTTGACCGCTCCGGTAGCAGACGCACGACTATTTCGTCACGAATTTAACGGTGAAACAGGTTTTGCGCTGACAAGTGTCTTTCACTGTTTCACTCAATTAGAATTGCTTGAAATCCCTTCATCTCTCTCAGCCGAAATATCTCATCAACTTTAGCCCTTTTTTCTTCATGATGTAATGTTAATAAGAGGAGGAGATTCAGCTCTTCCGCTTGATAACTCAGAAACATTGAAAGAACCGACTTTTTAGAGATATTCATACTGATTGAAAGACATAAACTCGCAAATAAAAAAACAGCTCTTTATAAAATGACCAGCTAACAGAATGGCGACTGGCGAGACAGAGGAAAACAGGTAGGGTCGTGACGACCTGGTCGCGGCTACCCGGTCGCAGTCGTCAGCGACTGCGACTTTTGGAGGAAACTGTAGCTTAACACACAAATCTTTTAACATATAAATCTTTTGTTTCAGATGGCGGGGCAGTGTGTATAAACTAGTATGGAGGGAACTTATCGCTTATTTATTTTTGTGGTATTCAGTTAATTTAATATATAGGTTTGGATTAAATAATTTTCAACAAAGGTTAGTTCAAACAGATTAAACCCTTAACCCGTGAGGTGGCGTCTATGATAGACGGACAGTCTATTTTTTTCAAAGGGGTGGGAAATAAAACCATATTATAGGTATTTGTATTTGTAAAAAGAATAATATGAAAATTTTACATTAAAAAACAATAATAAAATTTTAATTAATTAATTTTAAAAACTTAACGATATAGGTAGTAAATCTGTTTTTAATTAACATCCTGCATAATAAAAATTAAAATTATTAATTTTATCACAAAAACGTTAATTAATCTCAAACTTTTTATTATTAAATTGTTTTGGTAAAGGACGAAACTAATTAAAAATTATGGGAAAATATGAAATCAATAAGATCTGGATAAACAGGAACGAGTCCCTGTAAAATAGCCGGTTTTTTGGCATTTTGGATGGAACGTAGTAGTAGTAGTATTGGTAAATTTTTGGGTTGGCCAGAGCCGGACAACTAGGCAATTTCTGGCCCTTTTTGTCACCCCAGGCAATTCCAGCCATTCACTAATTTGAGTCCTCCTTGAACCTGCCCGTCCTTTCAATAAATGTCAGGATATTGGCCCAGGGGAGATCTCTTAGTTCCTCTTGGTTGAATCTTTGAGTTTCAAAGACTTGCAACCTGATCCTGTCGTATCTGACACACTCCAAATGAGAGGATGTCTCATTCTCTCCGCACTCTGGGCATAGCGGACTCTCTAGAATTCGATGGAACGTAAGATTTATATATTTTTTAAAAGAGTAGTGATGGGCGAACTCAACCGTACCAAAATTAAACTTAAAAACAGAGGGGAACCATTTGAATGTTAAAGATGTTATTAGATTTGTTTGCTTACTTTTTATAATATCTTTAAAGTTATCTCCTGAGTCCAAATATAATATCAAGATTCTTGCCGATTTGGGATGGCCGAATACGATCGTAGGCCCGATCATGCTAAAATTTTGTGGGGACGGACTTTTTTCTTTGGAGGATCAGTTGTATATCAAAAAACCCAGGACTATCCAACAGCTTAAGCCAGACATGTTAACAGCCGTCATGGAAAATGTCGTGAAAAGAGCCCGTGCTTGCAAAGCGGAAAGTTATTTAAAAAACATGATTTTTCATACATAGTTAAAAAAATCCATTTCCTATACTCTCTAAAATCATTTTTGAACTGAAATATATGTTAATTTTACTGAAATATATAAAATATAAATCTGGAAAAAATAAACGCACCAAAACTACATAATAATTTATAATTCTGACAGCAGATTTGTATTCAGAAGAAAAAATTAGATGGGCAAACACATTATAACATCGTAAAAAAGTAGCAAGTAAGTATAAGATATTATAAAAAGTAATTAAAAAAAATCTTATAAAAGAACTCATTTTTAGCAACATTTTAAAAATAGTTCCCTTCTGATTTGTTGGTTAAATTTGGTACCTTTGAGTTAGCCTATTCCTACTTTTTCAAAAAATATATAAATCTTACGTTCCATCCAGAATGCCAAAAACGGGCTATTTTACCGCGTCTCCTTTAGTTTCTATTTACGATTTCTGAGCCTTTTAAAAATTTAAGAATAATGTTAATTTAGTTATGTACATAACGGAATGACCCTGCGTGCTAGATGGTCTGAAAACAACATCTAGTGCGACTTCAAAATAACCCATTTATCTAAACTTGATTATGTACAGCTCTCCGTACGTAGTCTGTCAGACGCCACCTTACGAGTTAAGGGTTAATTTAATATATTTTTCCCGAACTTTGGCTTGGCTACCTTATTCGATCGAAATAAAATTTGCACAAAAATATATTTTTTAATTTTTAACAGACTACTCCAAAGAGAGGATTATTAATTCAACATGTTTGTATTTTTATGTATACATAAACATATATGTTCATAAGCACAGGTCGGATCGAAGTAGCCATTACCGGGGGAATGCAAAAATTAGAATTTTAAAAAACTCTTTTTTTAAGTTAATATACACTTTAAACTATTGTTCACGAAGCGAAATGTCATGTCGAAGCTGTTAATACTCAGTGTCATGGTCCATGGTCACTTTTCAAAAAACGAATAGCTAATACAAAAATATTGTTTTTTTTAATTAATTATTTGTTTTTTGAAAAGGGAAACAATTAAAAAAAAAAAAAAATAAAGTCTTTCTCTATGAGTCATGGACCATGACCAAGTACTCACTGAGTATTAACAGTGTCGACATAACATTTCGCTTGGTGAACAATAGTTTAAAGTGTATTTACTTGAAAAAAGAGTTTTTTTAAATTCTAATTTTTGCATGCCCCCGGTAATGACTACTTCGATCCGACCCGTGTTCATAAGTAACACCGAAGAGTTTGTTTTGTAAGAGAAAGAAAAATGTCTTACGTAATTTGTACATGAACCCTTTTTGAGATCCATAACATAAGGGATGTATTAATTTTATAAGGATGTTGTTGGTAAATTTATTTATTAAAAGTCAAATATTACGTTAGGCTAGCCAGCTAAATTGTATAACGCTAAACAAAAAAACACTAAGGGTCACTTGCACCAACATCCAAACTGGGATTATCAGGACTCAAGTAAGTTTAACCTCTTCAGGGACATAGGCACATATGTGTACGTTTAAAAATAAATTCCGCAAAATGAAATTCACCAAATTCTCTATTGCTCAGTGGCTATATCTGTTGCCATTTGCTTTGTTTTCAATCACAAGTGACATCCAATGGCCAAGATTCACAGATCTTCAGTTGTTTACTTGTTTTGTCAATAAAAAGCATTCTTAACTTTTGCTACTAAATTAATTTAAACAAAAAATTCGTCCCTGAAGAGGTTAAGTTAAAAATATATTACTACGATTGATCGATAGTCAATTTAATCTAAGTTTAAACCATTATTGGTGCAAGTGGCCCTTAAGGAGTTCTAACATTATTTCTAAACTAAATTTTGCTACAAAAACTATATAATGGAATAATAAAGATAAGTTAACTTTGTGAAGGGGTAATTCAATTATTACGTCACACTGAGTTTTTTGGTAAAATATTTAAATCTGCACCTACCATTGGTATAATAATATTTTAATAAATACTAAAAAGATTAAAATAATACTTTTACAAAAAAATATGGAACCAACTTCAGTAAGCCAACAAGAAATAATCTAAAATATTTATAATAATTCTGACGTCCGTTTTTATAAAAAGTATTATAAAAATTTGTGTGAAGCAAATAAGTTATTGGTTTAATTGGTTAAACCAGCGTCATGTTGTGCGGCCACCTGTATTCAGCTAAAATTTGTACAAAAATTGGTGAGATTTGTGCCCTTTATCGCTCAACACATTTATGAATAAAAGTTATAACATATACCCTTACCCCTTAAAATATTTAAGTATGTTAATAAAAAAAGACACTGCAAAATAACCTAAATGGAAACGTCTTTAAAAATAAGTTTGTCATGTTTTAGTTATGTTTCCAGACATTGCAGAATCATCATAGTGAAACTATTTAAATTTTCTTAATTTTTTAGGGATATGTATCGCCTAAATCCTAGGGACACTAGATCTAGGTCTTAAGTTAGCAAGGCGACAGTCTGTCGTCTTGCTGACTTAAGACCAAGATCTAGTGTCCCTACCTAATCCCCCATAAAAGGGTAAACTTTTCACCTTTACTTCTCTTTAATTTAAACTTTTAGAACTACTGCCCGGCTAAGACAAGTTGTCCTATCTGCAAAAATTCACGTTTTGAGATAAGAACACCATTGTATTGCTTTACACTAGCCTACTAAAAAGAAATATTCTGTCTAAAACCCAAATCCTAAAAATTAGCCTAAGATGTTTGTTCTACATATGTGGAAACTTTTTAACGTTTTTTAAATAAAATTGTCCTAACTAGTCTTTACTAGACGAATAAGTCAGGACTAGGACTAACTTTACAGATCTTAGTAATTTGATTGGACCTTTTATATCATTTTGTCCTAACTTTCTCAGATAGAACAAATGCATTTAGTATGACAATTTATTTTTCTGACAAACATATATTTTTTTTTCAAAAGATATCACGTATTTTTGATTTAAAATAAAGCAGAATCCAACGCCATATTTATTTAAACATGTTTTTAAAAAGTACAAACAAAAACAATAAAACTGGCCATATCTCAAAACAGGCCAACTTGTCTTAGCAGGGCAGTGTACTTTGTTTAAATTTATTTGAAGGGTTAGGATATACTTTTTTAAAAACAAGGTTTTAATTTATACTTGATTATAAACCAGAAATAAGTTCAACTTGGATGTTTTTAAAACTTAAATAATACACCCTGTGTATTTTTTTAGATAGGTAGAGAACATAAAAATGGAATAATAAAAACCAGAATAAAGCAAATTTTAGGTGTGACCCAAGACCTTTATCAACAAGGTTCTAAAGACAATATTTGAAAAAGAAACTAAAGAAATACAAAATGAAGAAAAATTGTCGATAATGCACACAAAAATTTCTAAAAAATGAGTTTTGTGGCTATTATACCATAACATAACAAACATAACAATTTTAAAACAGATAATAAACTAGGTTCCAATTTATTGTAAAACGAATACTCCGGCCGGCCGGGGGTTGTATGAGAAAATCCTTGTTAAAATTAATTAGAGAGAACGATAGGGTCATTCCGTCGTTACGTACGTTACACCTTAATTTAGGTTTCAGAAAAATACTCGATAGTTCATTACATCTTTTAGTATAAATTTAATAACACAGGTTTACAAAAAAAAAGTCAGGACTATTTGACCGGACCATGGTATTCCTAGGTATTTTGGCGCCCTGAATCAGATCCCGGGGTCAGTTTTGCCCCATCATGTCAGGAAAATGAGATTTCAAGGTCATTTAAAGGTCAAAATGGTGATTTTTTGGGAGCGGCCCCGGGACAACATCTCAACGTTCAGAAAGTATTCAAGATCTACACAGTTACCCGTGAAGTTAACAGGTCGCTTGAGAAACTGTCGCGGGGCGCTCCCAAAAAATCACCATTTTGACCTCAAATGACCTTGAAATCTCGTTTTCCTGACGTGATGGGGCAAAACTGACCCCGGGATCTGACTTAGGGCGCCAAAATACCTAGGAATACCATGGTCCGGTCAAATAGTCCTGACTTTTTTTTTGTAAACCTGTGTTATTAAATTTACACTAAAAAATGTAATGAACTATCGAGTATTTTTCTGAAACCTAAATTAAGGTCTAACGTACGTAACGACGGAATGACAAAATACCTAGGAATACCATGATCCGGTCAAATAGTCCTGACTTTTTTTTTGTAAACCTGTGTAATCAATTAGGCAATAAAAATAATGCAGCTTTTGCGTTTCGTATGTTACAAAATTTGGAAGTACACTTATGCAATTAAGTAAATGATAATGAAAATCTGCTAATCTGATTTGTTTTTTTTATTATGTTTGCTAAATTTATGAAAGATTTACTTTCTAATAAGCATATGGGATAATAAAAAAATAAATAAATATAATTTTGAGAAATCATTATACGTACGTTACCAAAAAATGTTACTTACGTTACCTGAGGGTTTTCACCACAGTATATTCAGTATACCGACTCCCATTGGAGGAGTCAGCTCGCGCATCTGACCTTGGCTAACCTGCGCATCTGCCGCTGTAAGAAAAAAAGGACTTATCTGACAATTTTACGAAGTTCGATTAGCATCTTCGCACTACTACGAAAAAAGTCATATTACATTTTGTTTACTAATATCTGCGGAATTGCCGCCGTTCCACACAGGTCCAGGATCGTTTCAAAAATGGCAAAAAATAGTTTTCGTTAATTTCTGGTGATGTTTTTTATGAGGATATCTTATTTAGACATAATATAATGTATTTTAAGTATATTAGTGATATTAACCCGTCAACTGCCATGTGAGACAAGGAACAAATTGTCAAATATGTTAGGTACTGTTTTGAGAGTTTATCGGAACCGATATTTGCGTCTATTTATAAATATATAATGTGAAACAGAAGGTACCTAACAAATAAAAATAAATAATTATTTTTTACTTACTCAAAGATGTTTTGGAGAGTGAGTAGGAAGTAAGAAGAAAGGTCTTTAGACGTCTGAAATTAAATACTGTATACAAACAATAAAGGGAGATGGTGATGATGAAGATGATGATGATGATAATGATGATGATGATATTATTCTAATATATGATTGTATTTTTTTTTTACATTATTTTGTTTAATCAGTTTCACTTCCGGATTGGTATTCTGTAATCGGATCTAAAAGCTCCAACATTTCTGGGTAAATTTTGCAGTATTTTTTTTTGTGGTAAAGCTCTTAAGCTAGTTATAAAAGGATCTGAACTAACTAGCAATCTATTAACCAAATCGATGTTTGTTTCTTTAATTTAATCTTGGACCAAATTTTGAAAACATCAAATACTTTCAACTGATTTGATTCTAAAAACAATATTTTACTTCTCTCTAATACCCAATAGACCCAAAATACTTACCATTGTATTTTTTATGCATTATTTTAAATAATTATTTATAATTTATTCTTAAAATAATATTTAATACGTATTTTAAATAGATCACAACATAAAATGACAGATTGTCAAATATAAGTCTAAGTAGTAAGTTTTTGACTTTTATGTTAGTATTTGACATGATTTTTTAAAATAAAATCTTAAACGCTGTTCGATTCCGCGGGGCTCCGCACCTAGATTTAATTAAAACAATAAGTAAATACCTTTACCTAATTTTAAATAATACATAAAAAACTCGGGCTGACTAGCGAAACTTTATATCTCTTTTTTAAAATTATACATTTTTTTAAAATTGACAACTTGCATTTCTTTGAATATATCAGATTATTATCTTTATTGTGACCATTATTACAGTTTCTATTGTAGTTATGAAAAGTAAAAGGTATAACTGCTTTAACATATAAGTATTGATTTTCTATATAATCTAATATGTGAGATATTAATTTTTAAAAACACACATGACTTTTTTTTAAATCCATACTTCAGATACTTATTAAAACATACTGAACTTAGGTCCATTTTCTTAAGATTAAAACAGTTTTACGCAGTTTATCTGTTTATATCATAAATCATTAACTATTTTTCTATCATTTAATATAAATTTTGGTTTAATTTGATAAAACATATTTGCTGAATATTTGCCACTTTTGAAACGATCCTGGACCTGTGTGCGTTCCTAATAAAAAAATCGATTTTCTCAAAACAACAAAAATGCATATACGATTTTTTTGATTTTGAGGGCAGAGGTCATGTTGTATGCTTAAAAAGTACACGAGCCTGACTCCTCCTGCTAACCTGACCGCAAACTCCCTTGTCTGAAAAAGATCAAAGCAAGCCGACGGGAGTCGGAATACTGTTTCTTTCTATACTGTGGTTTTCACCAAATTTAAAACTGAATTTCTGTAAGGCAATGTACTACAATTTTTTTTTTGCAGTTAATCGTGGTTCATTTAGGGGTTGTTTAGGGGACCTAAACTTTTAATTTTGGGTATTTTAGAAGTTTTTTTGGACTTTTTCACCATAACAATTTTGGAAATGCTGGATGAATTTTAAACTAAAACCTTACCCAATATATAAATAAATATACACTAATAAAATTAAATTTTTTATGCTGTGGTAGCCGTTGGCGTGGAATGACCCCCAAACAAGTCAGGCATTATCCTTGCACATTTACATTTACCTAACATACTCAAATTAAAAACTCATTTATTTTTGTGTAAAAGTATTTTGTGTGCTTTGTTAAAATCGAATAAGGTGGCCCAATAGCATGAAATTGGCTTGGCCAATTAAAAACATAAAAAGAACTGTTTTGTTTTGCAGGAAAAAATTATATAAATTGGGCATAAAGAGCACAAAGCATTAATTTAAGTGAAATTTTAAGCTAGATCGAAGGTGGCCGGCCAATGTTATGGACCTTATATTCATGCAAATTTAATCATTTCAGCGTATTTGTAAAAATACGAAACTATTTTAGTAAACAAAGTGAAACTATTCCAATGTCTTTTGTTTTGGGATTCTATGTATCGTTAGTTGTAAAACGATGGTGGGAGCAGTATAAATTACTACCATGGCCTGACACTATTGCCTTATTTTTAAATGCGGGTATACCTGGCGCGGTAAGTATGTTATACCGATTCTTTCAGACTTTACTCAACCTTAATTGATAGGTTATGTAAAATACCTTAAAATAACATAAATCCGGTAATGAAACTCAACACAATGTGTTGATCGAGGATATTTCACCAAGTTAGTAAAAATCAAAATATACCGGGTGTTTCAGGAGGGTGGTTCACCCCACTTAACTTTTTTACTTTTTTAGGTAGGATCTTGAAATTTGCACAAGCTATATTACGTATAATTTTAGATTTCTTGACATAGAATTTTTTTGGCGCTTGCGGTTTCGCCGGAAATGAATTGAACTTTCAATTTTTAAATGGAACACCCTGTATATTTTTACATATTTTGATTCAAAAATCATTTCTGAGAACAAGGATGTGTGACTTGTTAAATTTTGACAGGTTATTTATATTTTTAGTTTAATCTTCATAATAGAGTTGACTGCTGTGAGGGTAAATATGAAAATCTAGTAAGTTTTTGAAGTAATATCATTAAACTTTACCGTTGTACATGGTACAAAATCTTTGAGTGTCATTATAGGCTTTAGGTTTCAGAGAAAATAATTTTTTGTCAAAAAATTTTGAGACTAAAAAATATATTATTGAGAACTACCCAAAGCTGCGAATTAGATGCATAAATATACTTCAATTAATGTTCTGTAAAATTTGAAAGAATTAGTATTTCACTATAGTCCTCATATTTCCTATATTATACTTATGAAGCTGATAAGACAAAATAATTTTTAGACTCGTAAAAAAATACGTATTTTCAGGACTTGGCATAAATATTTTTAACAAATTCTAAATAAATAACAAATCTAATAAGAGGGATTGGGTTTGGTATAACATTGATTTTAATAATTATTAATATTAAAATCAATTTAATACCAAACCCAATACCTTGTATTAGATTTGATATTTATTTAGAATTAGTGTTACAACAGAATTTGTTAAAAATATTTATGCCAAGTACTGAAAATACGTTTTTTAACGAGTCTAGAAATTATAATTATTAATTAATTATTGGGTTTGCTATAAAATTGATTTTATTACTAATAATTATTAGTTAAAACAAATTTTATACCAAACCCAATACCTTGTATTGATTTGTTATTTATTTACTTAAATTATAATCATAATTTGAGTCTGGTTAAACAATCGTCATGTCACCATGAATGAAACTGCATTATAGTGAATCATTGGCAATTAACGCATTTCCTGTTCGTAATGTAAAGTTTAAAGTAATCCTGATGGAAATGATTTCTCCTTTCGCTAGAACACTGAATAGGCAAGTTTACTAGGGTACACACTACCAATCAAATTACCCACCTACCCTAACGCAGCTATTTATCTAGTTCTCTATTTTCCGCTAGAATACGACCAAATTAATTCTACACTAACAAATAAAACTGTGTAATTTCAAAAGCAATTGTCAAATGATTTGAGGCCGTGATTTGGTGTGAATGTGTATTTGGATAAAAAATAAATCTTCCTGTTATGTGCATATTTTAATGTTCTGAATGCATTTTCAATCTCAACTATCCAATAAAATCTTTTTACTTTTTTAATTTGAGAAAAAGTGCGGCAATATTGAAAATCCTTCTAAAAATCTGGAATAATAAGTACATATTTCAAAAAAACATTTTTAATTTATCTCGTGGTATAAATCATTTTCTTATATATTCTCTTATATATCTTGAAAGAGCATTTAATGCTGTTCCAAGATCTTGTCAAAATTTTCGACCATACCGTCCGACTCCTTAAATTGCATCTTTTTGTTTAATTTTTCTACAATGAGTAGACTGATCAGACATGGACTTCCTGATCATCAGGAAGTCATCAGATCCAAATTAAATTAATCCAATTTATCTATCCATCTTGCTATTCAGGATTTTTAAATTAAACATTTATAAACAGCATGTTCAGATCTAATAAGAAATTCTTGGCCATAGATATAGATATTTATTCACTCCTCTTCCTTGTATTTTAAGATTTATTCAATGGATCAACGATCAATGATCAATGTTCTCTGATCCTCTTTATATTTGCACTTTTATTCCTTATCTGCCCGATCCTGTTTAATTTACCTACAATCGAGCCTACAATGGACAAAGGGACACAATATGGTCTTCTTGACAAAGCATCTTCATTCTTATGTAGACTTCTTGATCTATGATTGATTTCGTAATTGAATTTATGCAACTTATCTAACCATTTTGGTATCTAGGATTTTGAATTACTAACAACTATATAAAAGCAGCATGATCTGATCTATACTTCGTCCAGTTATGCAAGATAGTAAGGTACCCATAAATAGCATAATTATGCATAAATCGTAGTGTATCAAAAATTTAACAGATGTCGGTACTGTTTTCCTGGAAAGGGCCTATCCAAAGACTCGCATAAAAAACATAGTACATTAGAATGCGATGCCAGGATTGGCTTGATGTGTCATCATGTATCTTGTAATGGTTGTTATGCGAGCCTCTGGATAGGTCTTAAGTTGTAATTGTAACCTAAAAATTTGATGTTTTCCTTGTGTTCAATATAATTTACGTTTGTACAATGTTTTATAGGTTAAAAGGAACGAGTTTTTAACCAATGATGTAGCTTAAAAATCGCGGGAATTTTAAACTACTATCTTGCATAATTGGACGGACTATAATCAGTAATTCTTGCCCATATATATATAGAATGTTATGCGGGTTCTTTAAAAATTCTCTATTAATTTTGATAAAACCAATATAGGTTACCAATATTGTTTTATTATTTATTTATTGTTAGAAAATACATTAAAAATAATATTTATTTGTTTAACTTTGATATATGAATGAGAATAAAGAATTAGGTAATTCTGTTAATGTAGAAATGTCATACCGCTGAATATATTTGCTAATTCTTACTATTTAGCTATAAACATTAATACGAATAATTCGTTATAATGTTCAGCTGTATTGAAGTCCTACATTAACAAAATTAATTCTTTATTCTCATTTATCAAAGCAAAATAAATAAATATTAATTTTCATGTGGTTTTTAAGGTTTTTCTTGATTATCATGCAAATAAAAATTCATAAAATGAGCCTAGAATAAATATCATAGTAAATATTTGTTCATTTTATTGCTGATAATATATACCATATATTAAAGATTTTTAAATTTATGCCACTGAAAACTCCCCAGAAAGATTAGTAAAATAAACTAAAGATGTAGATTTTTTTGTCTATTCAGAATTTGGATTTAATTTTTACGCTTGTGAAATATTCTTGTAAGTTTATATAAATAATATTACATTTTTATTACAGAATGAAAGACAACGGCTAATGCGAAGAAATATAGTTAGATATGCTGTATTAGCTTATGTTATTACACTTACGCGGGTATCTTTAAGAGTGAAGAAGAGGTTTCCTACATATCAACATATAGTGGATTCAGGTGAGTTTATCCCAGTGTCAAAATTTACTTGCAGACAACTTTCATTAACTTATGTTGAAAAATCAAATGCAAATTTTAGCTACCGATTTAGTTACCGATTTTGTATACAGGGTGATCAGTAACTGCGATGCCAAAATTTAAGAGGTGATTCTACATCCAAAAATATGAAAAAAGTTTTTTTAAAGGTTGGTCCGGAAATGAGCCCTAAGGGAGCTACGGCCCTTCGAAGATGACATATTGAATGGGGAACAAAAAAAAAAGCATCAATAAAATTTTAATGCTGAAGGGCGATTTTTCATTCAAAACTGAACAAAAAAGTACTTTTCACCAAAACACCTAAATATATCATAATATTAAAGGAGTAACATCCTTTTAAAAAGTAACGTTTTTGGAGGCACAAAATGTTACTTCCTCTTAATTGCATTTTTTTAAATGGTGCCTCCTACACTATATGACATTTTTTTTATGTATTTTCACCCAAGAAATCCATATTTTTTAGAAAAAAAAAAACAAAAAAAGTATACATAAAAAAGTTTGGGGCAAAAATGTGTTAAGCCTAATACATTTTTTTCGTCTAGGGACGCCTCTGGATACATTCAAAAACATAAATTAACAAACTTATTGTCCTTATTAATAGTATTAATACTAATAGTATACATACAAAAGCTCGTAGCTCTAAAGGGTACCAGAGTAATTAATTAAAAACCTTATTTTTATTAAAATTTTAAAGGGACGTAGCTCCCTTAGGGCTCATTTGCGGACCAACCTTTATAAGCACTTTTTTGGATTCAGAATCACCTCTTAAATTTTGACATGCCAGTGATTGATCACCCTGTATGTCCGCGCGGTATAAAAATGTGCAGCCATTTTTCAATAATAAACTTTTTGTAACGTCGCGTCCCAAATATAAATAATTTAAACAGAATACAAAGAAATATACGAAAATATATTAATTTAATATATTTAATAATTGGTTTATAAGAAAAACTACTATGATTTAAAGTTTTCTGGTTATTTGTTGTAGTAGGTAAATAAATATATACGCGAGAAAATACACTCTGTGACTGACAAAAATATACGCTAGAAAATTTTTTATTATAATTTTCTTAACTTTAATAAGCAGTAAAAAACTAACCTTTTCCTACAGAAAACAAACTACACACTTTGCCTCACGAAAATATCTGACAAGTGCCCACCTAGAGTTAACTTTTAAGGTAATTTGGACCACCAGTGTTACATGAAGTTTTAAGGACATAACTTTGAGGTGTTGTAAAAAGAACATTGAATTATAGTAAACATTTTCTCCGAACCAAGTCAAGTGACCATAGGTCCTCCCCACTTTGCTGTTCATAATCGTAACGTGACTTGGTTGCGAGAAAATGTTTACTATAGCCGGTATTTTCTACAAAACAGCAATTTCTTTTAACTGTATTAAAAACTCATATTGTCAATCTGAAAATTATCAACTGGAGACATACATACATTTGTTTAAAAAATAAAAAATAAAAAAAAAATCCGGATTGATATACACGGTGTATTTGAAATAGGGTCCGAAATTTTAAGGGAAGATTTTACATCAGAAAATATGACAAAAAGTTCCTATAAACATATGTTTAAAAATGCTTAGTAAGTGAGCTACGCCCATTTGAGAGGCAAAAAAAAAAAGGTTTTTATTTAATAACTCAGGAACCCTTTAAGGTATAGTAACGAGGTTTTGCATGTGAACTAATCTTAATAAGGCCCATCTTCGTATATTATTTTTATGTACTTATTTTAACCAGGGGCGTGCAAAACGGGCTGCCTTATCAGTTTTTTGTCTTAAACTTTTTTCTGTGCATTTTTTTTGTGATTTTATTTTTGGTATATGATTCCTTAGGTCAAAATACATAAAAAAGGTACTCTTATTGTAACACTGTAGGACTAACCGTTTTCGATAAAAATTAATTTGAAGGTGAAATTTCACGGTTCGTGGACGAAAAATTAAATACTAAATTAAAAGCCCACATTTTAATGATGCAGGGTCATTCTATATCGAAAACTAAGTAAAAAAGTTTCTATACATGTATGTCGAAGAATCTCTTCTAAAGCTACTATGGCCCTTTAAATATGGTGCATTTTTAGGAGACCATAGCTCCCTTAGGATTGATTTTTGGAAGTACCTGTATATAAGGTTTTTGATGTACATTGCATCATTGAAATTTCGGTTTTCAACATTTTAGTATTTATTTTTCGTCCTCGTACCGTGAAATTTCACCCTTAAATTAATTTTTCTCAAAAACGGTTAGTCCTACAGTGTTACAACCAGAGTACCTTTTTTATGTATTTTGACCTAAGGAATAATATACCAAAAATTAAATTACAAAAAAGTTACACAGAAAAAAGTTTGGGACCCCGTTTCGCAGGCCCCTGGTTAAAATAAGTACATGAAAATAACATACGAAGATGGGCCATATTTTAATGTGAACAGGTCGTTGACTCGAGATTCTGTGCAAAAACGTTGTGTGAAATTGATAAAAAATGATTGAAGAAGAATACAGGGATTGTACACCTACAAATCTCTCCAAAATTGCAAATGCTACATTAGACAAGTTACCATCAAAATGTACGAAAAATTTTAAAATTGGTTAAGGAAGGTTTAAGTTTATTCCGAAAGTGTTTTATTGGCATATTTTAATAAAAAAATATACTTTATTATTGAATAAATTAAATGCATCAATTAATATAAAAAATTATATTTAGGACGCTTGAAGAAAAAATAGTATGTTTCACTAAGAGGAAAAGTGAGTTTTTTACTCGTCTGTAGTTTCCGGACTCCGCTTCGAGTCGTCCGTAAATTCTACAGACTAGTAAAAAAAGCTTCACTTTTCCTCTTAGTAAGACAATATACTATTTTCTAACTATTAAGTGCTAGCTTACATATTATCAAGGCTTGTTTCCATTGAAAACCAATAAAATCAATGAACTCATTTATTATTGACGTTATTAACCAGTATTTATAAACGACGTTCAATAATGAAAAAAAAAGACAGTTACTAATTTTTTTCAACTTAATTGTCAAACTGACAGCTATGTCAAAATAATTTTTAAACTTTATTTTTAACTAATTTTTGGAATTACTACGTATGCTAATATACTATTAACCCATTTATCTAGGTCGTGAAATTTGGAATTCATAATCACATAAATTAAATTTATTTCTATAAAAAGTTTGAAGAACATCGGACTGCGTTAACTTTGTCAAAACGGGATAAAAACTTTTTTTTGTATTACGCAACAACTTTAAATTATTCAAACTAGATACTTTAAATTTACGACCTATTACAGTACAGTACTTGAAAGAAGTCAGAGTAAATCTGTGCCGAGTTTAAAGGATATAGATACAAGTAATTACAAGTTAAATAAGTTAAGAATGGACAGTCTATAAAAATATACACTGCACGTTTGTGGGTTAATAACCGAATATATATTAGAAATTTATCTATCTGTCGTTAAAATAAAATGGACAGAAAACAGTAAATATTACCATTTCATCCTTTTTGGGAATCATCAGCACTGTGTATCCTGTATGTTGTTAATATTTAAATAAAACGTTAGATAGATATAAAATTATGGTGCCATCTATAAATGTGGTTACTGTTATCTGATCACATGCTCCCAAAAGGCAAATCGCCACAATTTAGGGTGTACATTAACGTGTAAAATGCCACGGACCTAAACCATTATATGAACCTTTAGCTTTATTTAACTCTGCTTAAGGTTCATACAGAGCGGTCCAAAAGTCACCCCCCCCCCTCTTAACTTTTGAACCAGTTGAGATATCGACTTCAAATTTGGAACTTTTAAATAAGACAACTTAAACTATCTTTTAGCATATATTTAATACTTTCAGCTCTTAAAATTGGGCAGGGGGCATGGGGGCATATTTTTTTAAATGGAAAGGGGGGTCGTGTAATACATCATTTTAAAGCTTATAAGAAAAGGGGGGGGGTGACTTTTGGACAGCACTGTATAATGGTTTAGGTCTGTAAAATTTTAAATGCACGTTACTGTATACCCTAAATTGTGGCGATTTGCCTTTTGGGAATAAGTGAATAGATTACAGTGACCACATCAATAGAATCTATCTGATGGCACCATATTCTTATATCTATCTAACGTTTTATTTAAATATTAACAACATACAGGATACACAGTACTGATGATTCTCAAAAAGGATGAAATGGTACTATTCACTGTTTACTGTCCATTTAATTTTAACGACATATAGGTAAAGTTCTAATATATTTACAAGTTATTGCGACATTTCGAAAAAAATACATGAAGTTAAAATATAATACTTAATTGTTTTCCCTGTAACCTCGAAATTAAATGTTTATTTTTTTTCAAACTTTGAATTTAATAAAATTTTCAATCGATCGGTCACTTCATATCTGAATTTTTTTTAGGCTTGATGATGGAAAGTGAACGTAAAATTTTTGATTTAATGGACCAGAAAACTCCAATGTCTAAATACTGGATGCCATTGGTATGGGCTACAAATATAATAAATAGAGCAAGAAAAGAATCACTTATAACCAGTGATCATATAGTACAAACTTTATTAATAGAATTATCTGATATCAGGAGAAGATTAGGTGCCCTTATTGGTTACGATACAGTTAATGTACCATTGGTTTATACTCAGGTGAGGAAAATAAATACTATATGTACGATATGTAAGATATGTTATGTACAAGGCTCGGGAATCTTGGGACCCTGGCTCGTACTCGAAAAAATATTTTTATTATTTTTTTTTAACCAAAATGCGTTTAAAATACAAGTATACTATGATCCGTTAATACATAGTAGTGACTCATATTGAAAGTATGGACCGCGCGGGGAACGAATAGTAAAGAGGGTAGACCAAGTATAGGCTTTGCGGTGAAGGAAGCGTAAAGCGGGAGGGCGCATTAAGCATGAGCCACTATCACATATAAACGAATTAGACTATAATTCAATTAACAAAAGCTAGTAAAAGAAAACATCATATACGATTTAAACAATTCTGATACTGGTTATAAAATTATCATATTTGTTTTTAAAAGAATTAACACTAGTACCCACTAAACACAAAATTTCTACAAGGAGTTCTCACAAAGTTCAAGTTCTTATAAGACATCTTGTTTCATTCTTCAGAACGTACTGGAGAATTGCGAATGTCCGCCAAGCCAGGAATTCTACAAACCTTTATTTATATATGGGACTTTCTTTGTCAAACGGAACAAAGCTCCGCCCAAAACTCCTGTTGATGGATTGTAGTGACCTTGGGCTTAAAATGTTCCTTATTAATCCCCCTTTATGGGCCAATGTGGCTTTTTGGAAAATTTAAAAATGGAGGCTAGAAAAATATCGAGAGTTCGAATTAAAAAGCTACTGAGAAAAAAATTGGCGTTCGATTCGATTGGTTTTGGGCTGAAATATTTGACGTCCCCAAAAAGTTAGTAAATTAGGTTGGAGAAATTCAACATGGCGGATCCAAGATGGCGGCTAAAACCTCGAAATCGTCGAAATAAAAAAAATCATCCTATTAATGCCAAATTTGGTTTGTGGAAGTTTTCGAGGTCGCTAATCACAAATCCGAAGTCAGATTTTCAAAATTCAAGATGGCGGCCCCAATTTTCGAAAATCAACCGACTTAGGTTAAATTTCGTTTACGGGGGTTTTTGAGGTCGCTGATCACGAATCTGAAGTAAGATTTGCAAAATTCAAGATCGCGGACTAAATTTTCGAAAATAAAACCATGTCATCTCATGGCTTTGGTTTGGGTCTTCCATCTTGAATTTTGCAAATCTGACTTCGGATTCGTAATCAGCGACCTCAAAAAAAAAACCGTAAACGAAATTTGGCCTAAATCGGTTGATTTTCGAAAATTGGGACCGCTATATTGGGTCCGCCATCTTAAAATTTGCAAATCTGACTTCGGATTTGTGACTCCCACAAACTCCCATAAACCAAATTTGGCTTTAATAGGTTGTTTTTATTTATTTCGACGATTTCGAGGTTTTAGCCGCCATCTTGGATCAGCCATATTGCATTTCTCCAATCTACCTTACAAACTTTTTTGGGACGTCGAATATCAACAATTTGAGCCTAAAACCAATCGAATCGAACGCCATTTTATTTTTCTTAAAAGCTTTTTGATTCGAAATTTTTCTCTGGTTTCTCAATTTTTCCCAGAAATGCTTCTTAAATTTTCTGTATGTGAACATCATCTCTCCTCTTTTTATTCTCTCTAAAAGTACAGATTAGTGAAGATTTTCAAGACGTTGATGGTACGGCAATTGTGTTAAGCTTGGTATATATTTCGTTGCTGGATGTAGTACAGATTCGTTTAAGATTGCAGATTAAGGCAGGAAACCAAACTAGTATTGCATGTTCCAGTTGGGGTCAGATGTAGGACTTACAAAGGAGTTTAAAAAGGGTAATCCAATCCAATCCAATTCCAGTATGGCTTTTCGCTTTGGCCAGCTCGATCTAGTATAATTTTCGGCCTAAGCAAAACCGTCTCACTCTGTAGTGATGTTTGCGCAGACGCCAACTTATAAAAAAATTATCTCTTTAAAATTCATAAAAAAATATCCACGTGTCCACGTGTACAACGAAATACATTGAATTTAAATTTAACATCACATATTAATAATTACGACTCACTTAAAACTTTACAATTAAACTAACACTTTCACGACATTACATAAAATAAAAAATAAAATTAATCAAGTCCTGTGCATATCTATGATTGCGATGCTGATGCTGGAATATATCCGCCGAAGCGGTCACACCCGTCTCTTACAAAGATCACGCTGCGATTGAAATTTTTTTTGAATTATCAGTATAAAAATTGTGTGGAACAATAGGGTGCTTGGATCTTATATATTTTTAAATTTTAAAATTTTCATTTAGGTGTAATTATAAAATTCTGTTAATATGAAAGTGATCAAAGGGTCCTAACTTGGCCTCTAAAATTCGCAAATTATTCATAAATCGTAAAAAATCTTTGAAAATTGTCTGTAATTTTTTTATAAGTGAAAAATTCTAAGGACTTGAAATCTTATTTTTTTCGTATTGAGCTTACAAAATTATGTGCCAAATTTCAAAATGATCAAAAGATTCTAACCCGTGCCGAAAATCCGCCAAAGTTGCCCCTAACACTAAAATTTACGAATGTCTACCATAAATGTGAGTAAGAAAATTCTGAAAATATGAGAGTAATCAAACTTCTCTTAATTGTGACCCTAAAATTCCTAAATGTATCCATAAATAGTAAAATGTCGTTGAAAATTATCTGTAACTTTTTTATAAGTGAAAAATTTAAAGGCCTTGGCATCTTATTTTTTTCCTTTTAAGCATACAAAATTATGTGCCAAATTTTAAAATGATCAAAAGATTCTAACCCGTGCCGAAAATCCGCCAAAGTTGCCCCTAACACTAAAATTTACGAATGTCTACCATAAATATGAGTAAGAAAATTCTGAAGTAATTAAACTTCTCTAAGGATCCTAATTGTGCCCCTAAAATTCGTAAAATTACCCATAAATCGTAAAAAGTCGTTGAAAATTATATGTAACTTTTTTATAGGTGAAAAATTTAAAGGCCTTAAAGTCTTATTTGTTTCCTTTTGAGCATACAAAATTATGTGCCAAATTTCAAAATGATCAAAAGATTCTAACCCGTGCCGAAAATCCGCCAAAGTTGCCCCTAACAATAAAATTTACGTCAAACGGTAACAAACATTTTAAAAATGTATCAGATTGGACTGAACTAAAATTTACGAATGTCTACCATAAATATGAGTAAGAAAATTCTGAAGTAATTAAACTTCTCTAAGGATTCTAATTGTGCCCCTAAAATTCGTAAAATTACCCATAAATCGTAAAAAGTCGTTGAAAATTATATGTAACTTTTTTATAGGTGAAAAATTTAAAGGCCTTAAAGTCTTATTTGTTTCCTTTTGAGCATACAAAATTATGTGCCAAATTTCAAAATGATCAAAAGATTCTAACCCGTGCCGAAAATCCGCCAAAGTTGCCCCTAACAATAAAATTTACGTCAAACGGTAACAAACATTTTAAAAATGTATCAGATTGGACTGAATTAATTTTCATTTAATTTATTCTAATTATAATAATTATTCAACAAAGTCACAGGTGGAATTGATAACCTCCTGCTTTTTTGGAAGTTGGTTAACAATGTATCAGATCGGACTGAATTTATTTTTATTTAATGTGTTCTAATAATTATTCATAATATTAAAATGATTTTACTAAAACAAACCGAGCTAAGCGCCAAATAAGGGATCCTCCAAGTGGATTATTTAGGAGCTCTTATTTGGCGTTTAGAACGTTTTGTTTTAGTAAAATCATTTTAATATTAGGAATAAATATTAGAATGCATTAAATAAAAATAAATTCAGTCCGATCTGATACATCTTCAAAATATTTGTTTACCGTTTGACGTAAATTTTATTGTTAGGGGCAACTTCGGCGGATTTTCGACACGAGTTAGAATCTTTTGATCATTTTAAAATTTGGCGCATAATTTTGTATTCTCAAAAGGAAAAAAATAAGATGTCAAGGCTTTTAAATTTTTCACTTATAAAAAAGTTACAGATAATTTTCAACTTAATTCTACTATTTATGGGTACATTTACGAATTTTAGTGGCACAATTAGGATCCTTGAGAAGTTTGATTACTCTCATATTTTCAGAATTTTTTTACTCACATTTATGGTAGACATTCGTAAATTTTAGTGTTAGGGGCAACTTTGGAGGATTTTCGGCACGGGTTAGAATTTTTTAATTATTTTGAATTTGGCACATAATTTTGTAAGCTCAATACGTAAAAAAAATAAGATTTTAAGTCCTTAAAATTTTTCACTTATACCAAAATTACAGACAATTTTCAAAAATTGAAGTGTATGAATTTTGGTACATTTTGCGTTACGTAATACTTGAACGTTCCCTAATCTGTTATACATATATGAATAATTTATTTCACGTTGCGTGTTGGCATTGTTTAATATTGTTCAGCAGAAGTATGCGTTAAAACGTAATGATAAATGTCCACCTATGATTATAGTGTAAGGAAATTATCAGTGGCCTATCGGACAAAAGAGAAAATTACAAAAAATATCATGTCTCAGTCTGGATTCGTTGGTAGATCACCAACCGTAAAACTAAGATGTGACTTTTTATAATTTATATATTTCTATTACTATAATAACTGTGTAAATTCTTCACGTGAATTTAAATTGGTGGGACTTTCACCGTCGAAAGTATATGTCTTTGTTAAAAAAAAACTAAAACAAATCTGGCATACCTTAACACGTTTAATGCGCCGGACGCATACAGGTGCGTTTAGCTTATCGTGATAGCTGCTTTAATGTGTATAGATTTTTCCCGCAAAGCTTGTGCATAATGAATGACCACACATTCACAATGGGGTTTGCGTCGGGCGATTGGGACGGCCAATCCAGCGTGATAATGTCGGATGGCTACACAACTTGCTCCGATGTTTGGGGTCGTTGTTCGTTGATCCACCGCTTATTTTTATTTATTTTTGGCAGTCGGTATAAGAGCTTTTTTGTAAATTTCGACCATTTTTTCAGGGTTCAAGTTGTACGTAAAGAGAAATAAAAATCCTCCTTTTTCCGAGAGACACCACCAAACATGAATCTTTACAGGGTGTTTCACGGTTCGCTGGACCAATCGGTTGGTGGAGGATAGTTAGGCCTGGAGGGTGATAACTTAAATAAATAAATAGCTTTATTGCCCAACAGTAAAAAACACCACTAACAGGACAAAAAATATAAATGATAAAATAATACTTAAATTAGGGTACATTGTTCTTATATAAAATACATTTTAAATGAGAAAAATTTATATCAACATTACCATTAATAGAATTAAAATTATTACACATAATATAAACAGGTAACTATAACATTATATTGGTTCTGGTGAAATTAGTGAGAAATGTTTCACGTTCTCTTGAGTTTTCTCTTGGAACTTGAAAATTAATTTTACCAAGCAATAACTGATAATCAATTTTATTATGCAGTAGTTTATGTAGGAAAGAGAGGGACTTATTTATCCTTCTCAAGTCTAACTTAACCCCAAAAGGAAGCTTCATCGGTCTATGTTTCCCTTGGCCCAGACGAGTCATTTTTCTCTTTGTGTTTTACTCAACAAAGGTTTCTTTATTCTACTTTGCCAGTTGTGAGCCCGGAGATGAGTACGAATTGTTCCATGTGATATATCCAAACCTTTCTGCATCAGTTTTTTTGCCCCTTGACTCAGGGTTAATTGAGGATTCTGCGAAAACATGTATAAAATCATTTTTTCATGCTTAGTCGACACCTTTCCTGTTGAGCCACTATTTGGTAAGTCGTCAACATTTTTGGTTTTCGAGTATCGTTTTACCCACTTATTAATGAATGTCTTTGACTTTCTCATGTACTTTGCAGCAAAGCATTGTCGCTCAGGAAGTAAAGTATATGCCCGAAAAAAAAAAGTAGGGCTCTCTCTTACCAACTACACGTTATAGGCGACAGGATCTTACTTGACCGACTGTATCATTACAAAAAATATTTAACACATAATTACCCAAACAAACTTTAACTTTGCGAAAACCTAATTCAGCTTCCCAGGAGTGCGGGGTGGGTGGTTGCAGCGAAGGTGTTAATTGATATATCCATGAAGTTGGAATATAGGGTTCCAGATAGTTGCCTATTGCGGTGCTGGTATAGCAGTCAAGAATAATCTAAATACTTAGTAACACATAAGTTATACCGAAAAAATTCTTACAGAAGCATGAAATCTCATTATATTATTAAGCATTTTTCTCCAGTTTTGAATTCCTTTATTTCCTATGCTCATTTGTAGCTATGCACAAAAGTCCTATTCAGTAGGATGTAAAAAAGTTGACAGTAGGACCTACTGTCAACTTTTTTAAGAATAAAAATATCGCGGAATTATATATAATTTAAAAGTATCATTATTAAACTTTAAAAAATTGGAAAAATAGAAACACAAATACGAATTATACTAAAAATTTAATTTAGGAAAAATAGTACCTAAAAAATAATAAATTTCCAGACTGTATAGGTACTCTGTCTTTTGTCAAAAACTTAACCTTATAAGGTTAAGTATACTTATGATTTTAAATGTAACAGTCTTTATACAATTTTATATGTCTATATGTTCAAATGTTCTGTAAAATTTACCGTGTGAACAGTTTAAATGTTCCTAAAATTAACCTGTAAACAGTCTGTTCCCTGACAAGGCCCGCCCTGATGATGCTTCGCAAGGCAGAAGCGAAAGCACTTGGCTGATTTTTATCTTACTTATTATACCGAAATACAAAATTCTACACTATTTTATTAAATATATACGGTATACACGTCAAATCCACACAAATTCAAAAAAAGTATAGGTACTTACTACATGATGAACGATAACATAAAGAAAATTCAGTTAACTATTCCAATTAGTTTAAAAGATACTTTTTTCTGCATAAGTCAATTTTTTCACGCTCCTAATTTTTTGGTACGCAATTTAAGGGCTACAAAATGACTTACTTTTTTTGCTTTTAATTCCGCTTTTTCCGAAAATTAAGTCAATTCGTTTTTTGTTTTTTTAATATATAAAAAATTAATTAAATATTTTTTTTCGGTTTAAAATTTTTACCTGAATTTAAAAATGCAAAAATATTCAGGGATTGTCATTTAAAAAAATAAAATTGGTTTAGTTTCTGACGAAACCAGAAGTGCAAAAAAAATATTTTATACGCCATTTTATAGCCATCGTTAAGAAGCTACAAAAAATTGCTTTGATCGGATTGAAAACAATTCCATTTTAGGGGGTGTCCATGAACTGAAACTCAAGATTAATACCTAATATCCCATGTTTCATTGATCATCCAACTATACATAGCAGGTTGCCAACTTAACTTCTATAATGAATAAGTAAAGTAAAATACTATAAATCATAGCATGGTAATAATTCTTCCTATAAGTTTAATTTCTCAGTTTAGGCACGTACGCACTCAGAAAATGTCATTGTAATTTTAATACTAAATTTTATTTGTAAATACATGTTTGTTATTTATATCGCCACCATTGGTATTTAATACTTTACTTGTGATATTAAATACTGCAATGTGTGTATTCTATACAAAATGTTGTCATACTAACATAGAGACGATGCTGGTACATTTAAATCCCCACGCAACATGTGTTTATTAATACTAGCATGTTATAGTAAAAATTACTGTAACATTTGGTAAAGCATATCACACTTATAGTATTGTATGCTTTGAGGTGTTGTTAAGTTGTATTACTGATCTTATTTAAAGTATGTTACAGTATTCAGAAAAATTAACAATCGATAAATAATACCAAAATTTTGATTATTAATAATATAAAGATTCCAACCACACACAATTACACACTGATAAAATAATCGATCCTTTTTTACTTTTCTCTGTATTATTACTAATCAAAATTTTGGTATTATTTACTGATTGTTATTTTACTAAATACTGTAACATACTTTAAACTAGATCAATTACACAATAACTACAACTTAAAGTATACCAAACTATAACGGTGGTATAATTTACCAAATGTTACAGTAGTAATAAACACATGTTGCGTGGCATCCAAATGTACCAGCACGGTCTCTATGTTAGTATGACAATATTTTATATAGTACAGGTAAATTAAAGCAAAAACCGTAAAATAAAAGAAAAATTTTGTCCACTCATGAAACTTTGGTTATAACTTTATATAAGCAGTAGAATTAAGGATCTGATGAGTCCCTAAAATTTTAAGCGGTGGAACATTGTTTTTTGGGGGGGGGGAGGGGGTTGAAAGTTACAAAAATTAAAATTGAGTGAAATAAGGCGAGTGAGGTATCATTTTATATGTTTTTTTGCATGCTGAATCGAATGAAACAAGTTTTAGATCAATCAAATTACTTCTAAACAAGTTATGACAGGTTTTGTAGAAAAAATACAGAAATTGTGTAATTAATGGTTCAACAGTATGTATTCGGGTAATAATATTTGTTAAAGTTATATTAAAGTTGGTTTTAATACGTTGATAGTCCTGTGAATCATATGTGATTCATGATACGTTTACTCCAAACGTCCATGAAGCATATGTGATTCATTTCCATTAGTTTTATTTTTCAACCCTGTAGCATATAGTCTAGTAGTTTTAGTCATCTTACACAGAACTTTTCTATTTCTGCAAACTAAATATACCAAAGTATAGGTTTTGGTATGTGAAAACATTGGTTTGTGGTCCGGGACTCATACGGTGGTGGCAGGATACTTATATATATACATATATATAATTTTTCGCGTTTTTGGCCAAAAACTGTCTCTAGATCAAGAGGATCGAAAAAAGTTTCAAACAAAAGTTGTTCAGAATCAAATTTCCTATAAGAATCAACTATATAAATTTCCAAATGTTCCTTTCCTGTTTTCCACAGGAGGGAGGGAATATCATATATATGTATTTTTTTTTAATGACCCATTTATTATACAGTAAATATGCATTTAAACTTGAAAATATGTATATTGATATATATTGAAAACATGTATATTGACGCAATAAAAGATAATTTATAAAATTTTTCCAAAATTATTGCCTATTTTTCCAGTTTTCATATTTTTTATTCAATTTTACATGATTTTTACAGGTAAAATAAAGTAAAAACTGTAAAATAAAAGAAAAAATTTGTCCACTCATGAAACCTTAGTAATAACTTCATATAAGCAGTAGAATTAAAGATCCGAAGAGTCCCCAACATTTTAAGGGGTGGAACATTGTTTTTTGGGGGGGCAAAGCACAGTGGTCCCAAAATAAAAAAAAAAGTTTAAAAAGTCTGATTTTTTGCATAGTGCCATTTTTGGCACCGCTGACTACGAAAAAAATAGTGAAAAAAATAAAAAAAAAAATTGCGACATTAGGGTGGCTCAAAACATTTAAAAATGTCTGATTTAGCTGAAATTTGCATAGAAGCTTCTTTTGGTAATAATAATACGGAACATTACTCAAAAACTTAAAATTCAAAATGCCGGAATAAATATGGCCGATTTGTTTTTTAATTTTGCCAAAAAAATTTATTTTGGGACCACTGTGCTTTGCCCCCCCAAAAAACAATGTTCCACCCCTTAAAATGTTGGGGACTCTTCGGATCTTTAATTCTACTGCTTATATGAAGTTATTACTAAGGTTTCATGAGTGGACAAATTTTTTCTTTTATTTTTCCTATTTTACCTGCACTAATATACAATACACACATTGCAGTATTTAATATCACAAGTAAAGTATTAAATACCAATGGTGGCGATACAAATAAAAAATATGTATTAACAAATAACATTCAGTATTAAAAATACAACGAAATTTTCTGTGTGCGGAGTCCTAAAAACTATTTTTATAAGTTAATAATTAACTAATGCTTTTCAGGTAGTATCCTTAGCCCTTTACGTATATTTCATTGCAGCTTTGTTAGGAACACAGTTTGTGGCACATGAAGGTCAAGACTCAAAAGAACACGATATGTACTTTCCATTTTTTACAGCCCTACAAGTAAGTAATCTAATATAACACCTAAAACAGTTGCTTTCTGATCAATAGAGATTCAAATTTTAATCACGTATCACAACATTTAAAGCTCTATAATAACACTAGGCAAGACGCATTCTTGTCCTGATTGGGGTCATATGTCTTTTAAACTCATTTTCGGTCGCTAAGACCGAATCTGGCCTCAGAATATTTGTTACCTCAGATTTCTAAGAAAAATGAGATAAAAGCGGAAATCATTATTTTGTTTATACAAATTGGATAGTTTTGCTACAAAAGAGCAGGTAAGTAAACTCAATCATAATTTTCTGCTTTTAATTTTTTTTACATACTGTGACAGTGGATCCTTCGCATATGGACTTTTGAATTCCTCTTATTTTTTTAATATATCCTAAACTTTTTAAAATCCTACTGTTTTTTTTTAAGATTTTGAAAAAAAAAACATCATTATTGTCTGGACTTTTATCTCGAAAATGTGAGGTGCTGTATTTTTTCTAAGGTCAGATTCGGATTCTAAGCCTTCAAATTAGTAAAAAAATTAACTTTCAGATCAGGGCAAAAATAAAAGTGATTTGTTGCCTAGTGTAATTGGTCATGTCAAGCGGTTCAAAACTATATAATAGTATTATTTGTTTTGGTTTTTGAAAATCTCAATTCTGGACTGAATCGGTTCAGAACCAGTTTAGAACTGTGAACTGTAAGGGAAGCAAAATAAACTTACTATTTTTGAACTTACCCTTGCTGTCGGAATTAGACACAATATGGCGCCATATTATAGCCCTGTATATTAGTATTCACATACATAAAACCTTTTGATTTTATTATTTAGGTAACCTAAATTTGATTTTTTTTGCGAAAGTCAATTTGTTCATTGTTTCATATTGCGAAGTTAATAAAAATACCCAGTGTAACAATTTTATGGTCAAAAGAAACCCTAATTTTCCCGAGAAAAATCTTACTTTGCACTCTTAACTTAGTCTTAACAGGGAAGTCTTAAGTTAATTTTCCCCAAAAATTTTCTTAATTAATTTTGTTATCATTTTAGTTTTGTTTTTATATTGGCTGGCTCAAGGTAGCAGAAGTATTAATTAACCCTTTTGGCGAAGATGATGATGACATAGAACTTAATTGGCTTATTGACAGACATATCAAGGTAAGAATTTTTTCATATTCGTGACTTCTTAACCTCTTCAATACCAAGTTTGCCACATGTGGCGAAAAGGATTTTTCAAAAAAAAAAAAAAAAACTAACTAGTGGAGTTAAAAAGTTTATATTATCAGATTTAGTTTCATCGAGACCAAAACCCCCTAGGTATATACCAATTTTCACGAAAACAATATAAACAATTAAAATCAATTAGAATTATTTTATTAACCGAAGCGACCTGAAAAACCCCTATATGCCAATTTTTATAAAAATATTGTAAAAAAAACTATTTCCCTCCATCCCCCTCCCTTAGGGATGGAGAATTTTTTTTAGATTCAGATTAGGCGACCATAACAACCCCTATATACCAACTTTCGAGGATTGCAAGTCCTATAAGCTCATAATCACACGCATTTTGCGTGTTCTTATAGGCCCATAAGAGGTCTCTACTTTTTTTTCTGTTGAGTTGGCAACTTACAAAAGCCCTGCTCTTGACGTTTTGCGTGCCAATGTCAATGTCGATATAAAGTTTAATTTTGTACAAAATTTTGTGTTTGGGTTATTTTTTACCGTGTTAAAATTGTGGACTGGTTAATTGCAGTGAAAAAAGAAGAGATGACTGTAAAATATATCAAAATATTATTTGTTCTTAGAATTTTAAACATAGTGTAAACTGTAATGCCAACCCAAAACGAAAATTCCTAAATCAGTCATCAATTTAAATGTAAGATTTTTAATTTTTAGAGCAAAATAGAAAAAATTGTATAAAGCCCTCGTTTCATAACACGTTTTTAGAGCACTAGTACTTTAGAAAACTCGCCGCAAGCGGCTCGTTTTCTAAAGTTGTACTCGTGCGCTCAAAACGTATGTTATGAAACTAGTACTTTAATATACTATAAAATTATTTCAGTACCTTAAAATCTAAAAAATTTCTAAGTTATGGGGTCGCTTTTTCACTATCAAATTCGTTTTCAGCACAAAAAAAATACGTATGTAACCAAAATAGGCTGGTTAATATACTTTTTTTGTGGGCTTGTGTTATTAGAATTTTTTTTACGTGTCCGATACTTTTTTGTCTATGAAAATAAAGATTATTATTATTAATTTTGCATATGAAATTACATTTAGTTGATTAATGGCATATCCACAGTCTCGCATACCTAGGTAGCAAAATAACATGACATTCACGTGAAAGCCACGTTAATATGTGACATGTGATGTTAAGATTGTAGTCTCATTTAACAAGAATGTAGCATGGTGGGGATGTCCTAAGTCCGCCCCTAATAACATCCCACAATGACATCCCAAAAATAACGTGTTTGTGACATCATAAATCCACATTTCTGCGCTGTTATATCTAATATCTTATGGATGCCGTTACTAGTACTTTAATATTTAAATAATGCCCTAGGATATTAGCTTTTTCTAAATAAATCCATTAAAAACGCTATAACCCTATAAAAAAAATCGGATTTAAAATCAATCAGTAATTGAAACAATCACAGATTGAAACAGATAGATTCTAAAACGAAATTGCAGAATATATTCCTTTAATCCTTGTCCGTGGTCTTGAGAAGCCCGGCAGAGCCCCTATCCATTGGAAATCGTATAATGTGTATACAATTTCCTTATAATAACTTACTCTATCAACATCATCTTATATCGATTTTTTTACTTCGAACGTCAATGAGAAGTAAAATAACATGACATTCACGTGAAAGCCACGTTAATATGTGACATGCGATATATTCACAGCGTTGCTAAATATTTGTTATTAAATAACATGGTTGTCACGTCTCACGTGTTACCTTGTATGTGATGTTAAATACATGTTATTTTTCAATATTATGTGATGTTATGATTTAGTTTAAAAATACACCCAAAAGTGATGTTAATTTCTTGTAACATAACATCCCTTGCTACCTGGGTAAGAAGGTAATACATAAGAATGCCATGTCGTGATTTGCTTGATTTGCCGCCACGTATCTTGTAAGCCAATCAGGCATCGCATTCTTATGTTCTTATGGAAGCTTCTGAATAGGCCTTAAATCCTTGTCGTTTCCGAGGAGTCATTTTCAAAAACGGCTCCAGTACTTCCTACTTTTTTGACTATGTTATTATTTCATATCTTTATCTGGTATCATCATGCTATACATTTTTTAGGCTGGTTATATGATAGTTGATGAAATGCACGAAGAACACCCAGAACTGTTAAAAGATCAATATTGGGAGGATGTAGTTCCAAAAGAATTACCCTACACAGTTGCGTCGGAGCACTACAGAAGAGAGGAACCAAAAGGCTCTGCAGAACAATATAAAATTAAAACTCAAGATGCAATGTATGCCAACTTACTAAATCCTGTCAAAAAAACATTGATGGAAGATATGTATGCCGACTACGTAAGTATACGCGTAACAACATAAAAAGGATCAAGTAATTTTTGGGCCCCTAGTTTAAAAATGCTTAAAACAAACTTACATCCCTTATTTTATATTTGCGCACTAGTTTACACTGGCTTGCGCAAGCGTTCGTTCTTCTCAACTTTTTTATTTATTTTTTCCTGCTGAATTTAAATCTGCAAACATTTTATTTCTCGAAATAACCCCCCCCCCCCCCGAATAGCCAAAAAGGGTTATTTATGTAAATTTTTATTTGCTTAAAAAAATTTACCTTATGTTTATTGGGAGGTTCACTGACACAGAACCTTGTTTTAAAAATTCAAATCTCAATTAGCATACACAATATGGCCTTATTTAAAAAAATATATGATTATTTCGAGGATTATTTTAATAAAAAATAAATAAAATGTATTTTTTGCCAAAAAGACTTTTAGTTATTTCGTAAGGTATGTTGGGAGAATGGTAGATAAATAAAATTTTCGGGGAGCAGATTAGGATTTAGCGGGCAAAAATGCATAAAAAAAGTTGTAAGAACCTTCAGAAATACAATTGACATCAGAAACTTGTCAAGATAACATGACAATATTTGCAATATAAAGATTTTCTTTTCTTCTTCTATTAAATTAAATTATATATTTTTTTCTTGCTTTTTAGAACACTGGTTATCGTTTAAAATTCCTTAATTCAATTACATTTTTGTTTAACCTAGTACTATTCTACTTAATTAAGCATCCCCTAAGTCCAGAAGTTGTGTGGGCTAGTAGTAGAGGGAACCACCGGCTTTAATTGACTTTCGAACCAATTTATAGGGAGTGTCCGCTTCACTTACGCCTTCGCCAAATTTCAATTATTAATTAACTGCAAAAGGCAAATCGGCGCCGATGAGAATCGAACTCACGCTATTTTGGGTAGTAAACTCGTCAAGTACGACGCGGTAATCCACTACACCAATCCTCCCATATCAAAATATTTAAAATAATAATCCTAGATTAAATCCAAACAATATAAAATATTTTAAATTACCTTTAATACCCAATTTAAGTTTAAAAATTATAAACATTTAAAAATAAGGAAAACGTTGTAATATCAAACTAAAATGATTTTACAATAAATCAACTTTATAATAAATTAAAAGACAAAACCCCAGATGATTTAAAATTACCCTGCTGAAAATTACGGGTCTGGGCGGGTATAAATAGTGCATAAACCGGACTTGAGCGGATGAAATTCACCCGCTCTATGCAACATTTATAGTATTTAGTATTAGTATTTATTTATACTCGTTTAGGGACCTTCTCTAAGGTATTTTACACCACAGAGTGTTATATACCCGCGCAGACCCGTCATTTTCAATAGGGTAGGACTAATTTCTAAAATAGACTGTAAAAATTGTAATAAGTATTATTTAGGTGAAACCATAAATATTCTCAAAACTAGGGTATCACAGCATAAATCTAGTTGTAAAAATATCTGTTATAAGGATAAAACAGCCCTCAGCACTCACCATTTCAATGAATGTCATTTTTTCGACTTTGACAATGTTAAAAATTTTGACAGGGCGAAAAATTAGGGTCACTTCATCTGTACTTGGTCTGTTTTTGCTCTGGTTTTCGTTTTTTTCTTCCTTTCGGGTAGCGCCACACAACAAATGAAAATCGGAAATTTCCCCTCTTTTCCCCTTAAGCTTAGGGATACGAGATTTGGAATTTCATTTTATAAGGTTCCGGTGCCGGAGCTTAAAAAAATATATGTAGAAGCCTTCATTAACTCAAGACGGCAACCCTATTACATTGATTTGACAATGTAAATTTTTTGATTTAGGCAGGTGTCAGTAGAATAGAATTTTATAAATATGTTTTATAAGTAAGATTTAAAACCCTAATTCCCATTAAAAATCTAAAAAATATACTTATCTATTAAATAAAATACTAAGGTAAGCAAATTATGTATTATCTTAGCAATAATATAAGAGGATTTAAAAGCATTTTTTGAACTGAAGTGTAGTCACTCCATATAGCACCAGCTCACCTCATCTCACAAACGTGTAACTATTGACTTTCCTCAATTGACCTTCCAATAAGCTTAAGCCATTTTACTCTATTTTGTTTCTATTTCCTAAAATAAAATATTTTTGTAAACATAATATATATTATATAAAAATATTTTAAAACCTTGTGACATGGAGAATTGTGGCCGACTATACAGTAAGGCTGCTCTTTTTGCGGAATTATCAATTATTAAATTCAGTTCTATTTGCCTTAAATTAAGCTAGGGAGCAGAAATAATACTTTGTTTAATTTCTGTAAAAGAAGGAAACCTATCGGTTGAGGGGAGAATAGGGACTACTTTAAGAATTGTTGTACAAAAAATTTATCTGTGCCTTAAAACAGTGGTTTGGAAGTCGCTATGCACTATCATAGTGGGCATTTGGTCTGCGTGCAAGTGCACAGTACTACATGGGGTATTATCCCCCTTCAATGCAACTTTGCCAACTCTTAAAAGCATTAAAATTTAATGAAGTAATATTATGTAATAAATATACTTAATTACATAAGATTATAGTTTATTTTTATAATAATAATTTAGTAAGATTTATATTCAATAATCAAGAATTACAAAATAATTCTAGTCCTGAGTAGCGTAAGATTGGAACATAAGGCTAGAATTACTAATAATTTTCTACAATTTCAAAAAAATATATTTAATTTAAAACTATAAAAAGTATTTATATTATTTGTTCAGTCCTTTCTTTTCTTTTAAATTGAGATCTATAAGTCATGTGATTCGTTATTATATGTTGGCCACCTCCTGAGTGTAAATAATCGCCCTTGTACTATAGTATATATAGTATATTAGGAATTATCTTTATTTTTGAAATTTTGATTAAATTAACCTTTTAATTCTTGTTTTAACCCAATATAGTATTTATGTACAAAAATAGTTGTGTAGAATACTAAAAATATGAAAGCTCTTCTCCCATTCATAGCATGTTTCTCTAAAATGAAAATAAGTCGTTTATTGCAGTATAAAAATTATCAATTATTATTAAAAATTTACCTTTTCACAATATTATTGTATTCCGTGAGTACAGATTTATTTTCAGGCTGTGTATAATAATTTTAATTAAATATTGAATGTTGAGATCCTATTTAGTACATTAATGTATTTTATAACTTTTTACACCAAAATATACTTTAC
This sequence comes from Brachypterus glaber, assembly GCA_958510825.1. NCBI lineage: Eukaryota > Metazoa > Arthropoda > Insecta > Coleoptera > Kateretidae > Brachypterus > Brachypterus glaber. Next base: position 48,144,876 of record OY294045.1, on the reverse strand, counting down.
ATTTGTATCACGTTAAGAAATTAAACATTTTGTAAAATAATTTAAAATTTGATAGATGTCCAAAAGTACAAAATTTAACAGTCAGAAATTATTAAGTTACAAAAAAATGTAGACAAAATCTAACAACGGATCCTTGTAGAGGAAGGCCTGGACATTAAATAACAACTTTCAGTGAAATCCCAGACGTAGTGCTTTTGGAGAAAAAGCTTAACAACTCTCAGGAGAAATCACGCTTAACACCATTCACTTTTAGAAATGAGTTTGCTTTAAACTTATATAATTTTGGCCGCAGATTTCGAATCCACTTGTAAAATTTAGCTAACTCTGCATTTTCTAGAAAAATGCAAATGTGCATTTAATGCTATTTTAGTCGATTCACTCACCGCAGTAATGAGAAGAATCCAGCGCATGCACACTGATTTTCTTATTTTTGTTTTGACGTATGCCAAAAATTATTTTAAGGTTATGTAACATTCTTTTGCAGAATTTTACAAAAATATCTACTTTTTTCTTTGCTTTCTCTACTGTATTCTTCAGAGGTTCTCAATATTTGATTAAAACAATGAATTTCTTATGCATATTGTTACACCAGGCGAGCATTTATTTAATTAGCTAAAGCTAAATTATTTAGCCTAAATAGTATTTATTTTAAGAATCAAATAGGATTATATTATAATCCTATTTGATCCTTTAAATATATCGCCTTCTAAATTCTGAAATATGAAAAATGCCTCCCATTAAAAAAAAACACCAAACCAGCAAACTACCAAATAAACCATTATTAACGTAAACCAACGCCTTCCATTAAAAAAAAACACCAAACCAGCAAACTACCAAACCAAACCATTGTTAACGTAAACCAACGCCTCCCATTAAAAAAAACACCAAACCAGCAAACTACCAAACCAAACCATTGTTAACGTAAACCAACGCCCCCATTAAAAAAATCAAACAGAAATTCGTGAGTATTTTAACAATCTTTTGATATATTATCCAACAAAAAAAACTGGATTTTCCGCACCTAATTATATTCAAGACAGTAAGTTTTAGTAATAAAACCAGAAATCAGTGCAAAAATATAGTTCATTTTTGTGGACCTGATGCGCACCGTAACCCCACTCAAATTAAACTATTTCATAAAACTATAACTGCCTAAACGGAAGCCACTTTTGACATCCGTCAAAACAAAAATAAGCAAACCAGTGCGCATGTGCTAGATTCTTCTCATTACTGCGGTGAGTGAATCGGTATTTTAGAACAACCATATTAAAATAGTTTTTTAACCTAACGCTTTTTTGACGAGCTTAAAATAATGCTTTACTCCTCTACTTTAAAATCGTAAAACTATAAAGCATAATATGTGTATGTATTGTATTGTCTGGCCCTTTATTTAAACAATAATTTCAGATACTTATTCTTAACTTTGTAGACTGTGCTATCCGTCAAATTTTGATTATAGTGTCAAATTTAGCAGAGTCGCGAAGATTGAATGCAGTAGTCCCAAAACCAAAATTCAGTGCGGTATTATACTTTACTTTTAGAAATAGCTATTTTCCTAACAAGTGAAATAAGTCGAAATAAGTCTTATTTTTATAATTTTTCAATAAGAAAATCAATTAACAGGTAAAAATTTTTAAAATTTATAAATATAACAAGAATAACACTACGCAATTAAGAAATTAAATAATATTTATGCGTGCGGAAACGGCTTTCTTTCCACACTCATATGCGTGCGGAAAGAGTGATCTTTCCGCAAGCTCGTAGGAAAAATACGGTAAAATTTCGATTAGGCAGACACAAAATTCAATTTTTTTTTAGATTATCCCCGATTCAAAATAAATGGCCCTATTATTAAAAGATTGGGAAAAAAAATAAAGTGAGTTAAATATAAGTATGTCACAGGCCGAGGTTTAATAGAGAAAAAAAAAATTGAAACGTGGGAGAATAAAATGCTATTTTTTAATATGGACTGTATGATGCCAAATCCATAATAAAAATCTATAGATTTCTTTAATTAATACCTGCAACTATATAGCCTTTGTTACTTGCGTGTCATGACGAATCACTTGATGCATCGGTGGTTAAAATCGACCTAGTAGTTTAGGCTGTAGAATTTTTGCTTATGGTCTGTTTCTTCAAGCAAGATAGTAAATTAAAAATCGCACAGTAAATATTTTCATAAAAAAAAAATGGAAAAAAATTGTTAATTTTTTTTTTTTGAAGTTGCGTTATTAATAACATTAACGTTTTTGGCGAGGAAAAATGAATGAAATGAATTTGTGGCTATTTTGAATGTAACAACTCTAATTTTAGTATGCTTAATTTATCTAGCAAAACATACTAAATATCCTGCTCTGCTATCCTATCTGCAAAAATTCACTTTTTGGGATAAACACACCTTTGTATTGCTTTGTACTAGCCTTATGCGCCTACTAAAAAGAAATGTCATATCTAAAACCCAAATCCTAAAAATTAGCCTAAGATATTTGGAAAGATTTCAATGTTTTCTAAATAAAATTGTCCTAAGTAGTCTTTACTAGACGAATAACTAACTAACTAACTTAACAGGTCTTAATAATTTGATTCGACTTTTTAGATCATTTTGTCCTAACTTTCTCAGATAGAACAAATGCATTTAGTATGACAATTTATTTTTCTGACAATTTTTTTTTTTTTTTAATTATATCACTCATTTTTGATTTAAAATAAAGCATAAACCAACGCCATATTTATTTAATTTCAAAAAGTGCAAACAACAACAATAAAACTGTCCATATCTCAAAACATCTATAAAAAATTATAATTTTTAGATAGGACAACTTGTATTAGCAGGGCAGTATCTGAAACGCTTTAATAATTATTATTTTGCTTTGCATAGTAACTTAAAAACCCTCAATGTCAGTAACTCATAGTATTCTGTAATAACCATAATAACTTATAATCTATTTGTACCTAACTTAAAATACGTGGGTACCGAATCCATTTTAAACGAAATTATCCATGATAACTCATTACGTTATAACTGAATTAAATACTTCGAATACAAAAGTTTTATAACGAGACACTGCCTTCTTTGGAGTGCTCCAGGGATCAGACTTAAATCCATTATAGTTTTTTATTTCTTTCAATGACATACAGAAATTAATGAATTCTTTAACTTTTGTAATTAAATCTACTAATGACTTTATAATATTTCATCAAAACCTAGACAATTTATTAACTGGTGCTATGTATACATTCTTGATCAATATGCAAATGTAGAATAATGAGTCATTATTATCCTTTAGAAAAATCTCAAATATTTCATTATAATAATAACACTGCTGTACAAAAAAAGATTTTTTTTTTAATTTACCGGAGACCTTTTAGTTGAATCTGGCTTTTCTCGATCAGCTCGTTTTTTTGAGATCTAGCGCACAGTGGTTTTTTGCCTATAGTTGTAGTAAAAAAAATAAGGTCTAGTTATTTTTTTGCCCTGGATTTTCTCTATTATTGGGGCTCTAAGCCAAAAAAAGCGGATTTAAAATAATATTTATATTATCTTTATTTGTTTGTTTTTTATAGGTTCCTAAGTTCAAAAAATATAATTTTTTCGCATTTTTTCTATATATTTGATAAAAAATTATATAAATACTAAAGATACGACTTTAATTTTAAACACAAGTATTTTATTTATTTTTAGAAGAGCAACACAATAAATTAAATTTATAATGAAAAAAATCAAACGAAAAATAAAAAATAAACTTTTCTCCTTGCTTTTTTTATTAAGGTAAAACACCCAATAGTTGACACTACCCCAACAGTTGACAGTTTTAAATAAAACAACCTAAAATAAGATTACATTACATTTATTAAGGCGAAATAAATAATAAATGGGCACCTAGTACCTAGTACCTAGTCTTAGAATTTACAACTGAAGATCAAGTGATCAGTTGCGTTTTAATATGGCAGACAATTTTTTAGTGGAGTGTTTTTGTTCGCAATTTTTTTTACAGTTTCTTAAGGCAAGTGCTAAGAAATTGGGTGTTTTTAATTTTCAGTATTTAGTGAATAATACGTATTTATGCATGCTAATCTTAATTACAGGCTTTTATGGTTTCAAATCAAACTTTTTCTGAAAAAAATCAACAAATTTCAATAGTTGACAGCTAATTTTACGGCCCTTGGGGATCGTTTAAAATACTGTATTATACACCTCAGGGCGACCACAGGTTTTTTCAAATTAAGATTCCCTCATTTTTTCCTGATTCTTCCCTCATTTTTTCATGATGCTTTCCTGATTCTTCTCTGAACTCCCTGATAAAAATTAAAAATTTTCCCTGATTTTAGTACAGATCATGAACGTAGAGATACAAAAAAAAGTTTTTGAAGCCAATAGTCGTAAAAAATTTAAACATCCTGTTTTATTTATGAGTTATGATTTTTTATTTTTTTCAACTTTTTTTCTGTAAAACTGATCGATGGAATGGTAGAACTCTATGAATAAAAACTTGTTTTAGTAATAGTTTATCATGTACACCACAGCTTTTTTTCACTTTCCCTGATTTTTTACAGTTGATCAAATTACCTGACTTTTCCCTGATTTCCCTGTTTTCCCTGATCTGTGGACACCTGCACATTTAATAAAGATCTAAATGTGGATGGGTGTTTTAAGATAAAATTAATGTTTTTTTTTATATAATTCCAACAAAAAAATAAAATATATCAAAGTATTTTAACTAAAATGCTCATCTCTAATTTTTCGTATTTTGCTAAGAACTTCACTTCAGTTTTGTAAGTTATTGTACAATTCTGGTTAACCTCTAGCATAGCATTTATAGATAAAATAAGGTTTAGAGCTTTAAAGTTGACAGGGAATTTTACGTCAACTATTGGTTAAAATACTGTCAACTATTGGTGCTTTGATATGATGAATTTAAATAAAAATATAACTTTACTGGCATTCTTTTTAATAAAAACGGTAATTTATAAGTTACATTTTTAAAGCATTATGCTTTTAAAGTAATATTTCATTTAAAATAAAAGAAAAATATGATATGTCGACTATTAGCGATGTTATATGTCAACTATTGGTAAATTACTTTATTACCCCTGTCAACAATTTTTACAGGGTCTACAAAAAATTAAAAATAATTGTTTGTATTATCAATGATAATACAAATCATATTCAAACATTTTGGTACTAATATAAAAGAAAAACATCTAACTAAACACATGTATTCAATAAAATATAAAAAAAAATATTAGATAAAATTTTAATTAAAAAACATTATAGAATTTTTCTTAGACTGTCAACTATTGGGGGTTTTACCTTAGTTTTTAAAACTAAACTAAACTAAAATTTAGTTTATTTGTTGAAAATTCTACGTAAGCATGAAGAGCCCCAAATAAGCTTTAAGACATTAAAATAACATTAAATAAACATTAAATATGTAATTCAAAATATTGTGGTTCTGCTTTCACAACTCCCCATAAAATGTCCGATACTGGATTCAATCTATAACTTGTTAGTGTTGCTTATAAAAATCAGTATTTATATAAAAAAAAGGTATTTATATAAAATTTTCATGAAATATAGCTAAAAAATTCGAAAAAGAATAATTTTTTGAATTAAGAAGCCTATAAAAAACAAAATAATAATAGTTATTTATGGTACTAGTGGGTAAAGTAAGATATTGCCCATGAGAAAATTAACCTGCGAGGCGTCAGCCCTATTAATATAGAACCAATCCACCGCAAAAAAATAGACCTTAACCCTTACTACAACTATAGGCAAAAAAAAAACGAGCTGACCGAGAAAACGAAGCAAGGTTCCGAAAACAGCGTATCAAATAGGTCTAGAATCAATTAAAATGGAGTCGGCAAATTTTTGAGTGTAGAACAGTGTAATTATTATAAAAAAATAATAATTATTATGATCATGACCAACTGAAGCAAATATATGAAATAAGATATCTTGGAGTAATATTTGACTCGCCACAACAAACATATTTTTTTAGCTTCATCTAAAATATTTTGTAATCAAGATAATACCCGGATAGTACCCGGATAATTCTCCCTACACAAAGCAAATTTATTACCTAAATTAAGCCTTCAGCTCTTGGTGTTAAGACGCACTTATAATCAAACAGTTTTTTCGAGGTTTTTGTTGTCTGTTAATTATAATTATAACTACATTCTCTTGTTTTTACATGAAATAACTTTGCTCGAGACTGCTGCTCCGAAAACATTTTTAAAATACAAAAAAAAAATGTATTTTGGAGCCACACTTTTAAATTTTAAAATAGTTAAAATACAGTTATTTTTAGTATTTTATACTAAAACGTAATTATTATTCAAATGTTAGTCGATTTTTGTTTCTATCTTGTACAGAAGTTAAGATATTTTGATTTAGGGCCGTAAATAGGGGGGCTAAGCCCCCCTGGCCTTGGTTTAAGCCCCCTGGCGTTTTCGCTGAGCCCTCCCTGGTATACTTTAAGTCACCTACCTTTGGGCGCCAGTTTTTTTTGTAGGAGCTCAAAAAGTTAAAAACCGTCAGGGACAGCTTTTTTTCTTAAAGGTAATTTTTAGGGCGCCAGCCAGTTTTCTTTTGAAGGGGCGCCAAATTTGGTAGAAACCGTCAGAGACAAAGCTTTCTTTTTGAGGGTGCCACCCTGGGGGCTGAGCCCCCTAGATTTTTCTGGTTAGGACCCTGTTTCGATTTTACTAAATCTTGTTTTAGATCATTTTTAAAAGAACCCTGCCGAAAATAACGGCGGGTATAAATGGGGCATAAACCGGACTTGAGCGGATGAAATGTACCCGCTCAAGTCCGGTCTATGCAACATTTATACCCGCTCAGACCCGTCATTTTCAATAGGGAAAGCTTATAATAATAAATATTATTATTACTCTTATAATTAGTATAATTTATAATACTAACTTATTAATAAAACTATTTTCACCAGCCTAAATGAAGCGTAATACCAACATTTTTTATTCGATATTAACCCAATAAACCAATCAAGTGTTAAATTATTAGTTCTGCTAAATAAATACTCGCACTGCAGTGTATAGGGTGCTTCAAAATATGTGTTTTTTTTTTTAATTGTTATGTTCATGTACTTTACATTATTCACAGCGCCTGCGCTAGAATAATATTATACGGTAGTTTCCAATTTGCCAAAATCGCCAAAAAACGTCATAGACAAAAAAATTCTTGGATACAAATGTGATTCATGAAAAAATAAGAAACTTTTAAAATTTCCGTCTGTCCGTCTGTCTGTCTGTCTGTAGACACGATATATCAAGAACGAATAATACGATCGAATTCAAACTTTCAGGATCCCTATTGTTTTTGAAAGTAATCCCCTCAAAAACAAAAAGTTATGGGGGATTAAACTTAACTTAAATTACTTTTATTATAAGGATCAATTCTAAAAATAAAATAAATAAATAAATAAAAGAAATTGAAAAAAAAAGTTTTTTTAGAATTTTTTTTTCGCTTTTCGCAAAAAGAAAATTTAATAAAAAAAATTGAAAAACTGTAAAAAAAGCTTTTTTGAACTTTTTGAAAAAAAACAAAAAAAAAAGTTTTAGTAATTTTTTGTTTGGACTTTCAAAAAAGCTCTTTTTTAACAAAAAAATGTATTTTTTTATTATTTTTTTTGAAAATATTTTTTTTTAAGTATTTGGGAAGTTTGGACTTTTTACCATTTATTGTAAATAATATATAATGGAATGCGTGGCATTACATATCTTCACGGCTTGTTATTCCTTTCGATGATAAAACATTCCATAAAAAAACGTTAGCCATATATACCGTGCGGTCCAAAAGTAACCCCACCCTCTTAACTTTTGAACGAGTTGAGATATTGACTTCATTGGAGAACGTAAATAAAACAACCCCTATGTTTTCGCATATATTTGATATTTTCAGCTCTTAAAATGGGTGCAGGGGGGGATTTTTTTAAAGCGGAAAGGGGGCCGTCTTGTACATTATTTTAAAGCTTATAAAATTTTCTATTTAACCATTTACTTTTTAATTTTTTTATGCATTTTTTGTGTGGTTTAAATGAGGGTTGAAAATGGGTATTTTTGTCAAACAATTTTTGTAGCATTAATTATTTCTCGAATTATTTTATATTGCAAAAACGTAAATTATACTTTTAACTAATATTAATTAATATAAATAAAAAATTACAAAAAAACTTAAAGAGTCTCATTTTTTAACAAAAAAATCTGAAAAATTAAAATGTTCATGAAACAAAATACCGTTGGCTGATAGCAAAGCGTCCTTCACTTCCAGGCCGCGCTACCGGCTTTGGTGCCAGACTTCTTAGTGAGTCATTCCATGGCCAGCTAAGTTGAAAATTTTGAAGCAAAATGTCACATATTTGTCAAATATAATTGTGTTATTTGTGAGAGAAAATAAATTTGTTATTTTTTACAAAAACAGCAAATACAGTGCGGTCCAAAAGTCACACCCCCCCCCCCTTTAACTTTTGAACGAGTTGAGATATCGACTTCAAATTTAGAACTCTTAAATAAGACAACTTAAACTATCTTTTAGCATATATTTGATATTTTCAGCTCTTAAAATGTGGGCAGGGGGCATGGGGGGACATTTTTTAAATGGAAAGGGGGTCGTGTGATACATCATTTTAAAGCTTATAAAACTCTCTAAAAGCAGTTGATCATTAAATTATATTTTAATTGTTATTAAGTTTGAAGCTAATTAGTAATTTTGAGTGTTGTTTCTTTAATAATTATTAAAATTACATAGTTTTATTTTCATTACATTATAAAACAATGTACCTAGAGGTACAAAATATTATATTTTTATTTCCTGGCATTTTAAAGTAAAAACCTTATAATAAATATATAAATTCTAATTTAATTTATTAGTTTACATTTCCATACATGAAACTACAGTATCTTCTTTGATTCAAGCAGCTTAATTTTTCACTTTATTTTAGTAAATGGTTCAGAATTCTCACATACCAAAATTAATTTATTTTTTTTTTGAGTAGTTTCGTGTTGTCTTTTAATAAATGTTATATTGAGCACTAGGACATTTAAAGTCAAAACTAAAACAATAAAAAATTTATTTTTTAAACATTTCACCACTTTATTATCAAAGGTTAAGCCTCAAAATTTAAAACTGTCAACTGACAATAACAAATTCTTAGCATTATTTTTAGTAATTTTTTCTTTATGTTGGCGTACTAGTATTGTCAGACCCTAGTGGGCCACATCAAAGCCAACTAGATGGTCCAATAGCGCGGCCTGGAAGTGAAGGCCTTATTAAGGAAAGTTTACATACAAAACCTCGTTGCTTAAACACAAAGAGCTTTTAAATACAAATTGAATTTTTAGAACCCCTTTAAAGGGGGTAGTTCCCTAACGAGTCGTTTTTAGACATATGTTTATAAGAATTTCTCAGTGCATTGAAAGAAAATTAATAGTTCACTTCTCTTTTCTAGGAAAGTGTAGATACGCCAATAGTTCAACGCAGAAAAAGTTCAAATTGGTTTTCAAGGCAAATTTCTAGGACAAGAATGGGTTCAATTAGATCAGCATCAACAGCCTACTCTTCTGGAGGACTGTTCACCAGACATCGAGGAAATTCTGTGTATGCTAACCCGGAAAACGGCCAACTAACTGGACTTCAACCACAAAAAATTTCCATGTACGATCGATTAATAGGTAGAAAATCCGGTCAGAAAAAGAATATTGGCAACAAAAGTAAGATATTTTTTATTTAATTTAAATTAAAGTAGGGATTTGTCTTTCTTACATGTTTTTATTTTACTTATTTTATACAAATTACAATATTATTTTTATGTTTTTTTAATTATTAAGCAAGCTTGCTTGGAACCTTGCAAGGTTCTTTAAAAAATTCAAAAATCAAAATTATAAAAATAAAACGTCAAAAAATAATACATAATTTTTATATGGACATGGGTCAAATATAGTATTTCAAAAAGTGCCGAAGTTCATTAAAGATTTCAAAGAAATAAATAATTCAAGAACCGCTGATAGAATATTCAAAAGTAAACCACCATTGAAATAAAAAAATTCTTCTTGGCAAAGGCAAAATCACATGACACACGATACACATAACCTCAATAAGCCAGCGGCAGCGGTGAATGGCTGATTCAGGCCAAACCGCTTAGTTTAGTTAGTGATAATTATGCGTGAATCAGCCTGAAGTTAAAATAAATTCGTCTATCAGAATCAGTAGCATGAAATACAATTGGGAGGAAGCTCTATTTAGGTGGCGCCATGATTACGCCGCTGCACGTTTTTGATCTGAGAACATTACTTAAGTGGCACTTGACATATCGTCCTATTTAAACTTTTAAAGATATCGTCCTTTGACTCACATGATATGAGTAAAATAAGAAGATGTCCTGCTCAAAATAAAAACTTAATCAAGCTTTCTAAAAAATATTTCAATACAATCTCCCACACAATTTCTTTACAAAAATTTCTTATTTTTATGCAGATTCGAAATTCAGTGGCGCAGCAGCGATGCAAATAAAAAATCGTCCTCGAATTCCTTCGCCAGATGTAACTAAAGAGTTAAGTGCTAGAGGAAATCATTTAATGTCAGGATCTGCCATGCAAAACCATATGCCATCAGATGTTACATTAACGCATGCATCGTATACAAATGGAGATGCTGTAGTTCAAGTTGTGTTATCTCCCATTCAAGAATTAGATGGCAGCGGGTCAGTAAATAATACGTTACATGCTCATCAGCCTAGTACAGACACTTTAGCAAATTTAGCACAATCTGTTTTATCACCTGGATCAAGCCCAGTTATAGTATCACCAGTCAGTTTACCTATAAATGTATCACAGCTAGCAACTATAGCATTATCAACTAGCCATAGCAGCCCCTTGTTGGTTCGTTCTATGGAGCAGCCTTCATTAAAAATTCCTGCCTTTATTAAAGCCTTTGAACCTAAAAATATTAGCTCTCTGCTACCAACTGAAATTCCACCAGAAGACGAACAAACTTCCGTAGGCAAAGAGTCCATCAGTTCCCAAGTATCTGATACCAACAATGATTCGATTGAAGTAAATACTATATCACTTCCTAGCACAGCATCAAATTCTTTAAATTCTACGGAAGATAATAGCATACGAAAAATATCCACTGTATCTAATTCAACAAATGGCGGAACTACTAAAAGAGGAGAAGTGTACGTTTGATGTCATCTCTTTACCTACATATAGGCCACTTCTGGACAAATATTCAAATTTATTATATAATTTATGTAAAGTAGTTAAGCAGAAATACTTTTGCAATGTAATATTAAATTTTACCTTTAGCATAATTGCATCCTATATAGGCTCTAGAATTTTTATTACGAAGGGGTTATTGAATTCCAACTTTTTTCAAAAAAATGAAAAACTTATCAGATGCCTCTATAAATTCAAAACCATAAATTTGTTTTTCCACGCTGATGTAATTAAAAATTTAACATTTTGGATAAAATATGCAAAACACACTTGAATAATACAGGTGTGTAAGCCTATTTTATCCAAAATAGAATTGTTATGGCCAGTAGAGATAGGGGAAATGCCTCGAGGATTGCAAAACACACTATAAGAGGTTGTACGTGTGCTGAAAGATATCACATGGTCACCTGATCGCTGTTTGAGAAGTGTACGTTTGATGTCAACTCTATACCTACATATAGGCCACTTCTGGACAAATATTAAAATTTATTATATAATTTATGTAAAGTAGTTAAGCAGAAATACTTTTGCAATGTAATATTAAATTTTACCTTTAGCATAATTTCATCCTATATAGGCTCTAGAATTTTTATTACGAAGGGGTTATTGAATTCCAACTTTTTTCAAAAAAATGAAAATGGCCCCACTTATCAGATGCCTCTATTAATTCAAAACCATAAATTTGTTTTTCCCACGCTGATGTAATTAAAAATTTAACATTTTGGACAAAATATGCAAAATACACTTGAATAATACAGGTTTATAAGCCTATTTTATCCAAAATAGAATTGTTATGGCCAGTAGAGATAGGGGAAATGCCTCGAGGATTGCAAAACACACTATAAGAGGTTGTACGTGTGCTGAAAGATATCACATGGTCACTTGATCGCTGTTTGTTTATCAAGAGGTAAACGTGTTTTGTATATTAGTTGGAAAATTATAATAAAATCTGGAAAGTACGTCTAGCGAGACTTGTGCCATCCTATTTCATTTGCTTTGGCTGTTGAAATAATTATGTTTTATTTTTCCTCTTGTTAGAAACGTTATATAATGTTTTATAATTTTTATTAAACTTGATCCATCTGTAATTTCCATGATTGTAATAATTAGTGTTAATCTATTTTATTATTTTGCTCTTATCATAATAAATAATGTTTTATAATAATAGGATTTTTTTTTGTTTTTTAGTTTTTTGTTTATTTTATTATATTATTAGTATATTCTTAATTACACTGTGCGACAAAATTGAGATTCATCTTTTAGGCATGAGATCTAACAGGTCTGATCTTTAAACGTCATTCGAAAATGTAGATAGGTCTTAGGGGCTGTCCATATATTACGTAACACAATTTTTCAAAAAAATTGACCCCCTCCCCCCCCCTGTGTAACAAACTGTCACATTTACCAACACCCCCCTCCCCTGTGTAACGCGTAACAATATAAAATATTTGTTTCGCAATAAATTTAACTGTATTCTCACTATTGATTCGTTTTTCTCGACAAAACAAACATGAACCTAAAAAAAATTTACACGAAAAAATCACTCAAACTTTAAAAAAATATTCATAATAAATATCGCACAGGGAAAAAATACTAGGTACCTCTTTTTACACTGAGTGTCACATATGTGACATATGTGTATAACACGTATATTGCACAGGTGCACAAAATAGTGCACACATTGGTGTTCTGTGAGTACACATTCCGCGCGAAAATGTATCATCGCCGATGATTCATCGGCAAGATCACGCAAGAACAGAGCCGTAAGATTTTTTTTAATATCAATGTCAACAGTTTTTTTACTGATTATGATGATGATTATGATTATGATTATGGGCCACTAAATAGTAATTTATGTTGAAATAAAAATACATCTGGCAAGCTTAGGAAATAAACATTAAATTTATTAAATTCCGTTACGTAACGTTTACCTAGACCCCCCCCTAGGCGCGTTACGTAATATATGGATAGCCCCTTATATAATCGAGTCTCAAATGGGTTTCAGTACTTTAGGTCAATTAAGCGATTTTTTTAAGTTTAAAGTTTCAAATTCAGGCTAATATGCAATGCACATTGAAAGGTGAATTAATTTTAAAAGACGTGTAAAGGTTCGTATAAAGCTATGTCCAAAAATGCTTTGTAAGGGAGCTACGGCCCTTCAGTAACAACTCCGCAAATTAGACTTTTATTTAATATCTCGGAAACCATTTAAGCTACAGAAACAAGTCTTAGCATGTGTTATATTAATAAGGTATACTTATATATTCTATTTTCATTTAGTAACTTATCCAGGTGGTGCCAAACGGAAAACCTAATATCGCCCTGTAAATTTCAAAACTTCGTATCTCAAAAAAATTATTTTCCTTGTAATAATCAATTCTGCACATGATGACTGGTAACTTATACAAACTTCAATTTATTACTAGAATATAACGCCCTGCTGAAAATGACGGATCTGTGCGGATATGATTTTCGAATGATATATGCGGAAATGCCGGATATATGCGGGTGTGTTTTACATCTGCTTTTGTCGGCAACCAAAAAAGCAAAAAGTCTCCGTGTATCTGTTTTGTTGTGTTTTAGTTCCGGTTAGTGCACCACAACCGCGTTTATCCGCCCATGGACGCGTTGACTCGTCATTTATGTGGGCCCAGACCAGCAAATATCGTCCGCACAGATCCGTTTAGGTGTGCTTTATACCTGCCCAAGTCTGTTTTTGACGGATCTTATTTATTCCGCTTAGACATGCTTTTGACCCGCAATAGTCCGCACATGTCTGAAATTGTCGCATATACGCGGGTGTAAACCAGCAGTCCGCGTGTATCTGTTTTGTTGTGTTTTAGTTCCGGTTAGTGCACCACGACCGCATTTATCCGCCCATGTACGCGTTGGCTCGTCATTTATGTGAGCCCAGACCAGCAAATATCGTCCGCACAGATCCGTTTAGGTGTGCTTTATACCTGCCCAAGTCTGTTTTTGACGCATCTTATTTATTCCGCTTAGACATGCTTTTGACCCGCAATAGTCCGCGTGTATCTGTTTTGTTGTGTTTTAGTTCCGGTTAGTGCACCACAACCGCGTTTATCCGCCCATGTACGCGTTGACTCGTCATTTATGTGGGCCCAGACCAGCAAATATCGTCCGCACAGATCCGTTTAGGTGTGCTTTATACCTGCCCAAGTCTGTTTTTGACGCATCTTATTTATTCCGCTTAGACATGCTTTTCACCCGCCACAGTCCGCACATGTCTGAAATTGCTGTATATACACGGGTGTAAACCAGCATTCCGCGTGTATCTGTTTTGTTGTGTTTTAGTTCCGGTTAGTGCATCACGACCGCGTTTATCCGCCCATGTACGCGTTGACTCGTCATTTATGTGGGCCCAGACCAGCAAATATCATCCGCACAGATCCGTTTAGGTGTGCTTTATACCTGCCCAAGTCTGTTTTTGACGGATCTTATTTATTCCGCTTAGACATGCTTTTGACCCGCCACAGTCCGCACATGTCTGAAATTGCCGTATATACGCGAGTGTAAACCAGTAGTCCGCGTGTATCTGTTTTGTTGTTTTAGTTCCGGTTAGTGCACCACAACCGCGTTTATCCGCCCATGTACGCGTTGACTCGTCATTTATGTGGGCCCAGACCAGCAAATATCGTCCGCACAGATCCGTTTAGGTGTGCTTTATACCTGCCCAAGTCTGTTTTTGACGGATCTTATTTATTCCGCTTAGACATGCTTTTGACCCGCCACAGTCCGCACATGTCTGAAATTGCCGTATATACGCGAGTGTAAACCAGTAGTCCGCGTGTATCTGTTTTGTTGTGTTTTAGTTCCGGTTAGTGCATCACGACCGCGTTTATCCGCCCATGTACGCGTTGACTCGTCATTTATGTGGGCCCAGACCAGACCAGTAAATAACGTCCGCACAGGTCCGTTTAGGTGTGCTTTATACCGTCCCAAGTCTGTTTTTGACGGATCGTATGTATTCCGCTTGGATATACTTTTTACCCGCCACAGTCCCCAAATGGCTGCATAATACGGTACTAATCTGAAAATATTGGTAAAAGTCCAAACCTGGTGATATCGGATATGGTAAAATAGAAAAATTAATTAAGTTAAATGAAATTTTTTTTATAGAGATATCTGTTTTTAAAGTTAAAAATGTTTTAATTGAAGACATAGAAATTACAAATTAATTCATTTTGGAAAATGCATACCCAATTACTGTTCGTTTAAATAATGATTTAATTTTAAAAAACTGTTGATTCAATGTCCAAAATTTAAAAACCTAAAAAGTATATTTTTGTATTGTCCAAAATCTAAAAACTATTTTTGTACTGTGCATAAGGAATACAATAAAATGGGCATGGTCAGACATGGGTGGGCGTTGTAATAGAAAAAAAAAACAGATTTGGGCCGGTATGAGCCGGCACAAAATTTGGACGGGTAAGAGCTGACATAACAGTCAAAACCATACTTGGGCGGTTATGACAGAATTGACTTTTACCGATACTGATATAATAGACAAAACTAGACAGAACACCCACCAGAAACCCATAATGGCGGCTTATTCAAATTAAAAATATTTTTATTTTATTTGGATCATTACTTTGATTTAGGCATTCGACAAAATTTCCGAACGCCTAAATCAAAATGATGGTTGTGTGGCTAATAAAAAAAAACAAGAAATTAAAATAAAGTATTTTTTTTTTTTAAACAAAATTGCAATATAACCATAATACAAACTCTATGTAAATACCTCGAAAAAAATATAAGTATAAAGAAAAATAGTTTATCGAACAGGTGCGTAGATATGGGGGGGGGTAGAGGGGGTATTTACCCCCCAAGAATCTTTATTTGTTATATATTTTTTTGTTATTTTAAATAAAAAATTAAAAAATTAAAATAATGGTGGGTGTTTTTTGCCTGGGGCGCTAAATTTTGTAGAAACGCTCAGGGACAAAGCTTTTTTTCTGAGGGTGTTTTTTTGTTTTGGTAGGGGCGCCAAATTTTGAAATTTTGAATAAAAAAATTTATTTTGAAAAGGAAAAAAAAATAACATTTTTAATAGCTGGTCCCCCCTAGGCTAGAAATCTCACTAGCCTTGGGCTTCCCAGTCCGACACTGGATGCTGACTACGCGCCTGTTATCAAAAGGGTCAAACTTGGCGACCCTGTGAAACAAAATTGGCGCTCCAAAAAAATACCAGAGGGATCAGCGAAAAAAAATTGTCGCCCCAAAAATTAAAAAAGCTTTGTCCCTAGCAGTTTCTGCCAAAATTGGCGCTCCTGCAAAAAAATAGCGCCCCAAAAATTACCTTTACAAAAAAAGGTTTACCCCGACGGTATTTACCGAACTTGGCGCCTCCGCAAATAAATGGCGCCCCAAAAATAACCTTCAAGAAAAAAGGCTTTGTCCTTGATGGTTTCTACCCTGCAAAAGAAAATTGGCGCCCCAAAAAATACCAGGGGGGCTCAAACCAAGGCCAGGGGGGGCTGTCCTGGGATCCCATTAAGTTGAATTGTATCTTCCTTTATCCATCTTGTCTCATCTCCAACTTTTCCTAAAAAAACAAGAGTTGTTTAAATAATTGGACAAGTACGACTTTGTTACTAACAAATAGTTGGTTATTATTTCAGGGTGAGAATATTTTTTTTAAAGAAATTATGCGTATATCTAGGGGGGCTTAGCGGGGCCTAAAATAATAAAAAATACTGCTGTTGGAGGTCTGTGTGGTTAACAAAGGTCCCTAGAGACCAGGTGTTGAGGGCTATGAATGCTGTACTGAACAAACAAAACTAAAATAAACTAAATAAAAGTGGGGCATTTTGTTATTGTATGTCAATTTTCTTATACACTTGCTAGAGGCTGGCTGGAGAAATATTTTTTATGTCAATGTTCATGTTGAAACCAAATAGGGCCCATCAATTTTCTATACAGTTTTTTTCACTAAAGGCTGATTGGACACTTGTAGAAACTTTGTACGTTTTGTGCACAGGCCTGTTTGGCATATATGGTAAAGATTTTATTTAAAAATACTCGCACTAACAAAAAACAAATACTAAATTGTGACCTTCCAATAAAGAACAAATTTCATGACAAATTAAAATTGTCTAGGGCATTCTCGTAGTAAATAATAAAACAATATTAAGCGATATTTATTAATGTATTTAAACAAATTCAGGTGTACTTACTTTTAATAGAAAAATCTATGAACGTTGTTGCTTCTTTTGGTCCTATCACCTATCTATCCAACCAAACATTCGTTTATTCATTCCATAGTACTATAATTAGTTAAACATAATTGTTATTTTGCTTTATATTTATAATTATTGCTAGCTTTACTTACTCTTATCACAGAACACCCATTTATTTATCTCATTTACTTGTTAAAGAACAGGCGCCAAAAGCAACAGTAATTATAGGTTATGTGACGGTCCAAGGTTGGTGATTAGAAGAGGTTAGCTCAACATACGTAAATATTATTTTTTAACAGAAAAAACATTATATTATAATAAACTACATGTTTAAAGACAACAAATGTAATAATAAATAATAACAATAAAAATAAAAACATATATATAATAGTTAAATTCAACGAAGGGATTGGGGGGTCGAGCCAACCTTGTTTTTTATATCTCGAACATCTAAGAATGATATGCGAAAAACAGAACACCCACTATGCGAACTATTTCTTCCTTGTTGCTAGGCCTGTAATACCAGTCGGAACCCCCTGGTTTAGAGCGCGTACATGGTCTGATAAACGCGAACATGGGACAAGCGCCTAAATGCAGCTCTCTATGCAGGATTTTGTTTTGGTTTTTTTTTGTTTGGTCTTTTTTTTAATGAGGGGACCTTGGTTTACGTTAACGTTGGTTTGGCATCTGTTTGGTGTTTTTTTTTTTGTAAAAAAATGTTTTTTATTTAAAATAACATATTGAAAAACGGTCAGCGCATGCGCAGTTTATCAAAAACCTTGCATAAAGAGCTGCACATAGGCGCTCCTGAACATGGGCGGGTGTATGCCGACATAGTCCGAAAAAGAAGACGACCGAGCTCGGATATGAGCGGACTGGGGCGGGTACATGCCGAAAAAATTGGGAAAGATTGACGGATAATGTCAGATAAACGCGGATGTACGCAGACATAATTCGAAAAAAAGACGACCGAGCGCAGATTTGAGCGGACTAGGGCGGGTACATGCCGACAATATTGAAAAATATTGACGGACAATATCAGATAAACGCGGATATACGCCGACATAATCCGAAAAAAAGACGGTTGAGCGCAGATATGAGCGGGCTGGGGCGGGTACATGCCGACAAAATTGGGAAAAATTGACGGACAATATCAGATAAACGCGGATGTACGCAGACATAATTCTAAAAAAAGACGACCGAGCGCAGATTTGAGTGGACTTGGGCGGGTACATGCCGACAACATTGGAAAATTTTGACAGACAATATCATATAATCGCGGATATACGCCGACATAATCCGAAAAAAAAAGATGGTTGAGCACAGATATGAGCGGACTGGGGCGGGTACATGCCGACAAAATTGGGAAAGATGTCAGATAAACGCGGATGTACGCAGACATAATCCGAAAAAAAAAGACGGTCCAGCGCAGATATGAGCGGGCCAAGGCGGTTACATGCCGACAAAATTGGGAAGGATTGACGGACAATATCAGATAAACGCGGATATACGCCGACATAATCCGAAAAAAAGACGGTTGAGCGCAGATATGAGCGGACTGGGGCGGGTACATGCCGACAAAATTGGGAAAGATTGTCGGACAATGTCAGATAAACGCGGATGTACGCAGACATAATTCTAAAAAAAGACGACCGAGCGCAGATTAGAGCGGACTTGGGCGGGTACATGCCGACAACATTGGGAAATATTGACAGACAATATCATATAAACGCGGATATACGCCGACATAATCCGAAAAAAAAAAGACGGTCCAGCGCAGATATGAGCGGACCAGGGCGGTTACATGCCGACAAAATTGGGAAGGATTGACGGACAGTGTCGGATAAACGCGGATATACGCCGATATAATAAAAAAAGACGACCGAGCGTAGATATAAGCGGACTAAGGCGGTTACATGCGGACAAAATTGGGAAAGATTGACGGGACAGTTTCAGATAAACGCGGATATACGCCGACATAATCCGAAAAAAAACGACCGAACGCAGATATGAGTGGACTAGGGCGGTTACATGCCGACAAAATTGGGAGATTGATGGATAATGTCAGATAAACGCGGATATAAGCCTACATAATACAAGCGCAGATATGAGCGGATAAATGCCGACTAATACTCTGACAGACAAAACCACTTAGGCTGGTGTAAGCCGACATGATCGGACGCGCATAGGCGGATATAAGCCGACTTAATGAAACAGAAAAAAAACAGACTTGGGCAGGTAACAGCCGACATAAATTATTTTGGACATACGCGGAATTGTGCGGAAGTACTTCTATTGTGAAAAAGCCGGACTTATGCAGATATAAATATTTGACTGCCAAATTAGGATAAAAGCAGATGTAAAAATAACAAAAATTGCGGGTATCAGCCGACAAAAATTATATTTCAACGTTCCGGATCTAAGCGGACTTGTGCGGACAAAAATTCTATGTAGAAATTTCGGATGCATGCAGACCTAAATGTCTAACTGTAAATTTAGGATCATTGCAGATATAAATAACACCTGCTATAGCCGACTCAATGCAACTGAAAAATTTGCCGACTTCTGCGGATCTGATTTTAATCCTAAATTGCGGGTGAAATGCAATTGACGGGTGAACGCGGATGTAGCGGGTCTAAAACATATCAAAACGGATTTGTTTTTTCACCCGCACAGAGCTGCACAGATCCGTCATTTTCAGCAGGGGTAAACTAATAGGAATAATTACCATAAAACCTTGCAACTTTGCTGAGGTAAATGTGGTATATTGCTAATAACATTTTTATAAAAAAAAATCGGTAAAAGTAATTAAGCCAAATGATTGATTCTAGTGTCAAGTTAATCAAGTTAAAGTGTATAATTTCTAGCTTAACGATAATTACGAGAAAAAAAAATAAGAAAGGGGTTGGCAAAGTTGCATCCAAAAATTGCAACTTTGCTCACAATACAAAAAAATACTGTTAGCAAATTTTAACTATTTTAACTATGCTTAGTATATCCTTGCCCACTGTATAGGAATGCAATAAAAAGGGCGCCCGACTTTACAGCGAAAAAACAACCGCGGAGACAATTATCGCGCAGTCCATTACCGCGATCGCCATTACCGCGACAAGCTATTACCGCGTATGTCTTTTACCGCGAAGACTATTACCGAGCAGTTCATTACCGCGAACGGTCTTTACCGCGTATGACTTTTACAGCGAAAATCGTTATACATTATTTTTATTTTATGTAAGGGTATTTCCGTGTGATTGATGGCAGTTTGGTTTGGTTAGTTTTGGGTTTGGTTTGGATTTTTATAGATAAAGTGGAACGTTTACTAAATGTACCTATATGTTTGGGTTTTTTTATGTGTGTTTTTTTTAAATTTATATCGACTGATTTGTGCAAATCGTTGATTAATAATCAGCTTAGTACGTCTCGTCATGTCGATCAAAATAATGATAAGTGCTAGGGGCAAAGACCTTGCTGTATATAAACATTTCATATAGAGGAAAGAAAAGATTGATAAAAATTAAAAAAATTGTAAGTGCGTAAATTACGACGTGCTTTATTGCAAGGGGCGTTTGCATATTTCGGACGAAAATGTTTTAAAGGAAACTAGTAACGGTTTCGCTGTAATGGACTGCGCTGTAAAGACCCCTACCCGAATAAAAAAATTAAAAAGTGGGGAATATATTTTTTTATTAAAAAACTTTAAAAATACAAAAAAAAAATCTATGACAAGTTTAACATAACATTAAAGCTTAAAACTAATCAAAATTAAACGACTTCTTTCTTAAACACAATTTGAACATAAAAAAAGAAGCGTGTTTCTTCTTAAAAATATTTTGACACAAAACAGGACTAGTTTTTAACATAAAATACCTAATTTTATTTCATTTTTCTTTTGGAAAGGCCGCCCCCTTAACATAAGCTAAAATTTTATACCACTATTTTGGTAGCAATATGTAAAGGAATACCTAGTCCAAATTTCAATAAAATATTGCAATAAATAAAGTCACAGCAAACCTTAGCTTTCAGTACTAAAAACCGCCAAAGTATCGCCGATATTTGCTTACCTGATTTTGAAGCAAAACAGAACAGTAGCTGTAAGGTAAGGTAAGTTTCATGATTTTAAAGTTTTGATTGATTATAACTCAAATCTGTAATTTATACAGTACAAACCTTGTAGTTCTCATGCGACGACATGTAGGTCGAAAAATCGCTTTTAAAGCTACTATGGCCCTTTAAAAATCTTGCATTTTTTAGGAAAATAGCTCCCTTAGGATTGATTTTTGGAAGTACCGGTGTATGAAGTTTTTTTCTTAGTTTTCGATGTACGTTTACCCAGCATTATTGTAATTTTGGTTTTTAACATTTAAGTATTTAATTTCCTCGAAACATGAAATTTCACCTAAAAATTAATTTTTCTCGAAAACGGCTAATCCTACAGTATAAGTACCATTTTATGTATTTTGACCTGAGGAATCATAATAATAAAATTACAAAAAACTTACACAGAAAAAGTTTGGGACAAAAAAATTAAAAGCCAAAAAAGCCCAGTTTCTCACACCACTGGTTAAAGTAAGTACATTAAAATAACATAAGAAGATAGGCCTTATTAAGGTTAGTTCACATGCAAAACCTCGTTGCTATATCTCAAAGGGTTCCTGAGTTATTAAATAAAAACCGAATTTTTAGCCACTTTCAAAGGGGTTTAGCTCCCTTAGGACAATACAAAAAGAAATTCTGAAAATTTTTGTCACAACTTGGTATACTATTGGAAAGGGTATGCGACAGAGAAGTTTTTACAACTATTTGATTTCCTTGTACTGGTGCTGTTTTTGAGAAAATTTTGCCTAGAATAAGAAAATAAATTCGAACCTCTGTATTTTTACTAATAAATTGGCCTACATATTTTTTTTGTATTGTTTTAACAAAGTGCATATTAAGAATATCTAAAAAAATATTTAGGAAAACTAAAAGTATTTAGTATCATAATAAATAACATGTACAGGGAAAAATTCAGCTATTTCGCAAAAATATCTTAAAAGGCAGATATCTCAAAAACGGTGAAACTTAGTTTAAGAGTATATTTGGTCTAACAGACTCAAAATGGGCTCTTCTATCACCCCTTAAAAACTTTCTATCCATGTGCCAGACACCCTGTATAATTCGAAACTACCGTATTATACTATTTTCTACGACTGCTTTAGAATTTAAGCAAATACACACACTTTTCAAACACAGAATAAATCCATTCTAGCTCTAGATACGGTATGAATATTCCGTATCAAGTTTTAGAATGAGCACATGTAGTTCCATCTCTTGTTTATAAAAGTAAAGAAAACTGTAGCAAAATTAGCAAAAATATATATATATTTTACCATGAAATATTGAATAATTTAATGCAATTTAAAGTTTTGCGTTAAAATTACATAAAGTTTATTAGTTTTTCTTAATATTTGACCAGTTTTTTTTTTTATAAATTTAGTTCAAAAAATTAAAACTGCTCCATCTATTGTTAAATATTTAAACCTGATATATGTCACAACAATCTGACATAACCTTCAATTTTTGCATTATAATTTGTAAATATGTGCTAAAATTAAATAAAAATCTTTTTCAAGATTTGATAAAATTATTAAATAACATTAATTGCTTTATTTTAAAATATGTGTTTTGTTGCATTTACAATGTCGAGTCACAAAAAACATTTTTTTAACCTTGTCCGCAGTTTAAAGCCATGCAGTGTTTCATATTTGCAGTCGAAGAAAAAGTATAGCCTACAACACGTATGGAATAGTTATTCCGCGCTCGCGGGACCCACATACTCGCCTGCCGGCTCGCGAAGAATATTGTCTATTCCATACTAATTATAGAATATACTATTCTAGCGCTCACGCGTAGTGAATAGTATAAAATGGGTGGATATATTAAATTAATTAATTTAAAAAAATCAAATATTTATTACTTCACATTGAATTGATTCAATCATCAATCTTAAGTATACGTATTACAATCATATTATTTAATTTAAATCGAATAGTATTGTTTTGCATCACCAACTTAAATCTTCCCTACTATTTAAAAGTACAGTTGAAATTTTTCGAGAAAAGAACCCAGCACAGTCTTTGTATGATTTTGGCTTACGGCGAATTTGACTAATTTTTTGATACATGTTGAACATTTTAAGATCATAAAAACTCTTGTTTTTGTTTTTTAATTATATGGCGCATTTAAATATGAACAGCTGGCGCAAAATTTTAGGTAAACCATATACAATAATATTAATATGTAATTACAATATACATACTTAAGTGTCATCCTGCTGAAAAGTAATGTTATAATAGTATATTAAAGTATTAGTTTCATAACGAGGGGCTGACCGCGAGGAAATCTTTTGTACAAGCCAAATGAACTCAGGAGGAACTCCGAGGAACTCTGGAGGAACTCCGAGGAACTCTGGAGGAACTCCGAGGAACTCTTTGCAAAAAGGAGGAACTCTGGAGGAACTCTTTGCAAAATGGAGGAACTCTTTTGTACAAATTTCAGACGTTAACGTTTTTATGTTGAAACTAGATGAGCCGTTACAAACACTTTATCAAAACATTCTACCTACCTTTGGGCGCCAATTTTTTTTTGAAGGGGCGTGAAGTTTAGTAGAAACCGTCAGGATCAAAGCTTATTTTCCTGAAGGTAATATTTTGGAGCGCCAATTCTTGTTCTGAAGGGGTGCCAAGTTTGGCAGAAACTGTTAGGGACAAAGCTTTTTTTTCCCAAAGGTAATTTTGGGGCGCAAATTCTTGTTCTGAAGGGGCGCCAAGCGCCAAGCTTGGCAGAAACCGTCAGGGACAAAACTTTTTTTTTCCTGAAGGTAATCCGGGGGCGCCATTTTTTATTTGAAGGGGCGCCAAGTTTGGTAGTAACCGTTAGGGAGACACCTTTTTTTATAAAGGTATTTTTTTGGGCGCCAAATTCTTTTTATGTAGGGGCGCCAAGTTGAAACAGTCAGGGACAAAGCTTTTTTTTTACGGTGCCTTATTGGCAGTAGTGCTTGCACAGCGGTAGTAATTTCTACGGCTTATTTGCCAAAAATTACCCCTTTCAGAGAGGAACTCTCGGGAACTCTTAAGGAACACAAGAGGAATTCCCGAGGAACTCCCGAGGAACTCCTAAGGAACTCTGGAGGAACTCCGGAGGAACTCCGAGGAACTCTGAGGAACTCTTTGCAAAAAGGAACTCTTTTGTACAAATTTCAGATGCGGTCAGCCCCTCGTTTCATAACATACGTTTTTAGCGCATGAGTACAAGTTTAGAAAACGAGCCGCTTGCGGCGAGTTTTGTATGTTGCCGACCCAACAGAAAAAAAAGTAGAGACCTCTTATGGACACGCAAAATGCGTGTGATTATGAGCATATAATAGTTGCAAAATAGAAAAAAAAAATCAGACAGGCACGTTTCTTATGGAAACTGGCTTTCTGTCAAAAATTCATCTTTCTGATCAAAAGCTTCCATTGACCCAACTTTATCTGACGGCTGGTTTTTGAGTTATAGGTCAAAAAGTCAAAAACAGTAAAATTTTAATTTTGTTATTTAAATGAACTGAAATAAAAAAAGTTTTGTTTTAATTATACTATTATTGTACTCGCAATAAAAAACTAAAATTATTTTTTTTTGTTAAAAATAAAGGTAAAAATAAAAAAAGAAATAACGGTCAGATTTTCTTAATAATATATAAAATGAAAGAATTTACATTAAAATTACGTATAAAAAATCTAACTTTCAAATTATTGTTATTTTTTTTTGGAAGAAAATAAAATAAATAAATAAAATAATATAAACTACATTTTACTGCAGTGAGTACATTGAAATGATCTAAGTAACCCTAGAAAAATAAATTTAAGCTAGTTATTTTCTTAACTAGTGTATTAAGTGGATAAAATCACTTAATACACGAGTTGAGAATTTAATTTTATCCAACACCTTTTATTTTTAAATCAAAATCTATAATTTTGCGAAAAATTATGTCAAAAATATTAAGATTAAGTTTTCTTAATACTAAAATAATAGGTAGCCATGGCCTAAGTATGCCTATTAAAAATAAACAATTGCTAGTTTTACATTTCTTACTAACGTCAAAATGGACGCGGTGATGACAGAATTTTTAATAAAAACAGTATTTTATTCAAAAACTAAAGAATAATTTGGGGTTTTCTTTAATTTTTATGGTTTAGTTGACGTGCTTCTATTTATAGAATAGTTAAAATACTTAATTAATAGGGTATGTAACAAATTTTGGGTGGGATCAAAAGCTGTACGTAAAAGAGTGGGTGAAAAATTTTTTAGTCTAGTGGAAAAAAACTCACTTTTGACATTTAAAATAGTGCTCAAAACAAGTGTTTCTGTGAATGTGTTGGATAAAATTTTTTTTTCAACTTAAATTTGACAGATAAAAATCCTGCCTTCTGTAGTTTTCAAAGCCAACTTTTTTACTAAAATCATAAAAATATGATTTTTAACGTTTATTTTCAATTATAAAAAGGGTTGTATACAATATAACAAATATATTTTTCATAAATAAAAATAAAAGATATTGTTAAATTCCTTAATGATGGTACTTTTTAATGGTACCGGTGTACTAAAATGGTGCCATTAAAAAAAAAACGAGTTTTTGAGCAAAAACCATTTTCGCAATCTTTAAAATGGTGCAACTAATATATGGAATTTTGTTGTAAATTGGTACTAATCCGATGATATATATCAAATTAGCAGACTAACTATAGTTAGTCGCTATAGCGACTAAACAGTACTGTTCAATTCCAGAAAAAGACTTTATAAAGTCATCAATTTTTAATCAGTATATAAACTTTAAAACTTTCTTTTTTTAGTGGTAGAAAAGAGTATGTGGTGCCATCTACCCACTGAATAAAACTAACTCACAAGAAGCTTACCTCAAGCTTTAAGTAAGTTAGAAAGATAGCTTTGGAAAATCTTATTTTCGTTCAGGAAAGCTGGAGAGAATGTTGAAATAAGAAAAAATAAATAAAATGACGGAAAATTTGGCTAATGACTAAAAGAAAAAAAGGTCTCACCTCGCTTTTTCCCTAACGAAAATTAAAAAAAAAATTAAATGTATCTGACGAAAATTTTGATGACAAAAAAAATCTCGCCTCCAAAAAGCTTTGTCCCTGGCGAAATTATTCATACTAAAAAGAAAAAGCTTTACCCCCTGAATCCCTGACGCAAGTTTTGATTGAGGACTAAAAAAAAAGCCTTTGAAAACAGTTGAAAAAAAATTGATCTCGCACTTCCCTGGGATTTTGCCGAATAAATTAAAAAAATTACCCTTTTTAATTAATGCAAATATTTGCCGAATTAAAAAACTTTGGGGGGGTCACACCTCCCATACCCCCTTATGTCCGGCCCTGGGTGTACTTTCATAATTATATGGGAATTCCCATGAAAAGTCATGTTTTTTATAAGCTTATATTCGTATATTCTAGAAAGCTTTCATTTGAAACCTTTAATGAGAGTAAAACTAAAGCTAAAGGTAAAGTTTCAAAAGTAACCTTTCTGAAAGTTTATATTAAAGCTTTCTTAAAGCTTTAATTTGAAACCTTGTGTAAGTTAGGAATATAACCTTTTTTACAATTGTTTTTAAAAGCTTACAAATGTAAGCTTACAGCAACGTTGGCAAGGTTGGATGTTCAGTGGGATCATTAATTTTGTAACTTCAATCATCAATCTTTTTCTATTTCTTTGCAAATCGAAATAAAAATGCTTAAAACTAATATAAGATAAAGTTGTAACTAATATCTGCGAGTAAAAAAAAACAATTTTAAATAAACTATTTTATTTAAATAAGAATCTTTCGATTCAATGAAAAATGGTTCTAATGTATGTATAAAAAATTATACTGGATCACCAAATAATATTTTTAAAATCCCGTTTGTGCTCCTAGAAAGCCTTCGTATTTAGGTACTTCTGTCACCAAAAAGTATCGTCAGAATACGTAAGGTGTCTATTTTTACTTAGTTAGTTTGTAGTTTGTTTGGTATATTTAAGAGACAGGCTTAGTGCCTATGGCTCATTTGTCTTCATAGAAATTAGCTTGATTGGAGATTAGTGGGGGAGTGAGTCTAGGCTCACCGATGCTGGAGTTGCATCTGTCATGAGTTTTTTGAAAGGGAGGGGAGGGGAAGTAGGATTCGGAGCGATTGAAGGAGGATGGGGAGGGATGTCTATTTTTAATAACGTTCTTAAACACGTTCTAAGGTACAGTGTTTGCGTAAATTCAAGCCCCAGTTATTGATATTTATATGCGAATTATACTATTAAAAAACGAAAACAATAGTTTTGATCAGTTTAACATATTTAACAATATATCAAAAACATAGCCAAATCCACCGAAAGACAAAACCATATAAAGACTGTGCGGTGCTCTTTTCATATTTTGTAGGTCCTTTATATTTAAGTAGTTCCATTCTTCTAATATACCTACACCATTCCATCATCTAAAAACAGAAATTTAAATCCAATTACTTTAACAAATTCACATATATGCACTAGGGTGGACCTTATATTTTTTTATCTTAAAATTTAAATTTAGGTGCTCGTTTAGGTGTAACTAGAAAATGTTGAAAATATAAGAGTGATCAAGCTTCTCTAAGGGTCCTAATTGGGCCCCTAAAATTCGTAAAAATACCCATAAATCGTAAAAATTCGTTAAAAATTGTCTCTAATTTTTGTATGAGGAAAAAATTTAAAGGGCTTTAAATCTTAGTTTTTTCCTTTTAAGCATATTTTTTTTTAAAAAGCATTAATAGGTTTTATCAAGGGTGGCATTGAAATCGTAAATTTTACATCATATCATTTTGTCAAAAGATTTTAAAAGTTGGGTTAAGCTTTTGACAAAAACCGTCCAGGATAAAATACAGTAAGTACTGTTTTTTTTTTGTTAGTTTTTTGGATTGTACTATTTGAATTATTCTTAAAATGCTTTATAATTAGAAAACTTATATAAATTAGGTTGTTTTATTTTTTCGATAAATTTAATTCGACTAATTTTAATATTTAGAAAAAAAAGATCAAAGCGGATACTGTTTGATATGTTTTGAATTTGACAAATAAATAACCTTACTTTAAAAATTAATTCATACCTGTCAAACTAAATCAAACTATGTTGTAAAATGTACGATTTCAATACCCACCTTGATAAAACCGATTAATGCTTTTTAAAAAATTTCGGCAGAAATGTGGAGCAAACATGCAAAAACCGATAAATCCACTTTTTGCATATTTTGACCTAAGTATAGATTCTTCCTAATTTTGTAGCAATTTTTTGATTTAGCGCAAGCAAAAGCCGATAATTATATGACCCATGAACATTTTTCGACTTTTAGGATTAAAAAAAAAAATTGGATAACGCTGTTCAAGTTTTCTGCTAATATCTCAAAATTGGATAACATGGATTTATCGGTTTTTACATGTTTGCTCCACAAATGTGAGTCAAACGGTAAACAAACATTTTAAAATGTATCAGATCGGATTGAATTTATTCTTATTTGATGCATTCTAATATTTATTCATACCCTGCTGAAAATGACGGGTCTAGGCGGGTATAAATGGTGCATAAACCCGCGCAGACCCGTCATTTTCAATAGGGTAATATAAAAATTATTTAACTAAAACAAATCGAGCTAAACGCCAAATAAGAGCTCCTAATTATTTGGCGCTTAGCTCGTTTTGTTTTAGATAAATCTATTTAATACTATGAATAATTATATAAAGAACTTTCACTTTCGGGTTTAGACCGTGTTAATGTTTGTTTGTTTGTTTGTTTGTTTGTTTGTTTGGACTTTGGCTCATGCTCTTGAAGTCTTGTAGAAATTTTTCTCTTAGTTAGAAATCCCAGACCCAAACAACAGGACAATAGCGACAATGACAGACAGACACAAGTTATACTTCCCTATGTAAGCGGTATCACGGATAAAATAGGTAAACTTTTGAAGAAGTCAAATATTAAGCCTATATTTCGGTCCAACCAAAAATTAGGTCAATGTTTGACTTCAACAAAAGACAAAATACCCCTGAGTTCAGAAGGCTTATATAAAATACCCTGCTCCTGTGGTACGGTTTACATAGGTGAAACTAAGAGAAAAATTTCTACAAGACTTCAAGAGCATGAGCGCAATATAAGAAAGAAACAAATTTCCTTATCGGCAGTAGCCGAACATGTACATGAAACAGGTCATAAAATCAATTTGTCTGAAACAAAACAAATATTAACAGAAAACAGAAAAATGCCAAGGAAGATACGGGAATCGATAGAAATCATCAAGCATCCTAACAATATCAATCGGGACACTGGTTACCACTTACCTGCAATATGGAAGTCTTTGATAGGAAAAACCTCGTCACGGGTGAATAACCACAACTCGTCATAAATAGTGACACAAGTTGATTCGAAACTTAGTTTCAGATTAATCCCTGAAGATGTCTCTAGTAGTAAGAGACGAAACGTCGGAAAGTGAAAATCCATTAACACGGTCTAAACCCGAAAGTGAAAGTTCTTTATATCTTAATGGCCGTGAAAGCTTAAAATCTAAAATTATAATTATTAGAATGAATTAAATAAAAATAAATTCAGTCCGGTTTGATACATTTTTAAAATGTTTGTTTACCTTTTGAATTACATTTATGGTAGAAATTCGTAAATTTTAGTATTAGGGGCAACTTTGGCGGATTATCGGCACGAGTTAGAATCTTAAGATTCAAATTCAAGTCCCAAAATGATCAAAATTTTGATCATTTTGGAGTTTGGTACATAATTTTGTTACGCTCAAAAGTAAAAAAATAAATAAATTTATTATTTATACAAAAATTAAGGCCATTTTCAACGATATTTTCAGAACTTTCTAGTTACAACTTAAAGAAAATTTTAAGCCAATAAAAAAAATAAGGTCCACCCTACCCTGTAAAAAATTAATTAGGATTTGTATAGAAATTGGTATACGTTTTTTATACGAGTCTAGTTGAAATTTCATATATGTATAGAAATACGAAATTTCAACTAGATTCGTATAAACAACGTATACGTACGGAATTGAAGCACATTTGGTGCGATATTTCGTATACGTTTTCTGAATGAATTCATACGAAATTTCATATACGTTTTTTATACGAGTCTAATTGAAATTTAATATAGCATACAAAGATGGGCCTTATTAACATTAGTTCAAGTACAAAATCTCGTTGCTAATTCATTTATTAAATAAAAACCGAATTTTTTAGCCACTTTCAAAGCTCCCTTACGACGCATTTTTTGACATATGTTTATGGGAACTTTTTGTCACATTTTATGATGTAGAATTAGCCCTTAAAATTTCGGACCCTATTTCAAATACATCGTGTATATGTCGATAAACATTGGCCTATCCCCCCTCCCCCAAATTTGATGCTTGTTGCATTTCTGTTGCCGATAAAGATTTGTCACGGACACGAACTAAATTACGGTATGATTGCAACCATGAAATAAAACTTTATTTTATTTCATTATTATTAACTACTTAGTACTTTTGATTTCTATGATTGGTGCCTTATATTAGTTGTTTTGACTAAGGTTGCAATCATGGTATCAATTTTGAAGTTTTTCAAAGTGATTATTATATTATAAACTGTGGTGGATATTTAACAGCATATAAAGACTTCTAAGGTATTTTCCAATCATGCTTTAAAATACTGTTGTAAATATTTTGCAACTTTCTTTGTTACATTTGGGCAAAGCCTCAGAACATACGTTTTATCATATTTTTATTAATAGTTATAAAAAAAATGCAAAAGTTTATATTCTATCTAATTGATATGACAAAAATATAACCTATTTTTTCAAGACATATTTATACGATACTTCAAATTTAGGCAAAATGCCGTTTTCCACCAGAAGATCTACATACAAAGCTAAACTAAACCTAGTAACTTTTTTTAGTTACTAATAATGAAATGAAATAGGGCATAACTTCGTGATAAAATTACTCCATGATAAAATATAAATGGGTTAAAATTTACCTGATGATAAGAATGAAAATTTCATTCTTATTATTATTTAATAACGTAGGATGAAATTTCAGAGGTTGAAATTTCGGAGGTTGAAATCCTAATTACGCCATGACGTAATATTAAAATTCTTCATATAAAGTCCATTTTTTGGCGATTGATTGATTGATGAAGAGAAAGAAGATGAGGATTCATACCTCAAACAGTGCCGCTACCTGCGGGCCTATTGTGTGGTTCTTGGGTCTCTTGCTAGTCAAACAGCTTCGTTTCCTTTATCAGGCTTACTAGGCTGTTTACTAAATTAGCATTGGAGAGCATAGCTTCTTGGTTACCATTTACCGGTTGCCGGTGTCTCCAGCGATGTAGAGCCACACAGTCAAAGAGAGCATGAGAGGCTGTTTCCGCCTCCTCATTACACAGTCTGCATATTTATGGTCTGTTTAATCATGCAAGAGAATAAATTAAAAATCGTATAGTGAATATTTTCAAAACAGATTCGAATATTGGATGTGCGAATATACCTACTGCGTAGTTTATTTTATAAAACATAAATATATTCTATACACAAACATATACTATTCAAACCTGTTGTAAAAATATTTACTGTGCGATTTTTAATTTACTCTCTTGCTTGATGAAACAGACCATAGTAAGCTAGTAATGCCTTTTTTATTGGTCTTGACAAAATTTTAATAGCTGACTCATTTAAGGTAAAAATAAACTTGATTAGATATTGTTTATTTGGGAAACAACCCCCTAACTTCCTCCACTATTATCCCGCCTTTCCTTACTCTTCCCCGACTCTTTTCCCATCTTGCCCCACTCTTTTCCCAACTTACCCCAGTCTTCCCCAATCTATCTCTACTCTCCCCCCGACTGTTTCCCCCTTTTTCCATCTCCTCACATTTCTCCAACTTCACTCACTTTTCCCCTAATTGTCTGTTTTTCATTAAAATTTCTGTTAATTTGTGAAAAAGCACAAGTCCAGCGATTTTAAAACGCCACTAAAAAGTAACTATTTATTTTGACATAATTTTGTATGCCCTATATTAAGGAACGTTGGTACTTTAAATACCATATACATATTAAGAAACATTACTAAGTACCTACTTTAAATAATCTTACATGATCTTTTTCCTTAATTAGGTACTCTTTCAAAACAGATTCGAATATTGGATGTGCGAATATACCTACTGCGTAGTTTATTTTATAAAACATAACTATATTCTATGCACAAACCTGTTGTAAAAATATTTACTGTGCGATTTTTAATTTACTCTCTTGCTTGATGAAACAGACCACAGTAAGCTAGTAATGCCTTTTTTATTGGTCTTGACAAAATTTTAATAGCTGACTCATTTAAGGTAAAAATAAACTTGATTAGATATTGTTTATTTGGGAAACAACCCCCTAACTTCCTCCACTATTCTCCCGCCTTTCCTTACTCTTCCCCGACTCTTTTCCCATCTTGCCCCACTCTTTTCCCAACTTACCCCAGTCTTCCCCAATCACTCTCTACTTCCCCCCGACTGTTTCCCCCTTTTTCCCTCTCCTCACATTTCTCTAACTTCACTCACTTTTCCCCTAATTGTCTGTTTTTCATTGAAATTTCTGTTAATTTGTGAAAAAGCATAAGTCCAGCGATTTTAAAACGCCACTAAAAAGTAACTATTTGTCGAGGGGTGTCTCACCGGCAAAATTTTGTACATGTATTGTCAAAAATGCCAAATATTGTCAGTAATGTCAAGTAATGTCGAGTAATGTCAAGTAATGTCAGGTAATGTCAGGTAATGTCAGGTAATGTCACGTAATGTCAAGTAATGTCACGTAATGTCAAGTAATGTCAAGTAATGTCGAGTAATGTCAAGTGATTTCGAGTAATGTCAAGTAATGTCGGGTAATGTCGAGTAATATCAAGTATTTTAAGTATTATTCATAAATTTTTGTACCGAGCACATTACTTTTGAAGTTTTTGTTTTTTACCGATTACATTACTTTTGTACGAGCTTTTGTAGTTCGTACTTAAAAAAAGTGTCATAGTAGCCCTTGTACTTTGTAGTTCGCTAATTACACTAGTTTACAAGGGTTTTATGCGCAAGTTTATTTTAATATTTTCTTACATATTTTTTTATGCTGTATCCAAATCCGTCAAGAAAAAAATAGTCTGTTTAGTTTTCAAGATAATCGACCCTAAAGGTTTCCAAGGGAAAGTTAGAGAAATCGTTTATTTTCGTTTAATATTTATAAAAATTGGTACTTATGGGGTTTGAGACTCGCTGAAAACAAATTTAATATTTAAAAAGTTCTAACCTCGCTCCTTAATGTGGTTGAACCACCCTTTTTATATATATTTTTTAAGTAACGTTATAAAAGTTAATACCTGAGGTTTTTCGTTTTGCTGAAAATCAATTTAATATTTGAAAAATTCTGTCTCCTCCCGTAGGGGACTCCAACCTCCCCTATTTATATTTTTTAATTGAAGTGATAAAAAATCGTATATAGGGGTTTTGGGACTCGCTAAAAACAAATTTATTATTTAATCAAATCTATATCCACCCCTTATGGGGGTAGAATAACCCCTTTTTATATTTTTTTAATTAACGTAATAACATTTGGTACACAGGTGTTTTGAGTCTCGCTGAAAACGTATTTGATATTAAAAAATTCTGTTACACTCCTTAAAAAACTAGAATTACTCCTAGGAGTAGTATAGTATAGGATCCTATTTGTATTTTTTATAGCCTGATAAAAATTTGTACATAAGGATTTTAAATAATCGGTATGAATAGGGGTTATTTATTCGCTTAAGGGGTGGAGACAGAATTTTTAAAATATTAAATGTCCTTGCTGATATAAGAAATTAATTTAAGGGGTCTTTCTACCTTCAAATTTTAAAAATAATCTTTTTTTAAACATTTTTGTTTTATATAGATAGAAAAAAAGATATAATTGTGAAATTGTGTAGGCAAGGCCGTATCCAGCCCCCCCCCCCTCCCCGAAATCATAAAATTTTATACGAAAATCTAAAAAATTTTGAAACTTCTCCGGGGGCCGGGTTCAAGGGGGGCCTGGCGTTGATAGTTTCTTTTGGTTTGTAATAAATAGTTTATACTTTTTCAAGTCGACCATACATCATCAAATTCGTAAAAAATTTCGCCTGCGGCGCTAGTGATTTTTTGCATTTAAACTTTAAATACACTTTTAAAATTAAAATAGACTATAACAGTCTATAACAGTTCTAAAAAAATGGCGCTATAGCTTTTTTACTCCCCATAACGATAAAGGCACAAAGCGAAGCAAATATGCACGCTCTTTTCCAAGTGGACCATACAGATTCAAATTCCTAAAAAAATCCGCCTGCTAGAGTTTTCTTTCATTTAAACTTTAAGTAGTAACACTTTTAAAATTAAAATATACTATAAAATTTCTAAAAAAATTCGCCTACCACGCTATAGCTTTTTTAGTCCCCCAGAACGATAAGGGCACAAAGCGAAGCAAATATGCAGGCTCTTTTCCAAGTGGACCTTCAAATTCGTAAAAATTTTCGCCTGCGGCGCTACAGTTTTCTTGCATTTAAACTTTAAATAGTAATACCTCTAAAATTCAAATATGCTATAAAATTTATAAAAAAAATCGCCTGCGGCGCTATAGCTTTTATACTTTCTTTTTTATTGGACTTTATAAAACCTAAGCTTGAAATTTGTCAATATTTTCGCCTACGGCGCTAGAACTTATACTGTTTTCAAATTTAAATAGACCAGCACAGTTGTAAAAATTTTTACCTGAGGTGCTAGGGCTTTCTTATTTTTTTATTTGAATTTTTAAAACTTGAGTTTTACTACATTGAATTAAAAAAGGCCGGAAATTAACAGAAGTAAAAAAAAAACATGAAAAAATTTAATCCTGCGGCTCAATTTTCATTCTTTTCGAGATTTAGGGAAAAAAAATTTTGGCCCCCCCCGAAAAAAAATCCCGGATACGCCCTAGTTTTTTGGCCTAAAATTTTTCTTCTAGTACGGGCTATAGTGACTTCAATACTGAATAATATTCAGTTTTGTTTTTTTTTTCAATCGATCCAAACGGCCGGAATCATGGCGACCACCGTTTTTTGATCTTTTTTTCAGCAAAATTTTATGACCAAAAAATGGCATTTTAATTTTTGTTTTGTATTCTTTGAATATAAATAAACATACCTACAAAATTTATATCTCTTTTCTTTCTATTCAAAAAAAAAATTATAGAAAAACAATTATTTTTAAAATTTGAAGGTAGAAACACCCCTTAAATAGTTATTCTTGTCTTAGTATTTTACAAATTTTACGATGTAAGCACTACACTACACATTCGCCACTATGCACTCAATATAATATTTTCGCGCGATATTTTCACACACATAATGTCTAAGCGCTACCCTAAATAGTAAGTAATGTCTACGCACATGCGTATTAGCAGATAATGTCTGTACTGTCGAGTAATGTCTAATTATGTCAAGTAATGTCATGTAATGTCAAGTAATGTTAATTAATGTCAAGTAATGTCATGTAATGTCAAGTAATGTCAAATAATGTCACGTAATGTCAGGTAATGTCGAAGTAATGTCAGCCAAAGCGTACATGTATTGTCTAAGGTGAAACACCACTCGCTATTTGTTTTGACATAATTTTGTATGCCCTATATTAAGGAACGTTGGTACTTTAAATACCTTATATATATTAAGAAACATTACTAAGTGTACTTATTAATGTTTCTTAATATGTATAAGGTACACCTACTTTAAATGATCTTACATGATCTTTTTCCTTAATTAGGTACTTTTTCTACTCTAAATTAAACCGTTTTATTTTCTTTATTTCTTTTAAAACTATGGTCTGTTTCATCAAGCAAGAGAGTAAATTAAAAATCGCATAGTAAATATTTTTACAATCGGTTTGAATAGTATAATATAACATATTATGTTTGTGTACAGAATATAGTTATGTTTTATAAAATGCTAACTCACTTCAGCAATCAACGTCCAGCCCAAACTCTTGGACCTAGAAGCTTGAAATTTGGAAAGTTTATTTCTTTTATGATGTAAGCACTCACTAAGAAAGTATTTTTAGAAATGCAACCCTTCAGGGGGTGAAACTGGGGTTGAAAGGTTTTTTAAAAGGTGTGCGTATCTCAGAGGACCCTTAATCTAGAATCTTCACATTTGGCAAAAATGTTCTTTATCGAAATCGAAAAGATAGGTTTATCAGGATTTTTCGATATTCGACCCACAAGGTGGCAACAATCGTGATATTTAAGTCGTAAGTGGTAAATTTTGTAAATATAACCCTTTTTTGAAAAGTGTGCGTATCTCAAAGACCTGTTAATCTAGAATCTCAATGTTTGGCAAAAATATTCTTTATTAAAATCGAAAAGATGCGTGTTTCAGGAATTTTCGATATTCGACCCCCAAGGTGGTAAAAAATGTTAATCTTAATGCCCTGTGCAACGCATGGGTATTCGGGTAGTGTTTTATAAAATAAACTACGCAGTATATTCGCACATCAAATATTCGAATCTGTTTTGAAAATATTCACTGTGCGATTTTTAATTCCCTTTTGCTTGATGAAACAGACCATATATTGAATGGACTTACACTGTCTCCCAAATAAATGATTAAAGTCACAATGTTTCTCAGACTTTTACCTACTAAAATCTATGGGTTAGTTTATCAATGCTAGGATAAAATTTATCTGAAAGATGAAGTGTGGGTTAACGTTGAAATACTAAAATGAAGTGTGAGTTAAAATTAAAATAATAAAATTTTAATGCAAATGCAAATTGGATCCGATATAATTTTAGCCTATTAAACACTATTAAAAAACTGTTGGCTGTAACCAGTTGTTAACAAAATATTTTAATCTACAGAAGAGAAAAAGATGCAAGTCGCTTGTAAAACAAGTTTCAACTAAGATATTTCAAAAACGTTTTGACCCAGTGACTTGAAATTTGGAACAAAGATTTTCTAACTAGTAAACAAAATTTTTTCCAAATTTCAAGTCTCTATGTCTAAGATTTCTTGAAATATCGTAGTGTAAAGTTGTTTTGCAAGCGACTTGCATCTTTTTCTCTACTATATTATTATTTCTCACCTTTTCTCTTAATAGTGTATTCTGAGGCGTGCTTGTTTTTGCTTCCAATGAGTTCCATAGAGGCCGCTTATTGTCCTTTTCTTTATCCTAGTACTTTTGGCTCTATGTCAGATAAAAAAATCTTTCATTGTCATTTTCATTCTAGGGACCGGCCGCTGAATGTCTGTAAAGATTTAGAAGCCTTACATTGTTCCGCCTAATGCCCAAATCTTCGCTACTTTATAATAGTTTCAATTTAAGATAAACCCGGTGCATAGACAATTGAAAGTTATCATTGGCCACAAACTTCGCACTATCCACAAGCCCTATTTTAAGTGCTTGTTTCATTGCCTCTTTAATAACCTTTGTTTCGATTATATCTACTATTTATGAAAGATTCCAGAGCACCTAAAAATCGCCGAAGTTACCCGGAATATAAGACATGTAGTCGTCTTGGTTTTTAATTTATTAACTAAAATTTTAAATAATTCTGCATTAATTTGTTCCAGGCAGTGGGAAATAGTATTCCTTTCTTTTTTCTTTGCTTCAGTACAAATACCTTTTCTTATACAGTGAATCCATTGGGATATTAGTTCTCGAATAAGGTAGTTTCTACTGGTATTCAGAATTTACGTGGGGGAGAATGAACGAGTTGACGAAGACGGAATCGGAAAGGACTGGGTGTGGAGGATCGCTACCATAACTATCACCTAAAATAAAATAACACATATTTTTACGGAGAAAAATTCACACAAGTCAGAGCATAAAAAACTGGTCAGTAAACTATATTTATCTCATTTTTACGCCTTAAGAGAATAACAAAAAGTCGACCTGTTCTAGACTATTGGTAGATAAAATAGGAATACTATGAGCTTTAAATTAAGCTACTTTTGAAAAATTGAAGGAGGTAGTTTTGAGATAATACGATTTTTATATTTCGTTAAAAATATTAGGTGTTTTTTGGTTATGCATAAAAAACAAAGTATATCATGAGATAGAGTGTAAAAGCATTTTTTAATCAATATTTTTAGGAGATATGGGCTGTTAAGTGTATGACTGTAGACGGTACTTGACCAAATTACAAACCCTGTTTACAGGGTGGTCCATTTATCATAATTATCATGACAATCCTTTATATTTAATAACTCATTTTTCATTCATTTTACTTCTTTCGCTTCTTTATTTCATATAAAGTAGTTTACATAAAGTATACAATGTACGCAAAGCCCGTCTTGTGAAACTAAAATTTACATACCCGGTGTAACAAGAAGCATTGCCTACTAATTATCTCCGTAACTATAAGAGATAATTCTTTAAAATTTTCAGTGCTTATATGAGTCATGAAAACCCCATTTTGGCATAACAAATAAAACCAGCAGTCTCGAATGAGCTAGAATACTTTCTCATAAAAAAAAGTTATGTCCAATTTCTAATATTTGGGGGAGGGCTGGCGGTTGAGAGGAAGAGGGATTTTTTAGGTGATTTTAAAATATTTATTTTATTGTGAATTGTGATCTTTTAGGTGGTTTTAAAATATTTATTTTATTGTGAATACAAAAAAAGTTATGTCCAAAAACAATTTTTTAACATTTTGGTGAGGTGGGGGGGGGGGACCATGGAAAAAATGATAATTACATACTTTGTCTAATTTTATTTTAACTTTTAGGTGGTTTTTAAATTTTTCTTCTATTGTGAATAATAAAAAAGCTATGTCTAGAATTTTTTTTTTGCATTTTGGGAGAGAGGAGGAGGGGCTGGAGAAAAATATTATTACACTGGAAAAAAATGAAATTTTTTGTGCAATTTTATTTTATCTTTCATGTGGTTCTTAAATTTTTCTTCTATTTAAATAATTAAAAAGATACACTGCCCAGCTAAATTGCTTTCCCATTTTTCACCTCCGCGCGTTAAATGGATTTTTTATTATCAGATTCACTTTCAGCAACCTCAAAAACCCCAATATACAAATTTTCACTAAAACTACCCTCACCCTCCAGGGGTATAAGTTAGAATTTTTTCATTATCAGATTCACTTTAAGCTACCTCAAAAACCCCTTTATACCAATTTTCACGAAAA
Source organism: Brachypterus glaber (assembly GCA_958510825.1). NCBI lineage: Eukaryota > Metazoa > Arthropoda > Insecta > Coleoptera > Kateretidae > Brachypterus > Brachypterus glaber. Next base: position 48,105,226 of record OY294045.1, on the reverse strand, counting down.
CTACCCCCCACCCCTCGGGGTGAAGTTGGACTTATTTTATTATGACATTTACTTTCAGCAACCTCAAAACCCCTATTTACCAACTTTCACTAAAACTACCCCCCACCCCTTAGGAGGTGGAATGGGAAAAATGTTATTATCAAATTCAGTTTCGTCGTCTCCAAAAACCCCTATATACCAATTTTGACAAAAATATTGAAAATATTTAAAAATATTTGCCCCCTCACCCCCGTGGGGTTATTCGATTTCAGCAACCTCAAAACCCCCTATATAGCAAATTTCAAATTTTTGTAAAAAATTATGGTACTTACCCCATTTTCCCCTCTTACTACATTCCAATGTTTACCAAAAACAATCCCGAGTGAGAACTTTTGGTAAAATACCTGTATGCCAAATTTCAAGTCTATAGCTTAAAGCGTTCCTAAGTTATCGTGGATAAAAGATTTCCCGGACAGAACGATTGACCAAGCGACCGACCGACCGATCGACTGACAACTTTTTGGCATTTACAGCGCGAAAATTTGTCCAAAATGTGTTAAAATAATAAGAAATTGATATTTAGATGCCTAGGGGGTGGGCTTCCCATACCGTTTATGACCGTGACTTTTATTAAGAAATTAGATTACACAGTCCAACAAATTTTCAACTTTTGCAAGTGGATTTGGATCTGACAGCTGATATTGGGTAATTTAATTATGTTGATTTCGAATATAACTTCCGTTTTTGTCCATCCCGTAAGGATTTTGAACAACCGCACAGTGGGCCAGAAAAAAAAACAGGGACAAAATTTTATTTTTGTTTCTATCTTTCTAAAAATGTGTCAAATGGCTTATTTTGGTTATGTTGATGTATATCAATGCCCATAACTTAAAAATTCTGTACTTCATGTTAAAGAATCAAGTTTTTGGCATGGCTTTTGGCTGAAAAAATTATACTTACGTGATGGAAAAAAATGTCAGTGGGTCTTAACTAAGACAGAAAATTAAAAAAACGTCCGATCACAAAATCCTTGTTGGTCTGTGTTATTTTAGGCCAAACTTTTACTATATATAATAAAAAAATCATAAACTAATTATTTTTGACAGGTGATTATTTAAAATGATAGTTATTAAATTTTGTTTTACTTAATCATGGCTACTACGTTTTTTAAACTATAAATTTTAAAAGCGCTATAGCTTTTGAACAAAAAAAGATTCTTCATAAATTAAATATACTTTTCATTGCCAAAGTTTGTAAAGGGGATAATAAATCACCCTTCATAGCACTTAATAAAATATTAAGGATTGTCATGTCAATAAATAGATAAAGCGTACTACTCCGTTGATGAATTTTTTAATGATAAGAATTTTATTATAGATTTGTAAATATATATCTATATGTTTTTTACCTTTAAGCTTTTTTTATTCTGTTTCATTTACAATGAATTGTTATATTATACTTTTTTACTTGTTTCTTATTTTGTTCTTACTTAGGTTTATCTAATCTTAGTTATTATGTTTTACCTTTGTATTATTGACTAGTTCTACGCCTAGGGGCATTTAATTATGTATATTTACATTTGAACTAATAAATATATATCTATATCTATCTAAATGGACCACCCTATATATAAAATAAATAGATGAATTTAAAATATACTACTGCCAACAAAATAATACTTTCCTCATATGCATAGGTTCATTATAACAAAAATAAATATGATAAAAAGTTCCTACAAATATGTCCAAAAATGCGTCGTAAGGGAGCTAAGCCCTTTTAAAAGTGGCTAAAAAATTCAGTTTTTATTTAATAACTCAGGAACCCTTTGAGATATAGGAACGAGGTTTTGTACGTGTAAATTTTTTAGCCACTTTTTAATTAAATACTAAAATGTTAAAAATCAAAATTTTAATAATGCAATGTATAAAGTTTTTTTCTTAGATTTTAATGTACATTCTCACTGCATCATTGACATTTTGGTTTTCAAAATTTTAGTATTTAGTTTTTCGTCCCCAAAACGTGCAATTTCACCTTCAAATTATTTTTTCTCGAAAACGGTTAATCCTACAATATTACATCAAGAGTACTATTTTGTATTTTGACCTGAGGAAACACATTCCAAAAATAAAATTACGAAAAAGTTACACAGAAAAAAAGTTTGGGACAAAAAACTGATAAGGCCCCCACGTTTCGCACACGCCTGGTTAAAATAGGTACATGAAACTAACATGCGGAGATGGGCCTTATTAGGATTAGGTCACATGCAAAACCTTTTTGCTATATCTCAAAGGGTTCCTGAATTATTAAATAAAAACCGAATTTTTTAGCCACTTTAAAAGGGGACGGATTACGACGGATTTTTAGACATATGATATTTAAAAAACCATGTCTTTACCCAACAGAAACGCTATATAAAGAAGCGGAATTATTTAGCATTAGAAAAATATACATATATCAATTAATTTTATGGATAAAATTTCAAAAGACTGATAAAATACCATCTATTGTGACCAGACAAAGAAATTCACTTGAAATGCCATTATGTAAGAAAAAAAATTACTAAAAAAATGTATTATTTTTCGCTTCTAAACTCTACACATTACTACCAATAAATATTACACAAATAACAAGTTACAAAACTTTATATTAACCATAATGAAGTTCAGTTTTTAAAAATCATGTCTGATTAAAAAAAATCACTTAATTTCCTATAAGTTACTTGTTTTAGTACTTTTCCTTTATATCTTCTTATGTTTCTTTTTCTTTTTACTATATTGTTTGTTTGTTTGTTTGTTTGGACTTTTATTTATTATTATTTTATTTCATAAAATATTGCATAGTAATATTTAGTGCAAAATAAATTGTATTACATTATATAAATTAAACTTAAGTAGTTTGATCACACACAATCCCTAGGATTAGGTGACAGACTAAAAACATATATTCTAAAAATTATAAAAAATATGTTAAAATATCCAGTATTCTTATGTCTAATATTAAAACTAATTTAGTTTAAATTAACTCAAAATGTAATTTACCGATGTATTTTGTATTTTAAAGTTGTTAATAAACTTGAACTTGAACTTGATTTGCAAATAAAGGCAAAAGTTGTTAAAAAAAAATCTTACTTACTTTCCAAACAATGGATGCCAAAGATGTATACTCTCGTCATGCATTTCTTCTATGCTTGTAGTTGTACTTCCCACTTCTGGTACATCTTCGTATTTTTCTAATATTGTGGAATTTGTTGTATCATTTGAATGCAGTTTAACTTGTTGCTTACTCGGCACTAAACGTGACAGATCTATCGCATGTCCTGTTTGTTTATTAATTTCTGTATTAGAAGGTTTTTCTTTGTAATGTTGAGCATTTATAAACGAACGACCATTTATTTTTGCTTTCTGCTGTTGGCCTAATTCGAACCTTCGTTCTTGCTGATGTGGCTGTACTTTTTCATATGTTATTTGGCTATAGTCATTCGAAAAATGTAATCGGTTAGCAGTTCTATGTGTGGGAATTTGACCACAGATGCCATTAGGTTTCATTAGACTTGATATATTCTTTTGTACTAGTAATGGGCTAAATTGAGAAGAGTCAGATGTATTATGCTTCCGACTATTTTGATATTGGAGATTAGGTCCATTATTAGCCAAAAACAAGTTGTTTGATGTTGCTGTTTTGTGATGCATATTTGACGAAGGACTATGTTTTTCCAAGTAATAATTATTATTAGCATTATACTGAGATTCAAACTGGTCATTAGGCCTCAACATGTTAAACTGCATAATGGCTTCTTGCCACATTTGCATTTCTATTGGATTTCTAAAATTAATCGGCGATTGTAACGGAAGTATTGGAACTTGAAATTTGTTGTAATAACTATTGTTGAATAGCGTTGGCAGATCGGTTACCTGACTGTGGTGTACTGGCCTAAAACTAGCTAAAAGTTTCGTCATGTAGGGATTGTTTGCCATAGGAAAAGTGTCTATCTGATTCATATATGGTAGCCACATCATGTCATTAAAACCTGATCCATTAATATCGTTGCCTACTTTATTGCTATTACCTATTATGGATTTTTCAACTGGAGCACTTAAAATATCAGCTTTTCTTTTATGTATATTAGGATATGATGTTGTTTTACACATTTCTATATGAGGTTTTTTAGATTTCACACTAGCGTTTATTTTTTCTTTCTCTTTTACCTTTTCTTGTTCTTCTTCTTGATCTTTTTGTTTTTCTGGACTTTTATCCCTTATGATATGAGATTGACCTTGCTTCCTAATAATAGTTTCCAGTTGATCCAATGTTATTACCAGTATATCTGGATCGTGCAATAAATGTGGTAACGATAATGCTTCAGGTAATCTCAATTCCGGTCGTTGTTTTAGCAACTTTGGTATTTCACGACCAGGATGAGATATTAAATTGCTAAGTCTTTTTTTGGGGATCAACATGGGATCAGGTACATCTATAGCTGAGTCTTTAATTACTTGTCTAAATTGTGTTAATGGATTAGGCCCAGAGTCCTTTTGAAGAAGTTCTAGTAGTCTAGAATTTTCTGGTAACGATATTTTTGCTACTTTAGGAGTGGAGGGTGCACTTTCAGGTTGCAAAACTCGTTTTAGTATAATATCTTCAGGTTTGCGTTTTTTATTCAGTGGTTCTGTATATTCCTTAGCTGAAATTTGACTTTCTACTTCCTCCGAGCACGTTATAGTTGGACTTGCAGATTTTCGGCATTTTCCCAAGTCAAGTGGTTCTGTTTGAGAAGTATTAATTATTTCTTCAGAATTAAACGATATTTTGGGCGAATTATTAAAGTCCAGAAATACACCTTTGGATTTACTACTGGTCACTATATCAGGTGAGAAAGCGGGTAGGCCGCTAGGTTGTGGTGATTGCATTGAAGATGATCTAGAAAAGGTCGTAGGTTTAATAGCTGCATATTTAGGCAAAGTTAAATCTGTTGGTTCATCATATAAGGAATCTGATACATCTATGGCCAATTTTACGGATAAATTCTTCGGTAGTTCGTCGTTAGATAACGGAATAAGCATTTGTTCTTTCAAATCACTATTTTCTGTGTTGGATTTCTTTATTACTTCCACCTCTGTACGATTAAGTTTATCTTCATGTACTTCCATTTTACCTTCTGTGAACTCATTTTCTTTTTCAAAAAATTCATTCACAGAATTAAAATTAACTTTACTAACATCATTTAATTTATTGGTCACTGAACTCTCATCAATACATTTAGTTCTATCCTGCGTGAGACTTTCTCTGGCTGTATTAGCTGCTTTAATTAGAGACTGGCATAATGTACTTTCTATATTTGATATAAAATCATGTATAATATTCTTTTTATATTCGTTTTCTTTTTCATTAAACGTATCTTGTGTCTGATCATTTACAGTAGCTTCTATGCATGACTGTATAATGTCAGATAAATTATTTTGTTGTTGATCTATTTCTAACTTTAACTTTAAATCTTTGTTTTGTTCCATACAAGGTAGTTTGTTTGATAAATTATTATTTTCGGTCTCTTTCTGACAGGATTCCGTAGTCGAAATTAAATTATTTTCAGGGCAAGATTGAACTAAGCTATTTACTTTATCTGGCAACTGACTTCCGTCCATATTCGTAACTTCAGGGCAAGATTCAATAAGAGTATTTAATTGATGTATTTTATCTAAATACTCTGTATGTTCTATAATATCAAAATGTTTTGTCTCTTCTCTAATCTCAATCTCTTTACTGACAACTTTTCCAGCCTTTTTTAACTCATCTGTTTGTTTTTGGTAATTAAGTTCGAGCTCCGCGACGGCAAGTAAATTTTCTAGGGGGCTGCTCTCACTAAGTTTAGTTTGAGTATACGCCATTTCTATTTCCGCGTTGTTTATATTCGTTATGTTATTGCATTCGGACACTGCAGTTTGCGGTGACACGGACCTTCTCCTAAAAACATGAATAGTGTGAGATGGCAAAAGAGATTCTACGTTAACAGGAGCTAGCCAGTCTGGAGAGGCTGTCATTTGACGAACTAAATTGGTGTCATTGTCTTCTTCTGCATTCTGCTCCGACTCAGAGACCTTGGTTTCTTCATCCACTTGCACATATGTGGATTTCTTATGACACTTGCTCTTATGACGTTTACGGCTCTTATGCCGACGGTGATAATGATGTTTCGAAAGAGAGCTTTTAGTATGTTGTTCTTGTTTATCCGCCTTCTTGAGGCTGGGTACATGTGTCTCCCTGCGAGGTATGGCTCGCCAACCTTTGGACGTCTTTGTGAGGACTATTCGGTTTCTTTTGTCGTAATCTTCGCATTTTACGTCCACGATTTGTGAGTCTACCTGACGGACAAAAACGAAAATAGGATTAACCCGCGGCGTTTCTTCTTCTAGAGACACTGATAAATTACAACTCGTTGACAAACTATGTTTATTAACCGATCGCCGAGACCTACGAAGTTTACTTTTATCTTCGCGCCGACAGTCTAATTTAGGATACCGTTCCGGAATAAATTTCCGGGTCTGTTTCGTTAATGGGGTGGCACATAGGCCACGTGATCCTGCACTATCGATTAAGTCCACCGGAGCTTTACTACAAGGCCGTCGGGATCGCTGCTCTCCCATAATCTGTTCATAGCTGACACAAAGGGGCACACTTTTTTAAGTAATTATTTTGCGATTTTCAGTGCATCGGTAACAGAATGCAGGAATCTTGCCCCGTTCATTTCACTTGACCGAAAACATATAATGTTATGCTTTATTATGCCTTTACAATGACAACTACACAAATTCATTTTTTACCACTCACGAAACTTTTTTTTTAATTTAAATAACTTATTTTTAATTATAAATTAAAGCGCGAGATCAATAAAAAAATAACACTGCACAATATAGATACGATTAATTCCTCCCAAACTCAACTCACGGAATATTCTTCACATATATAAAAACGAATAGTGCCGAACCTTATCGATACGGGGCTCGAAAATATTGTACTGCCTAGAATAACGCACTAAAAGGTATTTAAACCGAACAGCGGGTCAAAATTGTTTTTGAAAAAAATCACCATTATTGCCAGACTTTTTACCCAGCATATACTATTTCTCGCAGTACACGGAAAAAAAATTATAGCTAAGAGCGCTATAACACACATACCAAGCAAATTATAATCGCTTATTATATAAATACAAGGCTTTCTCTTACAATTATGGCAGTCAGTGTAAAAATTTATATGAAATACTTTAATTGTTTAGTGAATAATAAAATATAACAAATAGTATGGCATTTATAGCTTAAATAGATTTAATTATTGTCCGTGCTAATAATTTTTATAATATAATAAAATTTCTGTAAATTTATAATAGTGCCTGTAATAAATATAATCGTGTCTGTAATATATATAATCGTTTCCAATTTATTTTTAACATTATTAGTTATTGTGTCCCTTATAATCTATAGCTTAAATCACTATAATTTGCCACTGTTACCAAATATCTTATAATGTATAGCGCAGAGCCCACTAATTTCTTTCCGTGTATAATAAAGGGATTCGAATTTGCCAGTGTGGCCGAATGCGACATGGGCATTCCGCACAATTTCTACATTTTACTTTTTTCTATAATAAGCTAAATACTAACTTTATTTTTTTTTTGGTTAAGTTTTTAAATTTTGACATATTTATGTATCAAATATGAATTTTTTACAAGCGGCTAATTGCAGCTCTCCGTGTCGGAGTTTGTTTATATTTTTTAATTTATTTTATTTAATTGGGCCTTGGTTTACGTTAACGTTACGTTAACGTTGGTTTGGCGTCTGTTTGGTGTGTTTTTTTTTGTAAAAAAATGTTTTTTATTAAAAATAATGTATTGAAAAACGGTAAAAGCATGCGCAGTTTAGCACGGCACGGTATAATGAGCTGCATATAACCGCTCTTTATTTTCTGACGAACAAATGAACTAAAAAATAGACAAAGTAGGAGAAAATGTTCATATTTTAATTTTTAAAAAAATTGGGGTTCTTTCCTATTTATCCTAGATCACAGTCCCCTTTTATTTGTTTCTATTAGGCCCTAAAAAATAGGGTGGTAATCTACTCACCATAATGAACAACTTTGGGGGGTAAGAATTTTAAAATTAAAAAAAAAGTCAGAACTCTGGGCACCCTAGTGTATATATAAAGTATTTCCGCTCTATTTTAATAAACCCACTTTAAGTTTCGTAAGGCGTAACAAAATCTGAAAATGTCCATGGAAAATTTTCTACTCCTAAACCTATAGTATATTTCATTATTATAAGTAACTACTTAACAAACTCTCTCTATTTTTTTGATAATACAAAATTTTCATAAAAAAATATACACTTAAATAAAAGTAGTAAAAGCATGACACCCCACACTCAAAAATAGAAGTTTGCCCAGCTACAGACATAGTGGTACCCATTCACAGACAACATAGTAGCAATACACTTAACTGCAGAAGCCGTTTCTTGCATGTCTTTTTGAAAATATTTGCTTTAACATTTTAAGGGTTTCTGTTTAAACATAATTATGTATCTAAAAGTTAAGTGAATTGTTAAATGGGATAATATATCCACAAAATTTAAAAAATAGTAATAAAAAAAACATACCTACTCAGAATTTAGTGGTGAATCTAAATATGCAACAATAGAGTGTGTTTTTAAAAAATTAAAAATTTATGAAGTTTTCTGTAAAACCAGAAATTATATAAAATTTTGTAATCTATACAGGGTGATCAATAACTGGCATAAATTTTAAGAGGTGATTCTACATCCAAAAATATCTAAAAAAAAGTTCCTATAAGGGTTGGTCCGGAAATGAGCCCTAAGGGAGCTTTTTAATTAATAACTCTGGTACGCTTTAAGCTAGAGCGCAAGCTTTTGAATGTATACTAGTACTAATACAGGCAATAAGTTGTTATATTTTTTGTTTGAATTTATCCAGGCGTGCCTAGACGGAAAAAAATTTTAGGCATTTTTGCCCCAAACATTGCTACTGTTTAAAAAAATGCAATTAAGTGGAAGTAACATTTTGTGCCACCAAAAACGTTACTTTTTAAAAGGCTATTACTTCTTTAATATTAAATTTAGGTGTTTTGGTGAAGTAAACTTTTTGGTCAGTTTTAAATGAAGAATCACCCTGCAGCATTAAAATTTTATTGATGCTTTTTTTTTTCCCATATATCATCTTCGCAGGGTCGTAGCTCCCTTAGGGCTCATTCCGGACCAACCTTGGGGAACTTTTTTTCATATTTTTGGATGTAGAATCACCTCTTATATTTTGGCATGGCAGTTACTGCTGGCCCTGTATTTCCAAAAAAGTAATAGAATATTTCGTAATATTTAAGATTCACAAATTATATTTGGATATGATAAAAACTAAGATATAGAGGTACGACTTTTTTTTTTGTTGCATTATAAATCCTAAATATATTTTTGGTAAACTTTTGGGTTTGGTTACATTTTTTAGTTGTTGCAACGATCGTTTGGAGCATTAAGAATCCTAAATATATTTTTGGTGAACTTTTGGGTTCCAAAACCCCAATGTGTAACGTTGGAATAAGGATCGTTAAAAAGGCGTTTCGACAGGGGGGTATCGAATAAACCACACCCACGATCATCTCATAGAGGAACTGCAGTTTATATTTCCTCTTCGAATTTAACCATCAACCATTGCACCTAGTGCCATTAGGTTAATGGCTAATAGAAGCAAAAGCCGGATAGCGAAAAAAAAAATGATAAGACGTGTAGAAATTATTATCATTTTATCTATGCGATCAATATACCTAAGGGAACGTTCAAGTATTACGTAAGGCTCCTGGGGGGGGGGTCATTTTGGAGTGTTACGCCCATGTTAATGGTATAGGAAAATAGCGTTACAGGGGGGGAGGAGTTGGGGGGTCTATCTAAAATACTGAACACAATATTCAGCTGAACGTTCAGCGCATGCGCATATCAGTCCCGCAAATCACGGGTACGTTCCAAAACAACGTATACAGGGCGGATTTTAAACAATAATTTAAAACCAAACTTAAAAAGAGTTATTTTTGGTCAATCACAAGTAAACATAGGTTAAGCTTGGCTAGTTTAACATACGGGGTATAATAATTTCACTAAACAATAAAGATGTTGAGTGTCTGAAAAAAATAATTTATTTTATTTTAAATGTTCTTTATATTTGAACTTTAACCCCCTACAGACAAAGTGTATTTTTTCAATATATTTTTATTTCAGCTCTCCGCGATAATATACGGGGCGTATACATTAAACTGAACGATAAAAAAACAACCTAAACGCCTGAAAAAAATAGTAAAGTTTTGTTTATCGCTACAAAACTTAAAATGTTATTTGGTTTTACCATTTTCTACAATATATTTTTATTTCAGCTCTCCGCGATAATATACAGGGTGTATACATTAAACTGTTTGTTTATCGCTACAAAACTTAAAATCTTATTTGGTTTTACCATTTTCTACAATATATTTTTATTTCAGCTCTCCGCGATAATATACGAGGTGTATACATTAAACTGAACGATAAAAAAACAACCTGAACGCCTGAAAAAAATAGTAAAATTTTGTGTATCGCTACAAAACTTAAAATCTTATTTGCTTTTAACATTTTCTACAATATATTTTTATTTCAGCTCTCCGCGATAATATACGGGGTGTATACATTAAACTGAACGATAAAAAAACAACCTGAACGCCTGAAAAAAATAGTAAAATTTTGGTTATGGCTACAAAACTTAAAATCTTATTTGGTTTTACCATTTTCTACAATATATTTTTATTTCAGCTCTCCGCGATAATATACGGGGCGTATACATTAAACTGAACGATAAAAAAACAACCTGAACGCCTGAAAAAAATAGTAAAATTTTGTTTATCGCTACAAAACTTAAAATATTATTTGGTTTTACCATTTTCTACAATATATTTTTATTTCAGCTCTCCGCGATAATATACGGGGTGTATACATTAAACTAAACGATAAAAAAACAACCTGAACGCCTGAAAAAAATAGTAAAATTTTGTGTATCGCTACAAAACTTAAAATCTTATTTGCTTTTAACATTTTCTACAATATATTTTTATTTCAGCTCTCCGCGATAATATACGGGGTGTATACATTAAACTGAACGATAAAAAAACAACCTGAACGCCTGAAAAAAATAGTAAAATTTTGGTTATGGCTACAAAACTTAAAATCTTATTTGGTTTTACCATTTTCTACAATATATTTTTATTTCAGCTCTCCGCGATAATATACGGGGCGTATACATTAAACTGAACGATAAAAAAACAACCTGAACGCCTGAAAAAAATAGTAAAATTTTGTTTATCGCTACAAAACTTAAAATCTTATTTGGTTTTACCATTTTCTACAATATATTTTTATTTCAGCTCTCCGCGATAATATACGGGGTGTATACATTAAACTGAACGATAAAAAAACAACCTGAACGCCTGAAAAAAATAGTAAAATTTTGTGTATCGCTACAAAACTTAAAATCTTATTTGGTTTTACCATTTTCTACAATACATTTTTATTTCAGCTCTCCGCGATAATATACGGGGCGTATACATTTAACTGAACGATAAAAAAACAACCTGAACGCCTGAAAAAAATAGTAAAATTTTGTTTATCGCTACAAAACTTAAAATCTTATTTGGTTTTACCATTTTCTACAATATATTTTTATTTTAGCTCTCCGCGATAATATACGGGGTGTATACATTAAACTGAACGATAAAAAAACAACCTGAACGCCTGAAAAAAATAGTAAAATTTTGTTTATCGCTACAAAACTTAAAATCTTATTTGGTTTTACCATTTTCTACAATATATTTTTATTTCAGCTCTCCGCGATAATATACGGGGTGTATACATTAAACTGAACGATAAAAAAACAACCTGAACGCCTGAAAAAAATAGTAAAATTTTGTGTATCGCTACAAAACTTAAAATCTTATTTGGTTTTACCATTTTCTACAATATATTTTTATGGTAAAATGGTAAAACCAAATAAGATTTTAAGTTTTGTAGTGATAGACAAAATTTTACTATTTTTTTCAGGCTTTCAGGTTGATTTTTTAGCTTTCAGCTTAATGTATACACCCCGTATATTATCGCGGAGAGCTAAAATAAAAATATATTGTAGAAAATGGTAAAACCAAATAACATTTTAATTTTTGTAGCGATAAACAAAATTTTACTATTTTTTTCAGGCGTTCAGGTTGTTTTTTTATCGTTCAGTTTAATGTATACACCCCGTATATTATCTCGGAGAGCTGAAATAAAAATATATTGTAGAAAATGGTAAAACAAAATAAGATTTTAAGTTTTGTAGTGATAGACAAAATTTTACTATTATTTCCAGGCGTTCAGGTTGATTTTTTAGCGTTCAGCTTAATGTATACACCCCGTACATTATCGCGGAGAGCTGAAATAAAAATATATTGTAGAAAATGGTAAAACCAAATAAGATTTTAAGTTTTGTAGCGATAGACAAAATTTTACTATTTTTTTCAGGCTTTCAGGTTGATTTTTTAGCTTTCAGCTTAATGTATATTATCGCGGAGAGCTAAAATAAAAATATATTGTAGAAAATGGTAAATCCAAATAACATTTTAATTTTTGTAGCGATAAACAAAATTTTACTATTTTTTTCAGGCGTTCAGGTTGTTTTTTTATCGTTCAGTTTAATGTATACACCCCGTATATTATCTCGGAGAGCTGAAATAAAAATATATTGTAGAAAATGGTAAAATCAAATAAGATTTTAAGTTTTGTAGTGATAGACAAAATTTTACTATTTTTTTCAGGCTTTCAGGTTGATTTTTTAGCTTTCAGCTTAATGTATACACCCCGTATATTATCGCGGAGAGCTAAAATAAAAATATATTGTAGAAAATGGTAAAACCAAATAAGATTTTAAGTTTTGTAGCGATACACAAAATTTTACTATTTTTTTCAGGCGTTCAGGTTGTTTTTTTATCGTTCAGTTTAATGTATACACCCCGTATATTATCTCGGAGAGCTGAAATAAAAATATATTGTAGAAAATGGTAAAACAAAATAAGATTTTAAGTTTTGTAGTGATAGACAAAATTTTACTATTATTTCCAGGCGTTCAGGTTGATTTTTTAGCGTTCAGCTTAATGTATACAACCCGTACATTATCGCGGAGAGCTGAAATAAAAATATATTGTAGAAAATGGTAAAACCAAATAAGATTTTAAGTTTTGTAGCGATAGGCAAAATTTTACTATTTTTTTCAGGCTTTCAGGTTGATTTTTTAGCTTTCAGCTTAATGTATATTATCGCGGAGAGCTAAAATAAAAATATATTGTAGAAAATGGTAAATCCAAATAACATTTTAATTTTTGTAGCGATAAACAAAATTTTACTATTTTTTTCAGGCGTTCAGGTTGTTTTTTTATCGTTCATTTTAGTGTATACACCCTGTATATTATCGCGATGAGCTGAAATAAAATATATTGTAGAAAATGGTAAAACCAAATAAGATTTTAAGTTTTGTAGTCATAGACAAAATTTTACTATTTTTTTCAGGCGTTCAGGTTGATTTTTTAGCTTTCATCTTAATGTATACACCCCGTATATTATCGCGGAGAGCTGAAATAAAAATATATTATAGAAAATGGTAAAAGCAAATAAAATTTTAAGTTTTGTAGCGATAGACAAAATTTTACTATTTTTTTCAGGCGTTCAGGTTGTTTTTTTATCGTTCAGTTTAATGTATACACCCTGTATATTATCGCGATGAGCTGAAATAAAAATATATTGTAGAAAATGGTAAAACCAAATAAGATTTTAAGTTTTGTAGTGATAGACAAAATTTTACTATTTTTTTCAGGCGTTCAGGTTGATTTTTTAGCGTTCAGCTTAATGTATATTATCGCGGAGAGCTGAAATAAAAATATATTATAGAAAATGGTAAGAGGAAATAAAATTTTAAGTTTTGTAGCGATAGACAAAATTTTACTATTTTTTCATGCATTCAGCTTGATTTTTTAGCGTTGAGTTAAATGAATACACCCTGTATATTATGGTGGAGAGCAGGAAAAAATACACTTTGTCTGTAGGGGGTTAAAGTTCAAATATAAAGAACATTTAAAATAAAATAAATTATTTTTTTCAGACACTCAACATCTTTATTGTTGTTAAACTAGCCAAGCTTAACCTATATTTACTTGTTATTGACCAAAAATAACTCTTTTTAAGTTTGGTTTTAAATCCGCCGTATACGTTGTTTTGGAACGCACCCGTGATTTGCGGGACTGATATGCGCATGCGCTGAACGTTCAGCTGAATATTGTGTTCAGTATTTTAGAACTTCCCGGAGTTGGGTTCCAAAATGATTAAAATTTGCGTTACGTAATACTTGAACGTTCCCTAATAAAAAAAATCAAAGGGTTATTTTTTTCACCCTAATTATAATTATTTTATCAGCATTTTAATTTTGATCTTAAAATTTAAAAATATATTTGACTTTTTTTGCTGATTTCAAATCTGCTATAAAAAAGTATTTAATAAAAGTATTTTTTCTACTACCTAATTAAGTGCTAGCTTACATATTATCTATCGTTGTCAAGTCTTGTTTACCTTGGCAACCAATAAAATCAGTGAACTCATTTATTATTGACCGTTGTTAAGCATTGTTTTTTGACGACGGTCAATAATGAACAATTTTTGAGACAGCTACTAACTTTTTTTAACTTATTTGTCAAACTGACAGCTATGTCAAAATAATTTGTCAACTTTATTTTTAACTGATATTTGGAGTTACTAGCTTTAGGTAGTAGAAAAAATAGTATATGCACCACGTATGCGAACTGTCTTAAGTGTTCTCGACTGATTTTTTGCCTCGACTCCGTCTCAGCAAAACAACTTCAGTCTCGAACACTAAAGACTTAGTTCGCATACTAGGTGCATAATATACTATTTTGTACGACCTATTATCCGTGCCTGAATTAAACTGCAGTGACTCATGCCTAAAACGTATTTTCCTCTTCTCGTATAAGGGATTCCCCTCAGACGGAGTGACGCGAACCGCACCCGAACTGGTATGATCGTCACTTTTTAGCACATTTTTGCACGGATAATAGTGTACAGGAAATAAAGAAAAAGCATGTTCACTATACAGCCTGTTCCAGAACTCGCGTACCGAAATTTAAGAGGTGATTCTACATCCAAAAATATGAAAAAAAGTTTCTATAAAGGTTGGTCCGGAAATGAGCCCTAAGGGAGCTACAGCCCTTCGAAGATGACGTATTGAATGGGGAACAAAAAAAAGCACCAATAAAATTTTAATGCTGCAGGGTGATTCTTCATTTAAAACGTAGCAAAAAAGTGTTATACACCAAAACACCTAAATTTAATATTAAAGGAGTAATAGCCTTTTAAAAAGTAACGTTTTTGGTGGCACAAAATGTTACTTCCTCTTAATTGCATTTTTTTTTGATAACGGTTGCTCCTACAGTGTTACACTATATGATATTTTATATGTATTTTTACTCTAGAAATCTATATTTTTTACAACAAATCCAAAAAACATACACATAGACAAGTTTGGGGCAAAAATGTTTTAAGCCTCATATATTTTGTCCGTCTGGGCACGCCTCTGGATAAATTAAAAAAGTTAATTAACATAAACTTATTGCCCTTATTAATACTAGTATACATGCAAAAGCTCGCCGCTCTAGCTTAAACGGTACCCGAGTTATTAATTAAAAACCTTATTTTTATTACAATTTTAAAGGGCCCTAGATCCCTTAGGGCTCATTTCCGGACCAACCTTTATAGGAACTTTTTTTATATTTTTGGATCTAGAATCACCTCTTAAATTTTGGCATGCCAGTTATGGATCACCCTGTATATTCTCGTTACGATATTTTTCTATCGCACGAGTACATGTACTTGTACATGTACTATGCATAATGCATATTTGAATGAAATGACAACTATGGATACTCATTTATACAAACGTTTATAAAATTTTGATATTTCAAAATCAAACACAGGTAATTCTTCACTAGATCACCTATTCCTGGAATGTGAAAGGGAAAGGAATACAAGGAAAGAATTTTATAACAAAATAGTGGATATAACTGGACAGCCAAATAATATGAACACAATACTAGCCAGTCCAACTCGGCAGTTAGTGATAGAAATCGACAGATTCTTGAAAAAAATTAAGAGGAAAATATAGAACTATCAGCAGAAGAGAAAACAAAAAGAAGAATATAGGAGTAAAAGAAAAGGGGAAAAAGTAAATAAAACTTGACCTGGCTGGTAAGCCTTAAGGCGGAGACCATGAAACCAACAGAAGAAGGTAATTCTTTAAAATTTAAAGAGCCTGGACTGTAGATCAAACGAAAAATGTTGTTCTCACTCGTTTGCGACAAGTCCTTACTGCACTCGAATGATTTTTTGACTTCGCTTCAAGTCGTCAAAAAAACTTCATTCTCGTGCACTAAGGACTAAAGTCGCTTACTTGTTACAAAAACTACTATAGTATGGCCAAGAAAATATGTTTTTGACGAGTTTTGACGGAGTTTTGACGAATAAAAAAATACCATTTATTATTATAATTATTATAATTCAATGAAGAAAATATACCGAAATATTAAAAAATAATAATAAATAACACATCCCAACAAAAAAAAAAGTCCGGAGTTCTAATGAAGACTATGGTATTCGTGGACCCTAAAAATATTGAGTTAAGTTTGTTGTATGAATTTGAGGCCAAAAAAAATCCGCAGGATTAAAAAAAAGTTATGGAAGTATAGCCATACATGGCTAAAAAAAATGATTTAAGCCATTACTTTCAGATTTTAAATGTATATCCTAGTTAATTTTCTCTCTCTCTCTGTCCAAGTCCAA
>OY294045.1:47854766-48088111 GCA_958510825.1 Brachypterus glaber | reverse complement strand
AAAACATTAAAAACAAGCATAGAAAAATAGGTCCTAAAACCACCCTTTTAAATTGTACTAAAAATAAAGTTTTTAATTAATAACTCTGGTATCCTTTGACCTAGACAGACCAGGTTTTGGATGTATAGGTACTAGTATTAATAAGGGCAACTAGTTTATGTTAATATAATAAATATAATATAATATATTATATTTTTAAATCTATCCAGAGGCGTCCTCAGACGGAAAAATATTGAATAATATTTGTTAAATATATTCTGCTCAAAACAAACAAAATCAAACACATGTCAAAATATAAACACTCAGTGTTGCCAAAATAATAATATATGAAATTATTAATTGATGTTACTGGCTAATTAGTCTAACAAAAGCCAAGCAGTAAGAAGAAGAAGAAATTATTAATTGAATCCAATGATCTGATTGGTTATTATAAATATCAAACGAACTTAGGCTTCGTCGTACGTCTCTTATGGAGAATTGTGAATTTCTCATCGGATTTGATTCCTACGATGTTCAAGAATAGAGATTCTCATATTTTGATTCTCGTGAGAATTTCATCTAGAGAATATTTTCTCGAGAGAATTAATTCATACGATTTCAAGTATTGGGCTCCAGGTAATTACAAAAACACATCACATATTAACTTTACAATACGCAATATTAATACTAGAAATAGGGCAAAAATAGAACTGCCTCAGTTTGGACTTTTAGCATTTAGATTTAATTTTCGCTGAAAATCATATAAATGGACGGTACTATCGAATGGTAAAGGTATTTCAGGGTTTCCAAAAAAAAAAAAAACAAAAAATACCCAAAAAAAAGCACCGTGGCCTAGGTCCATTGAAATCAAAAACAAAACAAAAATCAAAAAAATTGATTTTTCAACAAAAAAAAAAAAACAAACAAATATGTTTTCGAAAAATTTTCTTTTTTTTTCGTAAAACGAAAAGTAATAAGTTTTTTTATTAAAAACTGTTACAAATTAATTCTAATAAAATGTGCAAAAAAAAACTAATAAATTAAAATAAAAGCTTATCCGACTTAAAACGACTAAAATTCTTACGCGATTAGGATTCTACTACAAACTAATAAAAAATAATTAATGTTTTTAACTGTGAGTTAAAAAACAAGAAGTTCCGACTTAAAACGACTAAAATATGTAAAAAAAATCCTAATAAATTAAAATAAAAGCTTATCCGACTTAGGGCCACTTGCACCAAATTTTGGTACGGGATTAACTCAGCTAAACCGAGTTTAAGTTAAAAATGCTGCGTTATGATTGGCCATCCGTCAATTTAATCCAAGTTTAAAGTTAAACCATCATTGGTGCAAGTGGCCCTTAGTCGGTTTTAAACCAGGTTAATAAAATCGAATAAAACCGACTAAAATTTTTATTAGATTTTATTAGGACCTATTAAAAATTTTCGATAGGGTTTATACGAAATTTCATATACGTTTTTTATATGAATCTAGTCGAAATTTCATACGTATACAAATTTCAACTAGATTCGTATAAAAAACGTATACGTTTTTAGAATGAATTTGCGATTTATATATTTGGATCAATGGTTTTAAACATATACACATTTTTGCTTGTCAATTGAAAACGCGAAGAGATATCAAAAAAATAACGAAAAAATTGACCCCCCTAGAGGCACACCCCCACACAAATCCATTTTTATCAACTTTAGGACACCGGAAGTGGGGAAACCGGAAGTTAGAAAACCGGAAGTTAGAAAACCGGAAGGCAGCAATCCAAGAAAGCGACTCTATCCATTTAATAAGTTTTGTTAGTGGTAGGAAATAACATGTGGCGCCACCTATCCCTTGCGACCTTCAACTTACTCTGGAAACACTCTGGAAACAGAGTCAGAGTGAAAACATTCTGCTGCCAACGTGTTTCCAGAGTGGTTTTGTGCCATTTTGTCAGAGTTGAATCAGAGTGGTTCCAGGCTTGATTCACAGTAGATCCAAAGTGGGTTTGGACTTTTTTTTTTTTTTTTAATCAGAGCTTTTTTTTTTTTTTTTCAAAAAAAAAAAAAAAAGTCCAAACGAAAACACTCTGAAAACGCTCTGATTTTACTCTGGGAACGTTATGGATAAAGGGCACAAATACACTCTGGAAATACTCTGGTAACAGCATGATTACAAAATGTTATTAGAATGTTTCCAGAGTTTTTTCAGCGTGATTGTAAAGTCGCAAGGGATAGCATAGGAATATTCTCCTTAAAACTTTCAATATGAATCTGCTTTAACTCATATGAAAATTCGTATAAAAACATATAGAAATCACGAGGGGCTGACCGCGTCTGAAATTTGTACAAAAGAGTTTCTTTTGCAAAGAGTTCCTCGGAGTTCCTCCGGAGTTCCTCCAGAGTTCCTTGGGAGTTCCTCCTGTGTTCCTTAAGAGTTCCTCTCTGGAAGGGGTAATTTTTAGCAAATAAGCCGTAGAAATTACCGCTGTGCAAGCACTACTGCCAATAAGGCACCCTCAAAAAAAGAGCTTTGTCCCTGACTGTTTCAACCAAACTTGGCGCCCCTACAAAAAAATACCTTCATAAAAAAGCTTTTTCCCTGACGGTTGCTACCAAACTTGGCGCCCCTTCAGATAAGAAGATAAAAAATGGCGCCCCCGATTTACCTTTACAAAAAAGCTTTGTCCCTGACAGCGGTTTCTACCAAACTTGGCCGCCCCTTCAAAACTAAAAATTGGCGCCCCAAAATTACCTTCAGGAAAAAAAGCTTTGTCCCCTTAGTACACTTTGGCTGGGGCCCGGGCTGTTGAAGCCGCCCAGCCGGCGGACCAGTCCGCCGCTGTTTTTAAAAAACCAATTTTTTACGAAAAAAAAAAACAGGCGCTAAACCAACGTTAAAGTAAACCAACGCCCCCCCGTAAGAAATAAACTACAATTGTAGCGGGACCCTAAGGGCCCGCTACGATTTTACATAAGAGGCAAGCATGAAAAATAAATTAAAAGGACGCTTTGATTTTTTCTGATCAGCATACTGATCACTTGATGGGCCCTTAAGGGCCCGCAAAAAAAATTTTGAAGGACCCGCATTAAAAAAAAATAAATAAAAACCGCTTTGATTTTCTAGCGAAGGGCCCACAAAAAAATAGCAGGGCCGGCATAAAAAGAAATTAGAAGTGTCCGCTTTATTTTTTTTTTAATAAAAAATATTTAATTCATTAATTGAATAAATGTTGACAGCGACGGCCCTTAGTATACTTTGGATAGGGCCTGGGCTGCTGTAGCCGCCCAGCCGCCCGGACCAGTCTGCCGCTGTTTTTAAAAAAACAATTTTTTACGAAAAAAAAAAAAAAAACAGGTGCAAAACCAACGTTAACCAACGTTAACGCCCAGGTAGCAAAATAACATCACATTCATGTTAGAACCATGTTAATATGTGACTTGTGATGTTACAATACTTGTGGCATTAACATTGATGTGACATCGCATAGATGTCCTAAGTCCTACTTCATTAACATCACAGTGTGATGTCCCAAAAATAACGTGTTTGTGATAACATCAATGGGATGTCACAAAAATAACGTGTTTGTGATAACATCAATGGGATGTCACAAAAATAACGTGTTTGTGATAACATCAATAATATTCTTATTATTATTTAAGTAGGTATATCCAATAACTAATAATAATTAATTATTAAGCTTGAGAAAAACAATACATTTCGTAATAAATATGCAATAAAAAAAAATAATACAACAAATATTAGGTTAGTTTTGTCAAAACAGTTATTTCGACCACTTATACCTAGCTAATTATAAATATAATTTGTTAATACTTACACCTAGTTGATCCATTTCACACAAAGACTATTATTTCTTTGATTTCACACCACAAATCTCAGTATGTCTGTTTTTCACACCAATAGAAAATATTACTTTGTAAAAACCAAAACTCGCGTGGCAATATGAACATGTGATGAAAACAACCAATGGGAATCGAGAATGTCCGCGTTGGTAAGTTGTAGTTCATTTGGGGACATCATTTAATATCACAAATTTCACATAGATTTAACATCAGTTTTTTCACATCGCATTAACGTGTTCAATTTAACATCAACTTTTTCACATTACAGTAACGTGTACACATTAACATCAAAAAAATTACTATAATGTGATGTTAAATTCTAGTAACATAACATCACACGCTACCTGGGCGTAAACCAACGCCCCCCAGTAAAAAATAAACTACAATTGTAGCTGGCCCTTAAGGGCCCGCTACGATTTTACAGAAGAGGCAAGCATAAAAAATAAATTAAAAGGACGTTTTGATTTTTTCTGATCAGCATGCTGATCAATTAATGGGCCCTTAAGGGCCCGCAAAAAAGATTTGGAAGGACCCGCATTAAAAAAAATAAAAACCGCTTTGATTTTCTAGCGAAGGGCCCACAAAAAAAAATAGCAGGGCCCGCATGAAAAGAAATTAGAAATATCCGCTTTATTTTTTTTTAAATAAAAAATAATTAATTCATTAATTGAATAATAGACTAAAAAAAATGTTGACAGCGACGGCCCTTAGTACAATTTGGCTGGGGCCCGGACAGCTGTAGCCGCCCAGCCGCCCGGGCCAGTCCGCCGCTGTTTTTAAAAATTCAATTTTTTCCAAAAAAAAAACAGGCGCAAAACCAACGTTATCCAACGTTAACGTAAACCAACGCCAGCCAATAAAAAAAACACCAAACCAAAAAAAAAGAAACCAAACAACTTGGTGCCCATAGCTGTAATTAGTCGCTTGTAAAACACCGGTAACCAGTAAAACCAGGAGCGCCTAGTTATAGTTACCAGGACCGAGCTGCGCATGCGTAGTAGAGGGCTAACCGTTTTTCAATGTATTATTCTAAATCAAAAACAATTTTTTACAACAAAAAAACAGGCAAACAACCAACGTTAACGTAAACTAACGCCCACCCATTAAAAAAATATACCAAACAACAAAAAACAAAAACAATCTCGGTGCGGGTAGCTATAATTAGGCGCTCGTGTAAAACCAGGATGAAATGCTGTCTCTAGATACCAACGGGTTTTGATTACTGCACTACTTCTTTTTCTGTTAGTTCTCTGCCTACGTATCCTGGTGTAGAAAATATTATTAATTTGTTGGTGATGTGAAAGAAATAACAGTTTTGTGAGAAAGTAAGAATATTAGTTAATTAGGACCCGCAAAAAAGGTCCCCCTCAATTTTAACATTTTTTTTTAGAAATAGATATTTTTATTTGACTGTATTTATACACTTTTATGGTTATGTTTTTTGGGACGTAAGGGTGATGTTAAAGTACTAGAATTCATTTGTTTATCTAATACCTGTCGATAATTAGGGAACCATTTTAATACTTGGTTTAGTTTGGAGAAGTTATTTCATATATAACCCACGAGTGAGTTATAGATAAACAAAACACTTATCTGTCAAATCTTGTTGTTTCTTTTTAGATTTATTTTAAATAGGTAAGAATTAAAATATTCTTAAAATTTGCGTGTTTGTTAACATTTGTAGCCTTTTAAAACCGTTTTAAACATCAAGGTAAAAACATAAAACATCTTTTAAACTGTCTGAGAAGACTGAGAAATTTGTTATCCATTAGTTTTTAGCCTATGGTTTTATAGCCTAATTTTCATCCTTATTTTACTTAGCAGTACCTGCAATAAATTACAATTATTCAATAATTATGGATAATAATTATCAATAATTATAGGTACCTATTTTAAGGAATGACTTTGATCATTTTATATAACTAACACACGAGTTGGTCTTGGAAATTCAAGAAACCATTTATGTATCAAAATTTGTGTTTCTTCAAGTTGGTCTTGATAATCAATCATTCTTTTTAATATTATTTTCAAATATATATTATTGGAAATAGTCGAGGGGTAAACCGCAGAGGAATTCAGGTGTACAAACTGGAGGTAATCTGGAGGAAATCTTTGTAGGTTATGAGGTAAACTGAAGAAAATCTTTAAAGATTTCCCCCTTTTTGGAGGAAATCTTATTTTATTATTTATTTACGGGATAAACCCCATTACAAGTATAAAACATAGATTATATGCCATATAAAATATATAAAAAGAAAAACAACTAATTTATAACATGCTAAAGGTATGATTTAAGCCTATTATAAGAAATATCAAATAATTCTACATTGTAGTTATTTACTAGCCTCATCATACGATTTAATGGAGAGTTTACTAAATAATTTGTTGAAAAGTTTTGAACAAAAAATAAATTGTGCTGCCTTAAGTTATTTACTGGTATCCTAAAATCAATTAAATTAATAATTTCAGAACAATTGATTTTACCATTGACAATTTTACAAAAAAGACAAATATCAATTATTTTGCGACGTTTTTCTAATTTTGGAAGATTAAGTCTATCTAAGATGTATGAATAATCGTGATCTGTAATTAATATATTCATTTTAAAGGCACAGTATCTCAAAAAATAGTTTTGTATTTTTTCTAACAAATCAATATCTCTTTGATAAAGAGGTGACCAAACAGAAGAACAATATGCCAAATTAAAACAAACCAAAGACATATAAATACAACGTACTGTATTAATATTTAAATCTGAACTGTTTCTTAAAACAAAACCCAACATTTTAGATGACTTAACCACAACACAAGATAAATTATGTTTAAAATCTAACTTTTTATCAAAATGAACTTCCAAATCCTTATTCGTATTTACATAATCTAAAACACTATTATTTAAATGAAAAACTGTTTGAAGCCTATTTTTGGACCTAAAAAAAGAGATATGTTTACACTTACTGACATTCAAGGTTAAACCGTTTTTAACTGACCAATCATAAAAATCTTAGAAACTCAAGGTAATCTTTGGAGGTAATCTGGAGGAAATCTTTGAATATTTCTTCCTAAAGGTGTACACAATTTTGTCAGTGGTTTACCCCTCAGAAATAATATTAGAAAAAAAACAGAAATTTATTAATAACTAGTAGTATATACTACTAGTACTATCCACTTTTAAATCTTTTTTCCACAGCCGTGATTTACAGTGGTTGGTGAAGAGTGAAGAAGGTGGGAGGGGGGTTTGGCTAAAAGTGGCGTCACTTTAAGAAGATGTATATGTTTAAACAACTTTAGTGAAAATACTTTATTTTATAAAAACAACTATGACATAAAAGACTATTTTAGGCGTAGCTCTACAAAAAAATCGCATTTTTTTCTTCCTATTCCTTAAAATAGGATATTTTTTAATGGCTTTAATAACACAGGACCACAAAAAAAAATAAAGTTAGATTTTTGTAAACAAAACTATATTTTTTCTATGTATTTTTGGGCACTGAAAACGAATAATATTATATTATATTATGGCAATCAAAAAAATTCTTGACCCTCAACATCTTAAGATATAGTTAGTGCACATTGGGTTTTTTTTGTATGCACTCAAGGCAAAAAAAAAATACTCAAGACTTCAGAATTTTTTTTTATGGAAATATTTCTAAAAAAGAATGATTCATGCCATAACTTGCAGATTTTAAATATTTACCCTGGTTAATTTTTTACAGGGCCACAAACTCCAAATAATCCACTTTTTTCGTGTTTTTCCGATATATTTCATTCAAAATTTTATACTGGGTGTTTCACAGTAGAGGTATCAGACGATTTGTGTCTTTAGCACGTTGGCTACCACAAAAATTCCTATTTTCAACCCTATTTTAAACATATGAAAAAAATTTTAAAACAATTAAAAATATGTAGTCAAATAGAATTTTATAATTTTTAAAATGATGTATGTTTGAGAGTTGAGATCTGATGTGAACCTATGCTACTGAGCGTCACCGATATTACACGTCGAAAAAATGGAAAAAAAAATATTGAGAGTTACCGGTGACTCTCGTGGTAGCCACCGTGTTAATTTGGCAAACAGCCGGATAGTCACTATTTGAAAGATTACACTTTTCATGGAAACCACCAGATTGCCTAAAACGCATTTACAACTTAAAAAAATGTGCTTTTCATATATAATTACACCAGAGGCTGTATTCATGAAAACATGAAAATTTTCTGTCTGGTTGTCTGGCGATGCCCCTGGAGTAATTATTTCGTTTGACAGCAAATTTGAATGAAAACTGTGAATTTTTCGCGATAACTCGGAGAATTATGTGTAATTCGGAAGATTATTTTTTAACGATTTATAATATGTCAAACCTACTTTTATATATTTTTTTATCTCAAAATGATATAAATTTTTTTATTAGTTAACTTAATATTTTTAAAGGCATATTCTTTTATTTGGTTAATTTAATTCCTTTCTCAATTGCTAAATTAAAACCTTTTTTGTACATTTTTAAATAGCAAATTATGGTTCTGTCAATAGTTTAGTCACTTACTGCAATACTGACTAGCGCGGTACTGCGCTAGGCTTGAAAGCATGTTCATAAAAGTCAACCTATAAAAACTGTCATTATATTTTATAAAAAGAATATTTTGAGGTATTTTTTGTTAAATAATAAAGTAATAATAATAAGTATAAATAGTAATATATTCATATTTAGTTATTAATTAGTTTTAGGTATGAAATCTTGTTGTAAAAGAGAAATACTGAAAACAAAATACTACAGCGATTCTCACTAGACTTTTCTACAGTAGAAAATTACCAATATAACTGTAATATGATTGGACAGTAATAAACACGTGGTCAGAAATATTGTTAAATGATTGGTTGATAAAAACGTTAAAAAATAATCTCACTAATGCAAACAGATAATTTAATTTTATAAACGGATTCAAAATATAAGTTAAAAGCGGTAGTTAGGAGGCTTACTGAAAAAATGTGGGCACGGCGGTCAAAATACCATTTTTTTTTACAAACTTCCCCACCACCCTCATGGCGGCCATCTTGAAAATATAGGTTAAATTATGGGTCAGTTTCTAGAATTTCGCAGGGGAAAAATAGATTTGGCTGTAAGTTATATCATAGTATCATTCTCAGGATATAAAAGTTTTTAAATCCTACTACTTTCAGACCTGATCAAGGAGGTCGCTGCATGAAAATGTTGCTGTTTTCAGCCATCTATATAAACCTTCCTAACTTTTTTGGTTCTTGACCGATCTTAAACGTCAAGGTTTTTATTCAATCTTTAGAAAAACACTCTTTTTAAAAATGTTAACATATTTAATTGTATTTGTTCCTAAGTTCTTTGAAAAGGCCTCTAAAAGTACATAAAAATCGAGAAAATTAATTTTTTTGTCCACCGTATTTTTTTCTCCTTTGTTATTTTTCATTTCTATTGTAATTTTTATAAACCATGTATATGTGTGATACTATTGCACTGTAAGTATTATTTGAAAAAAGAATCTAATATGAGAAAACCCTAGGAAAAATATTAAAAAAGTTGAAAAAAATTGAAAAATTGACATTAATTGAAATTGAAAATTTTTCAATTTCATATTGCATTGACTTGTGAATATTTTTTTCTTCTAATTTTGCACAGGACATAGGCCTATATATTCCTAATAATATATCCAAAAATTGGATATGTGGCTTTCTCGTTTTGAAACTACAGCCAATTGGAAGTATCAATTTTTTTAATTTTCTCGTATTTTCGAAAAATTGATATTTCCAATTGGCTGTAGTTTCAAAACGAAGAAAAACACATATCCAATTTCTGGATATTTTCTTAGGAATATATGGGCCTATGTCCTGTGCAAAATTAAAAGAAAAAAAAATATCCTCAAGTTAATGCAAAATGGCATTGAAGATGTCAATTTTTCAACTTTTTTAATATTTGTCCTAGAGTTTTTTGATATTAAATTATTTTTTTAAATACTTATAGTGCAAAAGTATAACACATATACATGGTTTATAAAAATTAAAATAGAAATAAAAAATAACAAAGAAGAAAAAAAAATACGGTGCACAAAATTTTTATTTTTTTTATGTATTTTTAGAGGACTTTTCAAAGAACTTAGGAACAATTACAATTAAATATGTTAACATTTTTGAAAAGAGTGTTTTCTAAAGATTTAATTAAAAACTTGACGGTTAAAAACGGTCAAGAACCAAAAAAGTTAGGAAGGTTTATTTAGATGGCCGAAAACAGCAACATTTTCATGCAGCGACCTCCTTGATCTGGTCTTGCTCTGAAGGTAGCAGGATTTAAAAACTTTTATATCCTGATTTATTGTCCCAGAGAATGATACTATCTATGATATATCTATTTTTCCCCTATGCAATTCTAGAAACTGACCTATAATTTAACCTATATTTTTTAAGATGGTTGCCGTGTGGGGTGGGGTGAAATGGATCCTACTCAAAATTCAAAGCTTACGATATAGCAAATTTGTAAGTTTCTTTCTGAAGAAATTTTAAGCAAAGTAGAACCTATGGGATTTTAGTATGAGTGGTTCTATAATGCCCAGATCTTCCTCTACAAGGATCCATCGTCCGTTTTCTTCGTCAATTTTGTCCATACAATTTTTTTCTAGGGAGCAATGTGATAATATTTACATTCCAAATTAGTCCAATGAAAATAAAGTTTAGTGCCTTATAGACGGCAAACTATTAAAATCCATAAAGAAATTGCACTGCTCTACTACAAAATTTTCACAATGAGAAAATCCCTACCAAAATGTCATATAGCTGCTATATCACGCTTTTTTGCGATCATCAGTGAGCATATATTGGTATGGTGGCTTTCGCACCGACTGTTGAAAATTTAAAATACTTGTTAAAAATAAGTATAACTGTATCGAGAGGGTACAAATTGGTGGCGCCATCTAATGTTTGCACAAAAGTACTACACATTAGATGCTGGCAGACCTGTAATCTGATAAGAATTATCTATATCTAGATACAGTCCAATGAAATGAGTATGTATTTTATATTTTTTTCAATGTTTGCGCTTTTTCTCTAAAAATAAAGTAAATGTTTTCAAAATCGGAAAAAAAGAGTTTAATAATATTTACATTACGAATCAAATTTAGGCGACGTAATGTAATTATTACGATACAAAAATAGAAAAGAGCATTTTTCGCTTCCATCCTAATATACCCTAATGTACATAAAAAAGATTCTGGATTCTTAAAATTTAATTTTTACATTTCAGACATAATGGAGAATCAAATCGCCACTACTACTGATGACGGTGGTTCTGTTAACATGAATCCTTACTCTATCCACATAGATCCCGCTAAAGCGGATATTTACAGTGATATAACTAACAAAGCAAATCCAGAGTATAACCCCTATGATAATATTGACTTAAATTATGGCAGTCAAATCAGTTCCGAAGATTTAAATACACAAACAGAGACCACAGTGCAATATGAAAACAACTATGTTATAGAAAAATGTACTGATGTTCATACAACAGGATCTACAACCTCAGATTCCGTTTATACAACTAGCGTGACTGAATCTGATGGAGGACCAAGTAATGAAGGTCAAAATCCAAACTCAGGACAAGAAGACATTCAAACTGGTTATGAATCACAAGTTTTGCATGAACAATATGATCAAGTGCAATATTCTGATAATTCTAATACATTTGTATCAGAATATAGTCAGTCAGATCAGAGTGATAAAAATAGTTCTTATGAACATAATAGTATGGATAATATACAAGAAATGGTGTCTCACAGGCCAGATAGCAAAATCATTGTGCATTCTCAAGAAGTAATACATATGGGTCATGATAATAATGATATCAAAACTGACATTGAGGAAAGAACGGATAATGTAGATGAGGAGTTAAGTGAGGATATTATTGAAGAAAGTTATGCAGAATCCCAAGAAAGCTTTGAAGAAAATGATGACAGTTTTAAAGAAAAAAATCTTATAAATGATGAAACAGGTGGTTTAGTAAACGAAAAACAGGAAATTGTTGAAAACCCATATGTTGAAGAAATAGTCAATAAAACCTACGAAGAAGAGGATGTTGTAACGAATCAAGAAAACATTGAGAAAAACGAAGAGGTTTTTCAAGAAAATAATATGGTTTCTGAAATTCCCTTAGAAGAGTTTTATGGTAAGGACGAGGAGCCAATTCAAGCCCCTGAACAAAAAATATTAGAGGAGAAAAGCAATAAAGGTTTTTATATAAAAGATAATGAACAAGATAATGAAAAAATAACAAACAATAACCAAGATGCTACACCTACAAATTCAGAAGAAACGCCCCTGGAAACGTTGCAGTCTAAAGAATTCTCGAATATTCCACAAGAGAATATTCTTGTTGAAACAGATATGTCTAACGTTAGTATTAAACAAGAAAAAATTACAATTGTAAGTCAAACAATACCCGATGAGCTTGAAATAACATCATTGAATGACTCAACTAGCTCAAACTATGAAAATATTGAATTAAATCAAAGTAAAGTTGAAAATGTACAGGATACATATTCTGACGAGGTTTCTAATTCATTGAGTGCAGTTAGTTATGAGGAAAAAAATAATGTAAAAAGGCCAAGGGGTAGACCAAAAAAAGCTGTTTATGAAGAAGATGAAGGCAAAACATCTAGACCTAGGTTAGGAGTAAAAGTACCAAACAGAAACCTTATGAGTCAAATTGTGAGCAAGGCCGAGCTTGAAACGGAAATTGTTGAACGATCCAGGAAAAAACAACAAGACAAACGAAAAAATGTAATGTTAGATAGCCTATCAAAAAAATTGGCTCAAAAATTGGGGCCTTTAGATAATAAGACTGCACCTATAAACACTAATAATACTAATAATAATCAAGAAAAGGATGATAACGCAGATCTTCTAGCTATTTTGGAGGGAGAAGGAGATACATCTGTGGAGCAAGAGGATAAAATAACACCTAAACAGGAAGCTTCAGATGATACCAACTTAAAAATGATTGAGCGTGAAATAGCCTTACATCAGCTTCAGGAATTACCACGTCTTACTCCCAAGGCTAGAGTTGGTCGTAGAGGAACCAAACCAGAATTAAAAACACTACAAGAGCAGCAGCAGGTGCTGCAAAACGAAAATTTACAAGTAGCTAAAAGTAACAAACTTAAAAGTCCAAAACCTGAAACAAAAATTAAAGTTGAAGCTGCGCTTCCTGAAGAAGATGATAAATATATATTAGAGCAAGAGATCGACTTAGAACCGCAGGTTAAGGTCAATAAAGTTTTAAAAACATACTCTAGAAAAAGGAAATCATTAGAAGGCGAAATATCGACACCTAAAAAATTATTTGTTGAAAGTACTGATTTAAAAATAAAAACTTCAAAAGCCAAAGATATTACCATGAAAGAGGTACCTATAAGTAATACGACATTAAGCGCTGCAGAAATTTTAACTCCAATATATATGACGAAAAGTTCGAGAGTTATAAAGAAAAAAGTAATATGGGACCCCGATGAAATTCCTTCTAGATTATCTAAAAAAATTATAAAAGTTGAACCAAAAGAAATTGATAAAACTCCTAAGGAGTTGCAAAAAGAAGATAAAACTCATAAGGAGTTAAAAAAAGAAGTTAAAACTCCCAAGGAGTTGCAAAAAGGAGATAAAACTCCTAAGGAGTTGCAAAAAGGAGATAAAACTTCTAAGGAGTTTCAAAAAGAAGAAAAAAGAATAGGGAGTAAGCTAGAATCTAAAGAAGAAGATTTTCGCCCTTTGAGGAGAGAGGCAAAGAAAGAAGTTAAGAAAAATACAGAAAAATCACTTGCGAAGAAAGTAGAAGAATCATTGGAGAAAGTTCCAACCCCAAGTAAAAAAGGCTATATTACATTGACTGAAAGTGACAAAAACGAATTAAGCCAAGATGATAAAGTTAAAATGCTTAAAAAATCTATTATTAAAAGTCCAGGATTAAAAAAACGCCTTACAGAAGTTGATAAACTTTTAATGGATGAAGGAGCAGTGAACATGTTGTATGACGTAAATAAATCAGATAAACCAAAGAAAACAAAGAAGGAACATGTGGATAAGGCTGACAATGAAATGACAGAAAAAATCACCGGAAATTTGAGAAAAAAGTCGTTAACTCAAAATCAAAAAATAGAAAATGATAATGTGGGTGATGTGATTAAAAAGAAATCAAAAGATACTCTTAATTCCTCACCTCCTGGCAGCCCTGGATATAATTATCAGGAAACTTCGATTTTAATAAGAAGGAGATCCAGTAGTTCACTGTCAAGCGACGGCGACGGCGATCTGGAAAAAAAGGAGGAAAAATATTCAAAGAAAAAATCACAAACGCCAAAAACTAAAACTGATAAATCTATAATACCGGTTCTAGAAAAGCAGGTTAATGCTAGGGAATCGACAGGATTAAAAAAACAAACAAAAACTGAAAACAAATACAAGCAATACAAATCTTTTAATGTCAGAAAGACAGAAAAATTGATTAATTTAAATTTTAAGTATGAAAATGCAAGGGAGTACTGGTCACTAAAGGTAAGTTTTACTATAATTTAATCTACTTTACTGTTCTGTTTTATTTTGTTTGATACAGCATGAATATTTTCATAACTATTAAGGGTCAAAATAATTGGTTTAGCTTTCTTGAGGTTTTGCATATTTTTTTTTTTTTTTGTAAAATGATTGTACTAAAATCTAGTAAAATTTAGGGCGATATGCGGCTTTACGAGGCATGTTGGCACTAACAAAATTTCACTTACCAATTTTGCTTTAGAAAATGTTATCTCGAAAACTAGCCCTGAGATACCCTTCGGATTATAGTATACGCCGAGGTATACACTTAACGTATGTGATCCTTTATAGCGGACGTAAAGTAAAATTATACGGCCCTAGACAAGGCGTCCTTCACTTCCAGGCTGTTGCCGTACGCTAGTGGGCCATATCATCGCCTACTTTTTGGTCCAGCAGCGTGGCCTGGAAATGAAGGACAACTTGCCCTAGGGAGTACAGTAAAATTTGTCTCTCGTTTGTCCAAGTCCAAACGATTTTTAGCATGAGTACGTGGCACTAAGCTTGTTTCCTTATCCTCCACCCCTACTTAGTTTTGTCACAGGATCCATTTTTTAAATATTTTTTCCATAATATCCCTATTTATTTTACCTATAAATTTAAAGTTTCCATGTTCTAAGTTGGATATTTTTTAACTAATATTGAGTCGCCGAATCCAAATTTTTATTTGAAGTGGTTGTAATTATAGGTTATAGGACCAAAATAAATGCTTTTTTAACGTAAAATCGCCAACGTTTCGAGCACCTAAACGGTCACTCTTCTTCAGGGCTAAAACAAGGTTTATTAATTAGAACATACAGTAATACATAAAAAATGAATAAAATAAAATTTGGAGGTTATGTTACCTTAATTACTTCATTCAGCATATTGTCAACATAAAAATAATATTAGGCATAGTATATGCCTTACGTAAAACATAAACCATATAAAATAACAATACAATGTAAAAAACTATTAAATTTTTATCTCCTATGAATTTAGAACAAAAGGGCTAAAATAATGATTTTTTTTTACCAATTTTATTTCATTTTTCTCCACTTTTATCGTATTTTTCTCAGAAACCTTAGGTAATAAAAATATTCTCGGCAACCCAAAATTAGTTAAAAAACATATGACTCTAATCAGGGCAAGCAACCGTGTTGCCTAGTGTAATTATTTAATAATAATATTATTTCAGGTTTTAAATGATTTTACTGGAATTCTTACATTATTAGCTAAAGATAAGGATTGTTTAGCTGTATCAGTTACTTCAAGTTCTAAAACATTTAGTTTGGGTTTAGACTATAGATCACTGGTGAATGAAAATGAAGAAAATCGAAAAATTAAAGCTACTGAATTAACAGGCGCTATTAGGTAAGTATAATATTTGAAAAGCAGTCAATTAAAATGCATTACATTTTCAAGATCAAAAAATTTTCGTCAAAAATATTATCAGTAATAATATCATAAGTGCGTGTTGAATTATCGATAATTTTTTTCCTGTATTAAAAAAATATTTTGCTTGGAAATTTCCTTAAGCATAATGTTTTTTTATATACAGTAAAAAAAAATATGTATAATTGCATGCACGAATGGTATTTTAAAAGACAAAAAAAAAAGAAAGTATATAATTTAAATTCTAATGTAACTAAGTTTTATGTTTTATAATAAATTAAATATTATTTAAGTACAAAAAAATGCTGCTTTTATAAATGCATTGTTTTTGTTTATTGTTATATTTTTTGAAATTTAACTTAATAGTTATTTATGGTACTAGTGGGTAAAGTAAGATATTGCCCATGAGAAAATTAATCTTGGCGTCAGCCAAGCAGGTTAATTTTCGAGAGGGCAATATCGGTTTACCCATGAGTGCCATACAAGGTTTTATCCAATAAATAGCTTAGGAATTCATATTTTTATTAAAAATTTTAATTGATTCACAAGAAAATTATTTGACAAGTGACAGTTGAGTGGGTAAAATAAATAATTATCCACTCAATAAAGTAAAAGCCACGCGGGGGTTATTATTGAGTTTATCTATTTAAAATAAAGCTGGTAATTGTCTTATTATCTGTATGTATTGGATAAAAGATATTAACACTTAGAACAAAAACATTAACTGACTAAAAAATTGTTTTATTGTTGATTTTTCTTTTTTATTTATTTTTAATAGTAATTTTTTGCCAATAAATTTTGATTAAAATACAGATATTGTCAATCTTTTAAGAAAAAAAATATGTGATTTGATAGTACTACGGTACCAGTACCTTACCATTAAAAAAAAGAGTTTTATTGAAAAAAATGATTTGCCTATTTTTAAAGTGCTCCAGATTGGTTAATAATTAAATAAAACGTTGTTTCATATTTTTCCTAAAACGACTATGCCAAGAATAATTTTGCCTATTTCAAAGCTAACTAGATTTAAAATTAAAACTTAATTAAAAAATGACATGTTCTGTCAAAAATTTACAAATTATACGTGGTTGTACTCAAAATTAAATTTTGAATCAAAACATGTAATAATATACAGGGGTTCCATTTAAAAATCAAAAGTTGAGGTCATTTCCGGCGAAAGTGACAGAATATTTTTTACAGTGTCAAAAAATGCAGTTTATTTAATTATTTACATCCTCCAAATTTCATTCTGATAAGTTAATAAACAAAAAAGTTATAGGGGTATACCACTATTTTGTGGCACCGGGTATAGTATAAAAAGAAACTTTGAAAGTTGTCGTTTTTTTATGTCATTTTGTACTTGGTTTGCAGTTGAAGGCCAAATATGGCTAAATGTAGCCATACCTGTATACAGGTATATGTAGAAACAAAACGAAAAAACAATAAAAACAAACCAAAAAAAAAAAACCTTATTTATTATTAGTATTATTTTCAGTTTACTATAAAAGTAATAATTACACTTTAGCAAGGAATCCTTGACTGTAACCATAAGGACTCGAACCATAAACATACGCTTATACTGGATATCTTTATTAATTTTGTGAGAAACGTAAAATATAAACAACATACCCTTGCGCGGTATATTTTTTTTGCTGTAATTAGTAACGGTAAAACACGTCTCTAATTCTATATCTTAAAAAAAAAATAAATTTTTGTCTATATAAATATTTTTATTTCAGAGACCTTTTAAGATGCCTTCTTACGTTTCCTAAGGTCCTCGTAGCGGGTGTTGAAGGCGAATGTATAGGATTTGGAGTAACTGTGTTACCACTTTTTGATATGGTAATTGCTAGTGATACAGCAACGTTTAAAACGAATTATGCTTCTTTGGGATGTGCTCCGGAAGCTGGATTTTTATTGAAAAGTCCCTATCTTTCCAACTGTGGGTTGGTAAGTTAATAACCTTTTATTTTGATTAAATTCTAACCTCAAATTAGTTGTCAAAAATACAAATGTATTTATTAATACTATTAAATAGTATGTTTACGTCAATGGTCAGAGCTACATTCAGATTAGATAAAGAGAGAAGTTTTACAGACGGAGACAAAACTATAATTATTATGTTTTTAAATAAAATTATGCATATTTTAGGTAAAAATAACATTTTAAATTACATTTTAAAGTGGCTAACGAATACCTAAAATTATGCATATTATATTATCCCGTGCGGTCCAAAAGTCACCCCCTCTTATTCGCATATATTTGATATTTTCAGCACTTAAAATGTGGACATGGGAACATGGGGATACATTTTTTTTAAATGGAAATGGGGGTCGTGCGATACATCATTTTAAAGCTTATAAAATTCTCTATTTAATTATTTATTTTTAAATTTTATTTTTTTTTAAGGTTTGGACTTTTTAATTTTTAAATTTTTTTTTTGCTAAAAAATGCGACTTTTTATGATTTTTTATTTTTGTAAATTTTTATTTATATTAATTAAAATTAGTTTAAAAGTATAATTTACGTTTTTGCAACATAAAAAATTAATTTTTTGAAACTTGTTTGATTTTTTAAATCTTTAAATATATTCTTGTTCTTTATTTAATGTTGAATATATTTTTTAGTTATGTATTATTTTTTAAAAAAGTGTTCTTAAAGCGAGAAAATTATTCAACATTCAAGATTTTTTTAAAGAAATTTGACGAAAACACCCATATTCAACCTTATTTTAAACCCCCAAAAAAGTGTTTGGATGAAAAAATTAAAAAATATATTGTTAAATAGAGAATTTCATAAGCCTTAAAATGATGTATCACACGACCCCCCTTTCTATTTGAATACATTCCCCTCCATACCCGAAGCCCACATTTTAAGAGCTGAAAATATCACATATATTCGAAAAGATAGTTTGGGTCGGTTTGGGTTGTCTTATTTAAGTGTTTCTAATTTGAAGTTGATATATCAACTCGTTTAAAAGTTGAAAGGGGGAGGGGTGACTTTTGGACTGCACGGTATAATATATTATA
Organism: Brachypterus glaber; assembly: GCA_958510825.1. Lineage (NCBI taxonomy): Eukaryota > Metazoa > Arthropoda > Insecta > Coleoptera > Kateretidae > Brachypterus > Brachypterus glaber. The sequence continues at coordinate 48,069,278 of OY294045.1, read as the reverse complement.
TATAATATGCATAATTTTTAAAATAATAATAAATTATATAATAATAAATTATTATTGTTTTAAACTAAGGTAAAACACCCAATAGTTGACACTACCCCAATAGTTGACAGTTTTAAATAAAACAACCTAAAATAAGATTACATTACATTTATTGAGGCGAAATAAACAATAAATGGGCACCTAGTACCATCTAGTCTTAGAATTTGCAACTGAAGATCACGTGATGAGTTGCGTTTTAATATGGCAGGCAATTTTTTAGTGGAGTGTTTGTGTTCGCATTTTTTTTACAGTTTCTTAAGACAAGTGCTAAGAAATTGGGTGTTTTTAATTTTCAGTATTTAGTGAATAATACGTATTTATGCATGCTAATCTTAATTACAGGCTTTTATGGGTTCAAATCAAACTTGTTCTGATTATTTACAACTCAATAAGACAGTTTTAGCTTTTTACATAGGGGGTGTCAACCATTAGATTAAAAAATCAACAAATTTCAATAGTTGACAGCTAATTTTACGGCTCGTGGGGATCGTTTAAAATACTGTATAAAATACACCTCTGGGTGACCACAGGTTTTTTCAAATTAAGATTCCCTCATTTTTTCCTGATTCTTCTCTGAACTCCCTGATAAAAAAGTACAGGTCATGAACGTAGAGATACAAAAAAGTTTTTGAAGCCAATATTCGTAAAAAATTTGAACATCCTGTTTTATTTTTGAGTTATGATTTTTTATTTTTTTCAACTTTTTTTCTGTAAAACTGTGTAATGTAATTGGGTATTTACCATACTTTTAATTAAATTTGTTCGGTTCATATAGACCATTGTTTACCTTATGCACCAGAAGAGTGACCTTGGATTTACCATGTTCGCAACCTAAATAATTAGTTACCTTTTAGGGACTTAATATTTTAATTAGGGAATTTCTGATTGATTAGTTTGACATCTGTCAATCACTTCCATTTTTACTTTCACCTTTCGATAAGAAGCTTAGTTTTAAAATCTTTATTTATTTCTATCATCCTTTGGGATAATTTAGTTATTTAATGAATAAATAACATCCTGGTGTTAGGTAAGTCTTTTAACACCATTATTTTTATCTCAAGCTAATGCTTTAACTTATTTTTTAGATTTTTATATTGGTTTGATAAACCAGGTCACTCTTCCGATACTTCGATCACATTGAATAAACTTGCTATATTTGGTATAACTGTTTTACTCACGACCCCTGTACCATTTCGGCGCCCAATACAATTTTGGTACTACAACTGATCTATGGATTGGTAGAACTCTATGAATAAAAACTTGTTTTAGTAATAGTTTATCATGTACACCACAGCTTTTTTCAGTTTCCCTGATTTTTTACAGTTGATCAAATTACCTGACTTTTCCCTGATTTCCCTGTTTTCCCTGATCTGTGGACACCTGCACATTTAATTAAGATCTAAATGTGGATGGGTGTTTTAAGGTAAAATTAACGTTTTTTTTTATAATTCCAATAAAAAATAAAATATATCAAAGTATTTTAACTAAAATGCTCATCTCTTATTTTTCGTATTTTGCTAAGAACTTCACTTCAGTTTTGTAAGTTATTGTACAATTCTGGTTAACCTCTAGTCGCAAAGCATTTAGAGATAATATAAGATTTAGAGCTTTAAAGTTAATAGGAAATTTTACGTCAACTATTGGTTAAAATAGTGTCAACTATTGGTGCTTTGATATCGTTTTGTAAAACTTGATGAATTTAAATAAAAATATAACTTTACTGGAATTCTTTTTAATAAAAACAGTAATTTATAAGTTACATTTTTAAAGCATTATGCTTTTAAAGTAATATTTCTTTTACAATAAAAGAAAAATATGTTATGTCGACTATTAGATATGTTATATGTCAACTATTGGTAAATTAATTTATTACCCCTGTCAACTTAACAATTTTTACAGGGTCTACAAAAAAATTAAAAATATTTGTTTGTATTATCAGATTCAAACATTTTGGTACTAATATAAAAAGAAAACATCTAACTAAACACATCTATTCAATAAAATATAAAAAAAAATTATTAGATAAAATTTTAATTAAAAAACATTATAGAATTTTTCTTAGACTGTCAACTATTGGGTGTTTTACCTTAAAATTATTCATATTATATTATACAATTATTATTATTATTATTATAGTATATAATTATTATTAATAATTATCCTTTTGTCTCTCCCTGTATAACTTCTCTCTTTATCTTATCTAGATGCGGCGTCGACCATTGACATAAACAAACTATTGACAGGTGATTATTTATAAAACTAAATTATAGTTACTAAATTTAGTCTTGCTAAATCCTGGCTACCAAGTTTTATCAACTTAAAAAATACAAAAGCGCTATTACTTCTGAAAAAAGAAAGATTTGATTTGATTATATGAACATTTCTTCGTGAAATTAAGTCTTCTTTTCGTTACAAAAGTTTGTAAAGGGGATAATAAGTAATCCTGTATTACAATCGAATTATAAATAGTGTATGATACTGTTTTTAGGGCGATTACGAAGATTGCCTTCCGAGCTCGGAGAGCGAGGTTGGCAACAGCATTTTCGTCCTTGTATCATAAACTACTATTAACAATTAAAGGCCAAGATTTACATGATTTACATATAATATTAAAAGATTTGTAATAATTTACTATTTTACTATTCCTTACAACTCTGCCCTCCTTAGTTAAAATGTCCTGACTAACATTGCTATTTTCCCTAAATTTTTCGGTTAAATGGCCAAATTCCCTGCCTTGCAGGTTTAAATATCCCTGACGTTCCTGTTTTCCCTGACTGGTGGAAATCCTGGAGAATAGATAAATATGGCATCGAACAACGGTATATGCAGATAAGCCGAAAATGGTAAAAATGTTAGTTAGGACGTTTTAACTAAGGAGGGCAGAACTACTTTTGTTTTAATTAACACAGTCGTCCAAACTGAAGTAACTGATCCATTTCGTGCATTTTAGCACTCATCAAAGTCACATATCAGTATAAAGACAACTGTGAAAATCAAATCTTTCCCATATGCTATATGGAGAAAGAAGAAAAGATTCATAAATATTACGTAAATGCTGACAAGACAAAATAATAAAATGTCAAATATTTTTACCCGAGTGACCAAGAAAGGAGGGTAAGGAGGGTAATGTTTAACAGTACCACTCTACAGCCTAAACGCCTTTATCGAATTTGACAATTGAGGTGTCAAATGATTCGTGTTTATACCGCGGGTGACATAGGCTATATAAAAATTCATGTTTCGCCTATTTGACCTGTCATCATCAGGAATTTATAAAGAGAAACAATAAAAAACTCATACGATTTTTATAAATGAGGTATCAAACGATGCGTCTTGGTAACGTGAATAAAAGAAGTTATTATAGCTATAGATGTATTTGCCCACGTTTCGACTATATTCGATTTATTCCTTTTATCATCAGCATAAAATAAGAAATTTTATCTACAGCCTAACGATTAGTCTTCATGCCGCGGGTGACATAGGCTATATAAAAATTCATGTTTCGCCTATTTGGCCTGCCATCATCAGGGATTTATAAAGAGCAAAAATGAAAAAATTATCCGATTTTTATAAATGAGGTATCAAACGATGCGTTTTGAATAAATAAATAAAAGTATTTTTTATAGTTATAAAGACTATGTTCGACTTATTCGTTTTACCATCAGCATAAAATAAGGAATTTTCTCTACAGCCTAAACGCCTAATCTGAATTTGAGAATTGAGGTGTCAAACTATTTGTGTTGATACCGCGGGTGACATGGGTTATATAAAAGTCCATGTTTCACATATTTGGGCTGCATTAACAGAGCAAAAATAAAAAACTCGTTCAATTTTTAAAATAAAACTGTTTATAAATGGTTTAAGTTTAAAATAAATAATTTAATTTAAAAAACAAAACCCGAATGATTAACTAAAAAGTATAAAACAAGAATAATGAAAAGTTTATAGTAACGTCGCAGTCGGAGGCCAATCCTAAATATCATAATAATGATACAAATCTTCAAATTCAATGCAAATATGCAAATGTACTGATAATATGAAGGCATAAGAGGCCTCCGACTGCGACGGTTGCTATATAATATAATTTTTCATTATTCTTGTTTTATACATTTTAGTTAATCAGTCGGGTGTTTTTTTTAATAAAATAATTTATTTAATGATGTGCTAGCACACCATTTAAAAATATATCCCCTGCTACTTTTTATTGGGGACGTAAAGCATTTTTTTTTATTTTGACATATTTTTTACAGGCAGCTGAATTATTGTATACTAATAATAAAATCAAAGCTGATGATGCGTTCAGAAGGGGTTTTGTTACAAGATTGTGTTGGCCTGAAAAATATCAAGATGAGCTGAAAAGTATATTACAGTCAATTTCATGTGGTTCCAAACAGGTGAGGTTATATGTGAGGTTATATGTCACCATTACTAAACACAGTGTGTATGAATAGCAACATACATAGTGTCATTTTAAGGTTTTTAATGTATTTCTCCTGTTTTAATTAGCATCAAAAACACCAAACATGAGAAAAAAACGACGTAAACTAACTATTAAACAAAAAAAAGTTAGGTTATGTTTACGCACATATGAAGAGTGCAACTAACATAAGGGCCTAACCCTCATTTTTTGCGAAATGCGGTTTTTGCTTGAAGCGGGTACTACTTAACGTATCAAACTTTATCGCTCTTGTCAATAAAAATTCCTAATATGTTAGTAGAAGTGGAAAAAAATGCATTGGAAAATAAGGTTAGGGGTGCAAATTTTAATAATTTGTTTTTTTTTTGGCCCACCCAAATATTTGCCGTTAACTAATCTTAATTAAAAAAGGTTATGACTATTTAAAACTGGAAAAGACAATATTTTATAAAAAAAGCAATCTTATAAAAAACGCGTGGGTAAGGCTTGTTTTAATAATTTGCTTTTTTGCCCCACCCAAATATTTACCGTTAAATATTCTTGTTTAAAAAAGGCTTATAAACCTATTTAAGACCAGCAAAGAGAAGATTTTATGCAAAAACAACCTTATAATAAATGTGTTGGTTAGGCCCTTTTGATAAAAACGATGTAAACAATCAAAAACTACTAAAATATAATTTATATTAAGTATAAATATCATTGGAAAAAAATTATTCACATTTTTGCTTCTCCTGTAAAATAATAATTTTGTGGGTTAGGCCCTTATGTTAGTTGCACTCTTTATATTGTATTTATGTAGGTATTTATGTAGGTATACAATGCTAAACTGTGTGTACTTTACAAGTAAATACACTTTTATCCGAACACCCTGCTTTTAAAGGAGCTTTAGCAAAAAATATAAGACTTTGTTTTCTTTAACATATGTTTATTTTGACTGTAGTCGTTAATCCATTAAGGACTGACCCATGACTTTATTGAATAATATATGAAATAATTATCAGATATTACTTTTATTCGTCCAAATAAGTTATTTTTACTAATTTTTTTTTTTTACGTTTTCGTTTGTTAACACTTTCGCTGCGGGTGACTCTTTTGAGAGTCGGCTCCTTCCTTGGCACAGCACGCACGACTCTCATAGGAGCCATGCATTAGTTTCAAAGCAGCGTTGTAGGAAGGTAAATGCGCGTGTGTCAGCGTGTGGCATGGCATATTATATTCTAGAGTCCTTATAGACATATGCGGCTGTTACCGGGGGCGCATGTCGGCTTTGGCTGATATGTGTGCAAGAAATTTATAAACAAAAAATATCTTAGCACCTGGCTATGCAACCAGATTATAAGGTAGCAGTGAAAGTGTTATACGAGTTTAGTAGTAAAATGTAAACAATTTGCTCGCTAGAAACACAGCCTGTTCCAGAACTCGGGTACATAAATTTGAGGGTATATTAAAAACCCTCTGGAAAATATGAAAAAAATGTAAAAAACCATCTTCGTTCAATTCAAAAATAAGAACGCTTTAAGTGGACCAATACTGTTGCTGATGTTAAATTACTTTTAAAAATTGAATTTGTAGCTATGGAAGCAAATTTAATTATTGCAGGTACATATTCTGTAGGTTGACGTGGTGATTAATGTGACATTAATTAATAAATATTTATGTCAAAAAACCACCGCTGGATGGAGTAGGGAAAATATAATTTGTAGGTAATTTAACATCAGCAACAGGATTGGTCAGATTAAATAGCTTCCTTTTTAATTAGTATTGAAGATGGATTTTTTTTGCAATTTTTTTCATATTTCCCAGAGGGTTTTTAATATACCCTCCAATTTCTGTACGCGAGTTCTGGAACAGGCTGTATAAAACCATAATTTTTGCATATGCTAAGCCATAAATAAATAAATTTGAAACTACATATATTTTAAAATACTCCTTACAAAAATCTGTAAATCTGTATGAATATTTAGACGGTAGTCCTTAATATGTTAATAAGCCATTATAATATAGGTATATTATTAGACATCGGATTTTACCAAATCATGACGTCAAAATCCATAGCCGGGTACGACCAATTAATAATAATTTTATAAAAATGTTTTATAAGCTATAGCTATCAAACTACTACATTTGCAAAGAAAAGTATATAAATATTATGAAAATCCCCCATCGTTTTTATTAAGTAAAAGAAAATTAAAAAAACATCCGAAAGTTATGATTTAGTTGGACTTTTAAATAATTCAAATTTTATTTAATAGTATTGTAACATGGTGTCTGGGTATTAGTTTTACCAACCATCATGTCACAATACTATAAATCTAAATTTGGATTATTAAAGAGCCCAACTAAATCGTAATTTTCAGAATTGTTATTTTTTTTTTAATTTTCTTTTACTTAAATAAAACGTTATGGGATTTTCATACTATTTATATAATTTTCTTTGGTAATGTAGTTTGGCAATATATTAAACATTTTTATAAAATTAATATGAATTTGTTAACTTATTGTACCCGGCTATGCAATCACGACTTGCTAAAATCCGATATCTATATATTATTAAAAAAATACTAATTATTTTTTAAAGCAACAAATAATTATTAATAATTTTTATGTAACAAAATCTATAAGATTTTACTGAGATACAAACGCAACCTAACTTTGGTTGAGGCTCAGTTTGAGAGAGTGAAGACCTCTAACCCCTAGGGTCACTTCATCTTAGTCTTACTTTGTTCTTTCGTTCTTTGTCGTTAGTTTTCGCTTATTTGATTTAGCTTTTCCCCTTTTAAAAGAAGAAATAACGAAAACTAGAGCAAAAACAGACCAAGTACAGAAGAACAAACCCAGATGAAAACCCCTTTTCAAGAAAGTATTCTTAACTTATAAAAAGTCCTATAAATGATAAATTAAGTAAAACATAAGTATATTTTTATTTTTAGAGCTTGGAAGCAATCAAGCAGAAACTAAGGCCAGTTCTTCTTCATCCAGAATCTATTTTGGATGCAGAAATTAAAATTTTGTTGGATCATTGGACTTCCGCAGAATGTCAAAATAAATTTTCTAGCATAGATATGGATTAGTGATAGAATATGACTATTTTGTATTATTATAACGTACAAATTAATTTTATATAATAGTAATATAAGTTACAAACAAAATATTAAAAAAGGATTTTTAATACTAGGCGCCCCAAATTGAATTTATATATCTCGGAAACGGTTTATCTACGCTGGTAAAAACTAACGTTGCCGCAACTTAACGTAGGATTGTGGAATTTACAAAATTAACGTTTACTGACGATTCCCACTATACCACAACTTTATCAACGTTGCCGGCATGCCACGGCCATATGGAATTAACCACCTCTCAGATATTTTAATTAATTTTGTACGTTAAAAACTATGTTAATATTTCTTTTTATACTTTATACTTTAAATTCTATTCGACAATTGTAAATTTTATATGATAAAAAAATAAGTATCAACGTACCTTAAATAAAACAACATGTAATCATCGCGGCCTAAAAAAACGAAAATCATAGAGAATCTTAAGGGCCTTATACAGAGCGTTTCAAAAGTCCAAAAAAATATTTGGTTATATTATTTACGTGTTTCAAATTTCATATTGATATTTTAAGCCGTTCAAAAGTTAAATAAGGGGGCGGACTTTCGACACGCCCTGTATACTTTATCTTTAATAAAATTTTAATAAATAAAATTTTGTCAAAGTAATGATAACGGAAGGTTATGTACAGTGTCTTTATATTTAAGTTATTGGAAGAATGTCTTGCATGTTTTGAATTATTTATTTTACTTTAACCCTGGGTTTTATTTTTGGTTGAATACATGCACTAAAAATTGTTATCTTCATTTCTTATGTTTTGGTCATCTCTGGTCTAACTGAAGAATCACTCTATGATCCCGTGACCCTCCTTATCTTTATTAATGATATATGTAGTATGTTTAAATATTGTACTATCTACTGTTTACAAAGAACCAAAACTATACAAACATACTGGCTTAGATGTTACTCCTTAATTAAGTGACTTTGGCATCTCTTGTAAATAATTACTAAAAAGAGGTCAAAAATTACATCAAGAAATTTAAGGTCACCTAAACTTTCAATGCTATATTTTACCTCTTCTCTTCCCCTTGCGTCAGCTCAGAGGTACCAGTTAGTATTGTGACGGCAGTAAATATTTGTTATTTAGTCCTTGCTTCATTTACAATTTACAATATGTATTGTATTCTTTTTTTAATCAGGTACACTGAATCCTTTTTTTAAGTTTTGGCAATCCCATTACATTTTTTTAACTTAATCCGTCATCTGTTTGTCCATATAAATATGAAAGAATTTCGATAAACTTAATCCTTAAGCTGTCCATCTTTAATATTTTGATATTTTCGTTCATTTTTTTATTTATAACGTATTTGTTCTTATTTTTGTTTTCTTTGACTCCTTTTCTATATTAGAAACTTTCTAATCTATTGTTTATTTTTTGTTATTTTTTTAATCAATCAAGTTTCAGGTTTTAAGGAATCTACCAATCACAAACGTAGTTTCAACGTTTGTTAAAAATTAGGTACACGTTTATTAAAATTTTTTTTTATGTTTGTTTTTAACCTCGTACTATTCTACTTAATTAAGCATCCCCTAAGTCCAGGACTTGTGTGGGCTAGTAGTAGAGGGAACCACCGGCTTTAATTGACTTTCGAACCAATATTATTGGTTTGTTTTGACGTTTCTTAAAAATTAATGGTGGATTTATCCAGTTTTATTTTAAGTTTTATGTTTTAAGGTATTTACCAATGATGTTTCATTTTTGTATGAAATCTTCCAATCACAGACGCAGTTTTAACCTATTGACATGTTGAAAATAATTCTGACGTTTCTTGAAAACTAAAACTAAGGTCATTGACCAACACCTACATATTAAAACTTAAAATAAAACTGAATAAATTCACCTTAAAACTCTGATTGTAGATTTCTTAAAAATAAAAAAATAAATGGTATTTCTTAGAAATTAAAACTTAAAATTAAACTGGGTAAATCCCCCAATTGATTTGTTTATAATAACAAAATAAAAAATTAATACATCTTCCAATAAGTATAATATATTTTGGGTGTCCTGTTTTTTTGGCCGCTATGGTACATTATACTAAAAATTACTACACAAAAAAACAAAATTATTTTACACATTATTTTCATAATCAGTGTCTCTAAAATTTTGTAATATATCAGAATTTATTATATTTAATATACTATGTATATGAGGTTCTGTGCACAGAAATCAGTAGTCATTTTATATTTTCTGCGTTAATATAAAATGTAGTTTTATATAATATAATTATAATAGTCATTTATAATGACTCATTTTTATATATTTTTTTTTTCAGCTTATTAAAAGTGTGGTTATATTATTTGTATTATGCATTATAATTACTTGACATAAATCATATTATGTAAATTCAATATTTTGATAATATAATTTCATGTAACTAGATTTAAGATATTGTTAGAAATAAAAGAACAATTTATTATTATTTTTATTTTTTAAATATGTGCATAGAACCGTAAATTTTTCAGAACCGACATGCGCTCTTAAGCGGCGTTTATGTTTATGGACAACAGTGCACTCTGCCGCACTAGCCCGCCTGCAGTTCAATTCAGTAACAACAGCACTGGCAACAGAGGGAAAGAAGACCCGGTAAAATAGCCCGTTTTTGGCATGTAACGTAAGATTTATACACTTTTTGAAAGAATATTGATAGGCGAACTCAACGGTAGCTTAAAAACAGAGGGGAACCATTTTTAAAATGGTGCTGTAAATTGGTTCTTTTATAAGTTTTGCTTTGCTTACATTTTATAATGTCTTATACTTGGTACTTTTTTACGTTCAAAAGGTATTTTCCCATCTGGATTTTTCTTTTGAATTTAAATCTTGCTACAAAATTACAAATTGTTATATCGATACCCCCAAGCAACAAAGCCGTAACTCATATATTGTCATTTTTCACGAGAGCTAAATTTCTAAAATATTTTTTTTTTGTTATTCAAGGGTGGGTAAATGATTGAAGTGGAAAAGGAAGTCATGTGATACATCATTTGAAAGCTTATAAAATTCTATATTTAACTGTTTAAGTATTTATTGTTTATTTACTGTTTGTTTCTGATAATATTCAAGTTTAGAATTTCTTACTTTAGTGATTTTAAGTAAACCTTTGCTTAAAGTGGACTATGGAGAAACCTGAGTAGTACCACCATGTGCGTCTTTTTTCAAGGCGTTTACCTATGAGTATAACTTAAAATGGGTCTAACTTGAGTTACATCCTTGTTGCTTGGGAGTGTCGATATAGTTTAGATGCAAAAAGCTGCTCCTCGCATTTCCCATGTTTATTTTTTCTGATATTTTATGTCTTTTAGTAAAATTTATATATTGATAAAAAGTCAAAATATGATATAATACCTACTACATTTTTAAGGATTTGGTGTAAAAAGAGGTTTTCTTTGCTGTTTTGTTTTACATTAGTTTTCGTTTATTTTGATATAATTAAACGTAATGTTTTTTCTCCTGAACCCAAATACTGATCTTAAAATGCTACGTTTATTATAGAATTTAGCATAAAAATTTTCAAATAAAAGATAATAAAAAAAACCCTATTTTTGCACAAAATCCTCGAAAACATTGTCGACAAAATTCTGTTAAGACTGAATAATTTTAAGATAATTATTTGGGTAAAGGCGAAAAACATTCAGAAATTTTAAATTGTATCCATAGTTCTACGGATATTTTTCGTTACTGAACGAAAAATATCCAATAAAAAACGAATCAACAAAGAAAATCCCATTAACCCGTTTTTGCGCCAAATACTTTTCATATCTAGTAAGCTTAAGAGTAAAGGACTCAGGGGAGAACTTTTTGTTAAAATATATGTAAATTTTATTAAAATACATAAAATGTCAAAGAGTAAACATAGAAAATACGAGTAGCTGCTTTTTGCACCGAAACTATTTAAGGAATTATTATTTTGACGCAAGATTTGGATCCAGAAGAAAAATTTGATTGGGAAAACACATTTTAATCGTAAAAAAGTAGAAAATATAAGATATTATAAAAAGTAAGCGAAACAAACCTTATAAAAGAACCAATTTTTAACATCATATTAAAAATGGTTCCCCTCTGTTTTTAAGTTTAAATTTGGTACCGTTGAGTTAAACTATCGCTACTCTTTCAAAAAATATATAAATCTTTCGTTCCATAATTCCAAGGACGGGCTATTTTATCGGGTCTCCTTTGTAGGAATGAAAAATAAGGTTGCTGGTTTCTTATTGACTAAAAAACTGTTGCCGCGACACGCCGCTTTATCCATTCAAATTGGTTGCAGTAGATCTAATGTTCCATAGCAAGTAATTTAATAGCTAGATTTTACTTATAAAAAGGCGCATATCGGTTCTAAAAAAAACTTTTTAGTAGAGTTTTTAAAATAGGCATTTAATAAAAACACATACGTACGTAATTGTTATTAAAAATATCACGTAAATGTAAAAAATATAGTTACACACACCTAAATATTATTAATAACAATTTGTTGTTATTAAAAATAACACATAAATGTCATAAATATATCATATATCAAATATTATAATTTTAAATTTAATAACTATTATTTATATCATATACACAAGGTGAATAATAAGGCAGTCCAACAACTCTACTATGTGAAATCTCGTCTCTTCGATATTTCTACTCTCTACTGTTCTGATTCTACTCTGTGATATCTGTGCTCTTTTATTAATCTCTGTTTGTACAACTCTACTCTGTTGTATATATCCTCTGCAATAACTACTCTGCACTATACAGGGTGGCCCAACTCTACTCAGGGATTTTCTCGAAAACTAAGAGATAATCAAGTTCTACAAAGACCACCTTAAATTATTATTAAAAGAGAGAATTTCTCCTATAAAGCCCAGAACAAGAATAAAAGTAAAAGAAGAGAGAAAACAAAAGCAATACAAAAAAAAAACAATAAATAAAATAAACCATAAAACAAATTAATAGTTCAGATTGCTTCTCAACCAGTAAAGTAAAGTAGTAAAGGTTTTTAAAGTAGTTTACAGATGTGGCAAAACGAATATTTCTAGGAAGATTGTTCCATTTACAGAAAACACGGTTCTTCTTCTTTTTCCTTTCTTTTTGGCCTTGGTCATACGATAACCGTATCGGCCAGTGGTCCGGTCCTGAAATTTATATACTAATTTGTTTTCGTGGTCCAGGCTTTGAAATGGTATATGTCACTAATTTTATTATGGTTTTACACTATTTGTTTCTATTACACTACTTTTGTTCTATTACACTAAAACACGGTTGCATAAAAAGTTTTGCGAACTCTGGAGTGAAAATCCTTTTTAAGTTTCAGGCCGTGGCCACGTAGGCGCGCATCTGTGTTGATTGTGTACAAGCTTGATAAGTCCGAATTAAACAAATTATGCAAAGCGCGGAAAGTCACAATTAAATCACTGCGTTCGCGACGATCCAGAAATGTAGGTAATTGTAAAATTGACAGTCTTTCTCCATACGAAGGTCGTGTGCGACCATAGGGAAGTCGCGTCGCACGTCTTTGGACAGACTCTAGTAGAGTTTGTTCACGCACTAGGTCTGGATGGTACAACAATGTCTATAAAAACTGAAAACAAAATTCATCCCTCAACCATCCCTCCAACTTACGCCTAATTTTATTTTTTTAAATAGCACTCCTATAACTTTTATATAGTTCGATAGTCCTTAAGCTTTCAAATACTATGATTTAACATACTTGCTATTTTCAAGTTGGGAAGTGGTAAAAAACATTTGAAAATATCCCCCTGATTTCAACTATATTTGACAGCGATTTTCCTGAAATATACATGTTGTAGATATTGTAGCCTTTTGCGAGAAATGGCTTTGCAGAAGCACATAATGTGTTCGGCCGTTTCTGGTGCTTCTGAGCATAGACGGCAAGTGTCGATTTCAGATTTTCCCATTTTTTAAGACGATATCTTAACGGGCAGTGTCCGGTTAACAGCCCTTTATAGGTCTTTAGGTCCGTCTTGCTAAGATAGAGTATCTTTCTTGTTCGTTCAGGTTCATATTTTATGAATATTTTGGCCTGTCTTAAGTTTTGGTGTTTCCAATATCAAGTTTTAATTTTGGTTTCCCATTTCTTAATTGCCTCTACCTGATGGCTTTTGTTAAAGCCACAGAAAGGTTCAGGGCCAATGAATTGAGTGCATGCTCCCTCTCTCGCGAGAGAGTCCGCAGCCTCATTGCCTTCAACACCCTCGCGTCCTGGCACCCACAACAAGGAAACCTTTTTGGTTTCTGCCAGTTGAGGTAATGCTTAGATATTGTCCAATTTAAACTGGTTTTTGCAGAACTCGATATAAATAAAGATGGAATTAAACGTTTTTTTCCACCCCTAGAGCACAAAAATATCAAGTGTGATATATCCATTCGCAAGCTTACGGTCTATGCAAAACAACCAAAAAATTATAGGGGTGGTATTTAAAAAAATAATGTTGGGGGGAATTGTGGGAGGAGTGTAGGGGTGGATTTTAATTTGGGCTATTTTTTATAGATGTTGTATTACTTAAACTGGTCTTTTTGTTGCAAAAATTGATTATCTCCTTTACTTTCTGGGAAAATCACCGCGAAATATAGTTGAAATCATAGGGTTGTTTTTTAATGTTTTTTGCCACTTAAGACTTAAAAATAGCAAGCATAATATACCATTGTATTTTCACGCTCAAGTTCTATCTAGAACAACCAAAACAGTTTAAGAGTGCTATTAAAAAAAGAGTTAGTGATAAGTTGGGGGAGAGTAATTGAGGGGTGGACTTAAGTTTTGGATACTTTTTGTAGACACTAGATTAGTTGAGTAGACTCAACTAATCTAGTGTCCTTAGTTGTCCCATTTAAGGTGTTTTTTCCAGAACTTGATTATCTCTTTTAGTTTTCGTTTGGACTTTTATTCAACATCAGCTGCAGTGTCAAATATAAATAAAAACTTAAACTTTTTCTGCAAAACATATATTATTTTAATAATATATACAGGGTTATTCTTTTAAATGGTACAGTACCTTTCTTTTTTTTGTGTGATGAGATAGAGATATGCTAGGTTCAAACATAATCTACCTGCTGGTGTAATTTTCTAAACACCATCACTTCCGGTTTAACCGGAAATAACCCTAACATTGTTTTTTTTAAATAGGACACCCGGTATATTTTAGTCTTATTTGATTATTGATACAATTCTATGAAAAAAACATAAATACAACTGTCATTCCAAAATTAATAGTTCAAGAGTTATTTAACACTTTAACTACCGGGTGCGTCTTTTAGAAGCACAACGGCCCCTCACTCTGCGCCGTGTGCGTCGATTTGCATTACAAGTAACGATACATTAAAACATTGTGTAGCTTTTATATGCACGTCTATATAATACAGTGCGGTCCAAAAGTAACTTTTGAACGAGTTGAGATATCGACTTCAAATTTAGAACTCTTAAATAAGACAACTTAAAATATCTTTTAGCATATATTTGATATTTTCAGCTCTTAAAATGTGGGGGTCGTGTGATACATCATTTTAAAGCTTATAAAATTCTCTATTTAAACTAATATTTTAAAAATTTTTAAAAATGTTTTTTAAGGCTTTGATTTTTCAATTTTTTGTGCTAAAACATTTTTTAAGTTTTTTTTTATAAATTTTTATTTATGTCAACTAAAATTTAAAAGTATAATTAACATTTTTTTATGATGAAATTAGGCATTTTTAAAAAATTATTTGTTTTTTTAGAGGAATTTTGACATTAATACCCATTTCCAACCCCATTTTAAACCCAATTTTTTTTTTTTAATTTAAAAATATGAAGTTGAATGGAGAAGCTTTAACCTCATCCAAATGGCATCCGCGGCATATTAAATAATTCTGGATTGTTCTTCGTTAAGGGGATACGCAGGCAAATGTATTTTTATGACATTTTCCAGGCTTTAGTTATTACCCTCTGACCTGAAGAAGCAGTTCTTATTTTATTATTTTGGTTTTAATTTGGATGTTGTATTTATCTGTATAAACGTTGTTACGAAATGTATACTACTAATCCACATCTGAAGACGCAGTACCGCACTTTTTCAATAAAAAATAATTCTGGATGATTTTTATTTATTACCCTCTTACCTGAAGAGGCAGTTCTTATTTTAATATTTTCCTTTTATATTTTTGGTTTTAATTTTGATATTATACTTAATTGTATAAACTTTTGTACAAAATTCATACTACTAATCCACATCTGAAGACGCAGTCCGTACTCTTCCAAAAGGCATGCCGCGGCATATAAAATAATTCTGGATTGTTCTTGGTTAAGGTGATACGCAGGCAAATGTATTTTTATGACATTTTCCAGGCTTTAGTTATTACCATCTGACCTGAAGAGGCAGTTCTTATTTTATTATTTTGTTTTTATATTTTTGGTTTTTATTTGGATGTTATACTTAACTGTATAAACGTTGGTACGAAATGTATACTACGAATCCACATCTGAAGACGCAGTCCGTACTATTCCAAAAGGCATTCCGCGGCATATAAAATAATTCTGGATTGTTCTTGGCTAAGGTAGTACGCAGGCAAATGTATTTTTACGACATTTTCCAGGCTTTAGTTATTACCCTCTGACCTGAAGAGGCAAAATTTAATTATTTTGATTTTATATTTTTGGTTTTTATTTGGATATTGGCACGAAATGTATACTACGATTCAACATCTGAAGACGCAGTACCGCACTCTTTCTATAAAAATATTTTTGGATTGTTCTTGGTTAAGGTGATACGCAGGAAAATGTATTTTTATGACATTTTCCAGGCTTTAGTTATTACCCTGTGACCTGAAGAGACAGTTCTTATTTTATTATTTTGCTTTTATATTTTTAGTTTTAATTTGGATGTTATACTTAATTGTATAAACGTGGGTACGAAATCTATACTACGAATCCACATCTGAAGCCGCCGTACCGCAATCTTTCAATAACAATAATTCTGGATTGTTATTAGTTAAGGTGATACGCATCAAATATATTTTCATGACATTTTCCAGGCTTTAGTTATTACCCTCTGACCTGAGCTTGGTTCCGTAAGGTTTGCTTCAGTATGGTAGACTTTGGTTTATGCGTAAATAAAATAAATAAGGGGTTCTAATTTTTACATTTGCAACGAGCCAATTTTGTTTAACTCAGCTATAGTTAAAAAAGTCCAAACCAAAAGTTCGCCCTTACATAAAATTATTTTATGCGAAAAATTGCAATTCAAATGTTTTTTTTATTCGAACGTTTTAATTAACGGGCAGTTTCTATCGTTATTACCCTGTGACCTGAATAGGCAGTTTTTATTTTATTATTTTGCTTATATAATTTTGGTGTTAATTTGGATGTTATACTTAATTGTATAAACGTTTGTACAAAATTCATACTACCAATCCACATCTGAAGACGCAGTCCGTACTCTTCCAAAAGGCATGCCGCGGCATATAAAATAATTCTGGATTGTTCTTGGTTAAGGTGATACGCAGGAAAATGTATTTTCGTGACATTTTTCAGGCTTTAGTTATTACCCTCTGACCTGAAGAGGCAGTTCTTATTTTATTATTTTGATTTTATATTTTTGGTTTTTATTTGGATGTTATACTTAACTGTATAAACGTTGGTACGAAATGTATACTACGAATTCACGTCTGAAGACGCAGTCCGTACTCTTCCAAAAGACATGCCGCGGCATATAAAATAATTTTGGTTTGTTCTTGGTTAAGGTGATACGCAAGCAAATGTATTTTTATGACATTTTCCATGCTTTAGTTATTACCCTCTAACCTGAAGAGGCAGTTCTTATTTTATTATTTAGCTTTTATATTTTTGGTTTTAATTTGGATGTTATAATTAATTGTAAAAACGTTGGTACGAAATGTATAGGGGAGACTGTTGTATATTGCGACAAACATTTCAACTGCTATAAAAATTAAAATCTTATTTTTTTTTATTTTTGCTATTTCATTAAATTGTATGCATAAAAATACAACACAAATATATATTTAGTTCTAACAATATTTCATACTGGGGCTTTGAATATTGCATACTGGAACTTTGCATACTGGGACAGGCCTGTGCTTACTGGTACAATAATATTATTATTTTTATTCTGGAAATACAAAAGACTTCACCAATTAAATTTTACTAAATGCAATTAATTCCAAAGTATACAATATGTATAAGTCAACGACAAAAAATAAAAACTAAATTAAAATGACCTCGAAAGGACATTACCTCGAAAGAAAATACCTCGAACGGACGTCGCATAAAAAATTACCTCTAAAATACATAATTTTTTAAAAATTATAAAAAAAACCAAACCAAACAAATTTTTTTTTAGAAAAAGAAGGGAAATTTAACATCAATAAAGTTATTTAAAGCAATAATATTGATATACAAAAAGAAAGTATTTGAAATCACAAATAATCAAAAAGCTGTTAATCTACAGCAACATTTTTTATAAAAATATATAAATAATTAACAATAAATGTTTTTCCTTTGCAAGCAATTTCACCATATTTTCCAAATTTCCAAAAAAACTTTTCTTTGTACACACGATCTTTATAATACATAAAGTTTTTATACACCGCTAATTTATCTTTCGCGAACTCTCGATATAGGTTAATCGATATATTTTGAAATATTTACTAAAACTAATAATTGCCCGTAAATTAAAACTAATAATTGCCCGTAAATTAAAACTTAATCAATAAATAATAAAATATGAGCAAAAAAACTAAAATATACAATAATCGAAAAGAAACAGATAAAAAATTAAAAAAAAGTCCTTTTCGAGGTAAAATCCGTTCGAGGTAAAATCTTTCGAGGTAAAATCTTTCGAGGTAATGTACTTTCTAGGTAACGACTTTTCGAGGTATTTTTTTTTTCGAGGTCTTTTCGAGGTAATTTCCTTTCGAGGTAAATTTTTTCGAGGTATTTGCTTTCGAGGTAAAGACCGGCTCCCAAAATTTACATTGTTTTGCAACTCTTTCTGTTCCACCAGTTGTAAAAGGTGGAGGGAGCTCAACCACAAGGTCGTTTTTAAAAAGTATATCTTCATCCTTCTTCTCTGGGTATAAAAATTTACCTTCCCCGGCCCTTAAAAAATTTACAAGATATTCATTATTATTTATTTCCTCCACTTGGCCTTTTAATATTTTACTCGCCTTTTTAGAGGATATTGAACAATAATAAAATTATGTAGGTTTATTGCTTCCGGTTCGTTTTCTGCAAACTCATCAGAAATGTCTGAACTGTTATCTCATAAATTCTTTATAGACATCACTGGACTCTTCAAACATATTTTTTCTAGCCACTTTTTTCTTTGTTTTTTTTTCTGAGTACAGTATATATCTTCATCACAAGATTCTTCAAATATATTTTTTCTAGCAGTATTTTTTTTTGCATTTTTTTGTGTATAAATCTTTTAAAGGGATGTCATCATCGCTGTATTCTTCAAATATTTTATTCTTTACCGTCTTCGCTTATTTCATTTTTTGTTTTGTTGTTGTTCCTTTTCTTCAATAGTAGAAGTTAATGTTTTTGGGAAACTCATATTATGTATCTATTGTGTACCTTTCTTAATAATAACTATTGTAAAACTTTGTTGGGGCTCATTTAAGTTAAATGTTGAGGTAGATGGTTCAGAAACCTCATATACGCGATCAGTAACATATAAAGTCAAAAAATCAGAACCCTGAAATATTTGTGAAATTAAAGGACAAATTCCAGCAACAAAACAAACAAAAAGATTCTTCAAATATAATTTTTCTAGCAGTATTTTCCTTTGCAATTTTTTGTGTATAAATATTTTAAAGGCACGTCATAATCGCTGTACTCTTCAAATATTTTTTTCGTAACCGTCTTCACTTATTTAATTTTTTGTTTTGTTTCAGATTTTTTTATTTCCTTCAATCTTTTTTCTTCTTCCTTTTGTTTCTTTTTTTTCAATAGTAGAAGTTACCTTCTTTCTATTCTGGGTATTCTGCCACTAGCAGCTTTTAAATGCGGCCTTAGGGTTTGCGGGGTTACTATATTCTTTTTAGGAGTTAATGTTGTTGGAAAACTCATATTATGTATCTATTGTATATCTTTCTTAATACTAACTATTGTAAAACTTTGTTGGGGCTCATTTAAGTTAGATATTGAGGTAGATGGATCAGAAACCTCATATGCGCGATCAGTAACATATGAAGTCAAAAAAACAGAAATATTTGTGAATATAAAGAAAAAATTCCAGTTCTTTAGAATCCTTTAATTATATTTGTTGGAGTAAAAGCGATTCGAAACGATTTTCATACTACTTCTACTACATTATATAGTGCAGTTGGAATTCCAGGATGGTTTAACATCCATTCATTCATTAATGAATTGTAAGATGTTTTAAATAGTCGAAAACAGGTAACATCAAGAGGTTGTAAGTTATGACTGCAATGAGGGGGCAAGGAAACTAATACAATACCATTGGCCTTACAATATTTTAGAACCCTTACGTCGGTATGGCTCTTATGGTTATCGAGTATTAATAATATCTTATTATCCTTTTCACAATATAAAGTACATGTAAGATGTTTTAAATATTCTAAAAAGTTTGAGCCTGACATCCAACCACTTGGGAATGCTGTACCTTTCGAGCCTGAAGGACTTTTTAAGTGATTTAAATTGTTTTCTTGGGAATACAAAAAATGGTGGTATAAATGTACCATTGGCACAAATAGTACACATTGTTACCAACACACCTTTCAGCACTGGTAACCATACCCACTTGCTTTTGACCACATGGAGCTACTATTTTAGAAGGTTTGTTACTGTTGTAACTACAGTTTGGACTTTTTTGGATATCACAGTTAAAAATGTTGTTTGCAGCTAAATTATATTATTTAATTACGTTGCTCAAGTTATCAAAAAATATTTTGAGATATGTTCATTAAAACTGGTGGCACGGCTGACACTTGTTGCCTCAGCCGACCGCAAACTAAGTTTGTGTCTGGATCGAAAAAGTCTAAGCCATTCTTCTCCTGCACACTTATTTCTATGCCATGATTGAGGTACTAATTTTTTATTAGCAACCGCATATCTATAGGCAAATATTCGAGAATCTTTAGCTGATAAACCCTAACAAATGGCCGATGGCTAACCAGATATATATACGCATAGCAAAAATTCTTCTTCCTCTGAAAAAACTTCTTTAAAACACTATTGCCTTTCGAAACTAAAATTTTCTTTATCCACATCATTTAAATCATTATACTTTTTTTACATATCTTTGCAGGCCCGATCTACTGACGTCGAAGTCTAGGACGGCTTCTCTAATTTTGATTAAAACTGCTCTTTTCATTTTTTCAGAATTAATTTTGTGAGTCTGCTGACTTTTTTTGAAAAGAGAGGTGTTTTTGCGTGGCTTCTTTTTTTTATTGTTCATTTTCTATAACAAAATAAACCATTTTTATTTCGTTTTTCTAAATGCTGTATACAATAGAATAGAAATAATTTATTGTGTTATAAAAGGTTTACACTCGTCAATGTACAGTACAATTAAAAAACATAGAATACATATAAGTAAAATTTCAAATTTTGATGTGTTTCAGGTTACTGATAATATAATCTACTTTGTAAAATTTGTTTTTGATTAGAAATTTTTTGATTACATTTTTTAATGTTTTGGTTGTTAAGGAATTTACCTTGCTAGAGAGGCAATTGCATGTTTTAGGTCCATAGTAATTAATGCCATTTCTTAAGCGCTCTAGTCTTAAAAAATTAATATTTACATTATTATAATAATTTTCATGTTTATTATAGATATGAATATTGTTTTTAACAAAGTTATGCATTTCAGAATATACATGCAGGGTAGGGTAAGTATATCTGCTTAGCTGAAAGCGCGCGCACAGTCAGCTCTGTACTCTAATTTAAATAATATTCTTAGAGCCCTTCTTTGAAGTTCATACAGTCTGTCTGCGGAAGATGCATGTCCTCACACCAATAAAGCATATTGGAGTATGCTATGTATTGTTGCGAAATATACGGTTTCTGCTACCTCAAAAGATACAGTACCAGAAAGACATCGCAGGGCATATACATACTTTGAAATAGCTGATGCTACATATATATGTCTATGCCACACAAGTCCACTGTCTATATGAACGCCCAGAAATTTTACTGATTCTGGATTGACACAATCACCCATATGTCTAAGTGTAAATATAATGTTTTCTATTTTTGTATCATTTAAACTTAACTTATTCACTCTAGGGCATCCGCCAGCGCCTGGTTCATACTACTTTTTAAATTATCTATGTTTTTGTTTTTCTTTAAAATCGTTGTGTCATGTGCAAATAAGACGAAATCAGCATCAGGGTCAGCATTTATATAAGCGAGAAAGAGCACAGGGGCAAGGACGGATCCCTGCGGTACCCCGATGCTGACCTTTTCTACTTGACAAGACATGTTATTTATTATAACAATTTGTTATCGGTTTTTAAGATAGGATAACATAAGGTCAATAGATTCTTGTGAAAATCCGTATTTTTTTTAGTTTCTCAATTAGTATATTTGGACAGACGCAGTCGAAGGCCCTAGAGAGATCACACAAAACAGCTCCTACATAATCCAGGCCCTCAAAACCATCAACAATTTAGTTTATTAATTTATTTATTGCATCTGAGCTCAGAGGTAGATTTTGAGTTCCAACCAAATAAAAGGTTGTTTTTAAAAAAAAATAAACTATTTGTTTTTTTAAGCCTTTTCATAATTTTTTAAAAATAGAGGGGGACAGTCCCAGTATACAACACCAAGTTTTGTCCCACTATACAACAGCATACACATTTTTAGTTATGATTAATTAAAAAAATAAATAAATAAATTCTGTCCCTATTCAATATAAAGACTTACTTAAAAATACTCCAGAGTAGTTCAGCTTATTTATTTTATTTCTCCACCACACTGAAGTAAACCTTACGGTCAGCTTTGGAAGCTCAGGTCAGAGGGTAATAACTAAAGCCTGGAAAATGTCATAAAAATACATTTGCCTGCGTATCACCTTAACCAAGAACAATCCAGAATTATTTTATATGCCGCGGGATGCCATATGTAAGAGTACGGTACTGCGTCTTCAGATGTGGATTCGTAGTATGCATTTCGTACATACAATTAAGTATAATATCAAAATAAAAACCAAAAATATAAAAGCAAAAGAATAAAGAACTGCCTCTTCAGGTCGTAAAAATTAACTTAAAAGCACAATTTCGTAGAAAACTAAATTTAAAAGCGATGTTCACATTTCCAGGAAAGACATCAAGCGATAGTGTTTTTTTCAGTTGCCAATCTAAAAGAAAAAAAAGTACAAACCTCTTTTATAGGCATGGGCGGATTTAGGGGAGGGCCATGCCCCCCCCCCAGCGAGATATATTAGCATAGCAATACCTTCAAAATTATATTTTTGGTGAAAGCGCAATTTTTTTCCTTATGGATGGCCCCCTCCCCTAAAATTAAATAAATCCGTCCCTGTTTATAGGAACACGCAAAATGCGTGTAATTATGAGCCTATAAGAGTCGTAAAATAGAAAAAGTTGTTTAATGCATTTTTCTCTTTTATTTTTCGCTTTTTTTATAATACATAAGACGATAATATTTCTAAAAAAGTATATTATTCAAAAATAAAATGAACAAATTTCGGTGATACATTTTTTTTCTGGAATGCTAACATATAGAGCTTTAACGTGTGAAAATTTCAGATTTTTGAAATACACTATCACTGAGAAATAGAGGCTCAAAATAGGGCATTTTCGAAAAAAAAGTAAATTTTTTAAAGTGCTGTAAAAAATGTATAAATAAATATTTTGGTTTAAATCTTTTACAGTATGAAGTACTTATATAGCCCTTTCTAAAAAACCTAGATTAAACCCCTAAGTGGGCCATATAAAAAAAATATTTAAAAATCGTGATTTTGTTGAATTTTATGTCAAACTTTGGATGCCATTAAAAACCTATTAGAATTTTTTTTTTTGGGAAAAATGTATTTTAGACAAAAATGTAGACCAATTGTTGCTTAAAAAGTTGGCTTTGTTCCATATTGCTATCTCTTTTAACACCCAAGCCATATCAAGCTTCCCAACATGCAAAAATAAAAAAAAACAATCCAATTTGGAAGAGTGGCCACCCCAAAACGAAGCAATATAAAATTTTTAATAACCTGATTTTAGGCAAACAATTATTGAATTTAAAAATAGTCGAGCGCCCTATGCTGGACGATTTTCAATTTTTACATTTTTTTTTGTTTTAATTAAAACATAAATAAACATAATTATAAAATATGTAAAATTAGTCATCTTACCATCAGGAGGGTAAGTTGACGAAGGATAAAAAATTTAAAAAAACCTTTATTAAAAAAAATATGTAAGAATAAGTAAAATAGCTTAAAACTTGTTATGATAATGAAGGGTATTTTAATTTTCATAAAAATCGCAAATCCAAATCTTTATTTTGGTTTCTTTTGAAATCATTTTATTGCAGTAACGGTCGATTCAGGCATAACTACACTAGACTGAATTAAGAAATTAAAAAATTAAGATAATTAAGAAACATAACCTTAAATTTTATAATAAATTTTCCGTGGTATGCAACAATAAGGTAAATGCCAAACAGATAATAAGCATGTGTAAATACGACTGAATAGTAAGTAAGTAAAAAAAACAATATCTATTGCGCAGGAAGATTATTATTATATTTTCAGTTGTTGGGACTAAAAATCGTGATTTAAAACCAACTTATCACAAAAGTACCTTTTATTTCCTTATGTAACTATTGTGTTTTTCCTTAACCCTGAAAATGTACGAATTTTTAAAATACAGAGGGGTCGCCATCTTAATTTTTATTTTTATACTTGGATAACGGTTGTTTATAAAATTTTGCACTAAAGTTTGTGTATTTCAGAAATTCTTTTTCTATGGTGTATTTTAAGATTCTATCATTATTTTATGCTATATTTTATATTTTATCTTAATTGTTGCATACCACGGAAATTTATTATAGAATTTGAGGTTATGTTTCTTAATTTTATTAATTTATTAATTTCCTAATTCAGTTTAGTGTAGTTAGTGACAATTATGCCTGAATCGACCTTAATTTGCAGCTAAAGCATTAAAACCATACCTCATTATCTTTACCAATATCCCCGCATATTAGACAGTCCCTCGGACAGTCCTTTTCATTCGAAACGTCTACATGGATATTATTTTTGTCTATTAGAGTATCGTCATCTTACCCGCTTTTGTTATTCGTCATCTTATCTGCCTTGACTGATATTGTTTGAATAGTAATAATTATTGTTAAAAAATCTTAATTTGAAACTTAATTTTAATTTAAGGTATTTAAATTATGACAATGAGAACAGTGTATATAAGTTGGTAAACTCAAATTTTAACGAATCACTAATTTAAACAAATATGGCTTCTACGTCGACCAACTTCGTTTTATAAGGAATAACACTAGCGAACTTATATGGCGGTCTAGTCAGGTAGTTACCACAGACTGTAACTGTTGCTCCATCTATTGACGTTAGCTTGTTATAGACGATTCGTCATCTTACCCAATTCGTAATCTAAGGGCCCCTTCCCCTACTCCTCCTATTCCTGTGATTCATAGCCTGTAAAGCTTTAAAGAGCATCATAATAAAAAATTCACAGCTCTGCAAAATAAAACGTATTTCAACTACACACTAGAGCACTAGATAGGTAGGTTTGTCAGGGTAGGTGGGTAGTTTGAGTGGTTCCGCAGGAGAGTACCGACAAAGCCACAATTTCAGACGGCAAGAAATTTTCCTAGAAACGGGACATGTCGTTGCTACTGCAAAAACATTGTTGAAATCAAGTTTGTTATACACCAAACATTTGCGCTAACTATTAGGTTAAACTTGTTTGACATCAACTATGACAATTTCAATATTTTTATCCAAATGTTCTAATAAAATAGTTTTTTAAGGTGTTTTGTTCATAAATTGCATAGAAGATACTGTGAATTCTGTTTACAAACGGTTCTGTTTAAAATTATAGTTTTAAAATGTTTATTACTTATTCTTAAGTGAGTAGTAATATTTTTGTATTTCTTTACTAAATAGAAAAAGTATTTTAATAAAAGTCACAAAATTTATTAATAATGAATGTATTATCAATGCTGAAGCTACATTAGGGCTACCAATTGATGATTTAAAACTTTGTTTTAAATCTTTCGGAAGATAAATCTCTTGATGCAGTTTTAGGTAATTTTGTAGATGGTTTATAATAATTTAATTCATACCTTATTATTAACAAGTCTATGATTTCAGGAAATATATCTTTTAGTTTACAAATAAAATAAAGAAAACCTTTTTCTTACCTAAAACAAATACATAAGTTTAATTCTAAAACCAAAGCAACAAAACATTATCAAAATGCACCATTGATTAGCTCTATACACAGCCAATATAAAATTACAGCATTTTTAAGTTAGTTCATCTTCT
Organism: Brachypterus glaber; assembly: GCA_958510825.1. NCBI lineage: Eukaryota > Metazoa > Arthropoda > Insecta > Coleoptera > Kateretidae > Brachypterus > Brachypterus glaber. The sequence continues at coordinate 48,043,225 of OY294045.1, read as the reverse complement.
TAAGTAGCGTTTATACGAAAATATTGAGAAAATTAATTCAAACTATCATTAATTATTTTCTGTTATTGTCAAACTTTTATGACAGAATAACAATTAAAATTAAAAATTATTTTGTTTAACTTGTCCTCTAGATAACTCACTTCCGTCCGCCATTTTCGGTCTAAAATTTCGTTTATGTCGGTACTCTTTTTATGTAGTGTGTTAACTACCTACCTACCCTAATAAACCTGCCTATCCAGTACTCTACTACACACCGTTTTCGATCCATAACTTGTTGAAATAGATAAATTAATTATAATTAGTTTATTTATTATTAATTAATTACAATTTTATTTATTATTAATTAATTACAATTTTGATAAATTACTTACACAATATGTTTGAAAAGGGGTATCCTAGGCCTTTAGGGCTTTTGAGGTTTTTGAAATAGAATACGATGTTAAAAATTTAAAATTGAAAATAATAATATGGGGTCGAAATTTAAAAAGTTCCAAAATTTTCTTAAATTTCTGTCCCAAATGCGACGATTTGTTTGTATAAGACTTCAATCGATCAAAGTTACCCCAAAAACACAGGAAAAATTGCATACGTGAAGTCCTTCACTATAATTGATCTAGTAAGCGGGGGCATCGTTATTCTGTGGAAATACCATAGGACTAAATAGTTGGATACCTATAGTTTCACGGATATATCATGGTTTTTTTGAACATCGTTGCCCTCTCTAGAATTTGGCTCTCCAAAAAAGTCATTCTTTTAAGAAAAAATGTTCACAGCGCCCCCTATACGTTAAAATCAAAACAATTTTTTTTTATAAATTATAGTCACTCATCAGAGTCAATTGTCTGTCTAAATTTTAAATCAATATATTTCATAAAAACAATTTTGAACAAGTATTAAGAAATTGGGGCTTTTCCGACAAGGTGTGATGTTTTGGTAGCTGGGGGGCAAGTTTGGGGCCCGATTAAGAAAACGAATTGGCCATAGGATTGACTTGCATGTAGGAACGCACAGAAAAAAAATCAGAAATTTCCAAACACCCTTGCAAAAATATACCCCAAAATCGTGTGAAAGAATGGCGAAATTATAATTAATCACATTTTAATTTTTTTACATCATCAATCTCAGAAACCTTAGGATAACCATTTTCAAAAATATTGTGTATAAATTGTCAAACTAATTAATTTGTCTATTTGGGATCAAGTATTATAACTCGAAAACGGTGTTAATAGAAAACTTTACGATTCGCTCAACGCAGTAATGAGAAGAATCTAGCACATGCGCACTGGTTTGCTTATTTTTGTTTCCGTTTAGGCAGTTGTAGTTTTATGTAGGGACCCTATATATAATGACATTAAACTTCACACAAAACTTGTGTGAAGTTAAATGTCACTTTATTTAGGGTCCCTAGTTTTATGAAATAGTTTAATTTGAGTGGGGTTACGGTGCGCATCAGGTCCACAAAAATTATATTTTTGCACTGATTTCTGGTTTTATTACTAAAACTTACTGTCTTGAATATAATTAGGTGTAGAAAATCCAGTTTTTTTTGTTAGAATATATAGCAAAAGATTGTTAAAATACTCACGAATTTCTGTTTGATTTTTTTAATGGGGGCGTTTGTTTACGTTAACAATGGTTTGGTTTGGTGGTTTGCTGGTTTGGTGTTTTTTTTTATTGGGAGGCGTTGGTTTACGTCACAGAACACTAGGTTTACGTTAAAAATGGTTTGGTTTGGTAGTTTGCTGGTTTTGTTTTTTTTTAATGGGAGGCGTTGGTTTACGTTAACAATGGTTTGGTAGTTTGCTGGTTTTTTGTTTTATTTTTATTGGGAGGCGTTGGTTTACGTTAATAATGGTTTGGTTTGGTAGTTTGATGGTTTGGTGTTTTTTTTTAATGGGAGGCATTTTTCAGAAACGATATTTCAGAATTTAGAAGGCGATAAATTTTAAGAATCAAATGTTTATTAATGAATATTCCACAATTTTTTTTTTTACGAAAATACTATTAAAAGCGAGTACTTTTAGCCAATTAAAAAAAACTGTTAGCTCTCAAAGAAAAAAATAGATATTTTTGTAAAATTCTGCAAAAGAATGTTACATAACCTTAAAATAATTTTTGGCATACGTCAAAACAAAAATTACAAAATCAGTTCGCATGCGTTGGATTCTTCTCATTACTGCGGTGAGTGAATCGTAAAACTTTTAGTTACCTGGCTAGTAACTAGGCATTAGGTAGATTTAGAATCCGTTGACAGAACCCAGACACCTTTCTAGCTGTTGACCTGTGATATTTTATAAAACAAATTGGTCGATGCTGCTGCTTGCTAGTGAGATTGTACAGGACGTCCTCCATAAATACATTAATCTCTTTATATTTTTATCGGTTTAACGCATTTTTTTATTTTGGTTTTTTCATATCTATATATTATGTTTATTAACATATTTCTAGGCCATAAGATTTTTTTTTGCCTCTTATCTATTTTATACATTTATTATTTATAATTTACTTCATCCTGAAACAGAATGATTAGTTATAAACTAATTTGTTACATTCACTTTTCTTTTGATTTAAATTTTATCCACGAAGCAGTTTCATTATTTTAATAAAACTCAAAAGTTGATAATTATAATAGAGTAGGCATATACAGCGCGTGTCCAGAGTCCGCTCCCTTTAAATTTTAAACGGCTTAAGATATCAACTTGAAATCTGAAACACTTTTAAGTGTTTAAAAATAACATAAACAAAATATATTTTTGGTATATATGTTTAGGGGACACAATGGAGGCAGGGGATACGTCTTTTTAAAACTTCTTAAATTCTGTTTTTTAACCATATTAATTAATTAATTAAAAAAAAATGAACGTGTCAAGTTTTCTTTTTTTTATTAGAAAAATAGGAGGTTAAACCGCAGAGGAATTCAGGTGTATAAATTGGAGGTAATCTGGAGCAAATCTTTGAAGGTTCCGAGGTAATCTGGAGGAAAACTCTAAATATTTCTTCATTTTCGGAGGACTTAGAAACTCGAGGTAAACTTTGGAGGTAATCTGGATGAAATCTTTGAAAATTTTCTCCTAAAGGTGTACAAAATTTTATCAGCGGTTTACCCCTCGAAAAAATACGATTTTATTAGATTTTTTTTTACTTTTTATTTATATTATGATTTTTTTTTCTTTTTTTAAGAATTTTGGAGGAAAGTTCCCATTTTCAGCAATTTTGTAACCCTTTCAAATGTTAAAAAATAAATAAAAAATATATCGTCGAATAGAGAATTTTATGAGTTTTACAATGATGTATCACACGATCCCCCTTTCCATTTAAAAAAATGGGTCCCTTTGCCCCCTGCCTCCAGCGTGCCTCCTAAACATACCAAAAAAAATATTTAGGTCATGTTATTTACGTGTTCTAAATTTTATGTTAATATTTTAAGCCATTCAACTGTTAAGGGGGAAGGGCGCATTTTTGACACGCACTGTATAGTACAGAGTAGATATGTCTAAGAATGTGCTAGCTAGATTCTAATGTAAGGTGCCCTTAAATTAAGAAAATTAGTAATTTTTTGTCTCGCATATAAAAGTAATAGCGAAAAATCATTATATGGGGCCTTAAGACATGGGGTCGTGAGATTTTTCTCACTATCTCCCTGTCCAGTCCAAAACTGTTAAGAAGGGTACAGTAGATTCCATTTATTTATTTATAACATTTTTTGCATAATCATCTTTCTCCCAATAAGCAGACCTTGTGGAAGAAGTTCAGCAATTTAGATCCGAAAGATATCTTCAACAAATTTCGTCAAATGGTAGACTGGCAAGAAATAAGTACAAAAATTTTGTCGTTCTACTTGATATTACTAAGAAAGTTAAAATATATCGCAGTTGAGAAATAAAGATTAGATATGTTGTTCTATCCAAAAATAACCAAAACTAGGTGATATAATTTTTTATCAGTGTGAAGGACTAACTATCATTTTAGCCAAGTTGACAGATACCAGTTCATAGATTTCCAAACCAATATAATATAAACCTATTTGTTAAAAAATAGAGATATTTCTAATGTGTTAAAAAGAAAAAGTAAAAATTTGGGAAATGTATATAAAAACATTAACAAAAAAAGTTAGAAAAAAAGAGCCTGTCTGGTCCTAAAATTTTAAGGTTAACCCCAAAAGGTTTTTACCTCTATTTACTTCTATGGGCGTCGTTAAAATTTTTGTTTAAGGTCAGCTAAAAACGTCCGTCTATATAAGAGAGCCCATTCGCCATATTCTAAAAATAATTATAGGTACTAGGTACTTTAATATAAGCAATAATAGCGAAATTCAATGTCATACATACACAAGCAATTTTTGCCAAGATTTGCGAATTTAAATAGACAATTAAACCATTTATTCATTGTATTGTCTTAAAGACTTGAAGATTCCTTATCAAATTATTACAGAGGTTAATCTCAGCATTATGTGGCCGGTCTAAAGCCAAAGTAAACTAAGCGCCATTTTTTTTTTTACTATTCTAGTAGTAGTCCATGGTGCAGATTTTGATATCCTATGGTCTGCAATAAAAACCAAATTTTTTGAAAAAGTTCACTTTGGTTTTAGACCGACCATATTTGATCAAGATTGTAAGCCCAAAAAATATATTTTTTATATGATTTCACTATGGGACCAAACAGAAAAAATTGACCAAAGTTATTTTATTGTGTATTTCGAATTAAAATAATTAGTAAAACATAAAAAATATGTTTTTTATTTTTTTTATATTTTATATTGAAGAATTCAGAAAGGGAAAATAATTGAAAAAAATAATGAACATTATAATATTGTGTATTTCGACTTTAAATGTTTAGTAATTACATAAAAATATATGTTTTTTTTTTAATTTTTTACAATTTTCCATTGACGAGTTTAGAGTAAAAAGGAAAAAGAAAACAGAAAAAGTGACTAACATTATTTTATTGTGTATTTCGACTTTAAAACATAAAAATATATATTTTTTATTTTTTACAATTTTTCATTGAAAAGTTAGAGTGAAAAGGAAAAAAAAACAGGAAAAAAGTGATCAAAATAATTTTATTGTGCATTTTGAGTATGATTAATAAGTAAAACATAAAAAAAAAATTTTAGAATTTTCCATTAAAGAGTTTAAAATAAAAAGAAAAAAACAGGAAAAAGTGACCATATAATTTTATTTTGTATTTCGAATTTAAATAATAAGTAAAACATAAAAAAATTTAATTAATTAATATTTTTTATTAAAGAATTTAGAGTAAAAAGGAAAGCTTTTTTAATTTTTATCACGTTATTTTACTGTACAAATAATTATTGTACACAACAAAAAGTTTACTTTGTTCCGTCGCAAAATGTAACCATTAGTTTTTGATTGAAAACGAATAATTTTGTTTTTTTTTTAAATTTTGTTTTGAATATTTTTTTTTTCTAAAAACAGTAGTTATTAAAAAAAAAAAACAAAAAAATAAAAGAATATAGTCCTACCAACAAAATAATACTTTCCCCTGTAGGTTTATTAAAACAACAGCAACAAAAAAAAAACGTTTTGGAAAACGAAAAAGTTTTTTCGAAAAACAAAAAAATAAATAAAAAAAGTTTTTAAAAACATAGTTTTTACCTCATTTTACCTCTTAGCTTACCCCAATTTTTACAATCTTAGCCTAGAACTTTAGATAAACAACTTTTGATCCAAGTTTTGTCTTTAGCGTTCTCGAGTTATCGCAGTCACAAATTTCTCGGACAGACAGACAGACTGTTCGACAGACAGAATTTTGTTTTACATATACAGGGTGTCTCAGCGAAGCCGACTCGGTCGATATATAGTAAACTATCCACGTTAGAGAAAAACTTTAAAGGCAAAAGTTGTAAGGTTTTAAACGAGGCACATTTTAAAAATATACAGGATGGTCTTTTTAGGGTGGGTAAATTCTGACTATTTTTTTTTTAATGGAATAGTATATTTTTTATTATGCCATCTTATTTTTCATAAAAATGAATTTATTTTAATACCATATTGTATGGGTCTATAATTTTATCCTACATTTAATGAGTAAATAGCATTGCTTTTAAAAAAATTTAATTTTTAATGTTTGAAAATCCAAAAGTTTGAATATTTTTTTTGAGCCCTGTATAAAATATTTAATTTTTTGCACATAAAGTAATTAGAAACACCCTTTTAAGATAAGCTTGCAAAATATTAATTTTTGACAAAAAATAAAGAAATAGAAGAAGGGTTTATCTCTTCACTAAAATCGCATTTTTTCTCAAAAAAAAAATATATCTCAAAAACTATAAACAATAGACCCATATAATATGGTACCAAAATAAAGGAACTTTAATGAGAAATAAGATGGCATAATAAAAAATATAACATTTCATTTAAAAAAATTAAGTCAGATTTTACCCACCCTAAGAAGACCATCCTGTATATTTTTAAATATTTTTAAAATGTGCCTTTACTATATATCGACCGACTCGGCTTCGTTGAGACACCCTGTATAATACATTTAATAATATAGCATTCCATTTAAAAAAAATCTTTTTTTTTTAAATGGATATTATTTATTTACTTATTAAATGCAGAATTTTATTTTACATTTAATGAGCAAATAAAAAATATATCATTTCATTTAAAAAAATTGAGTTTTTTGTTTTTTATTTGAATATCCAAAAGTTTGAATATTAATTTTGAACACCCTGTATAAAACATTTTATTTTTTGTACATAAAGTAATTAGATACACCTTTTTAAAATAAGCTTGCAAAATTTTATTAATTTTTGACAAAAAGTAAAGAAATTAAAGCAGGTTTTATCTCATCACTAAAAATGCATTTTGTCTCAAAAAAAAAAAAATATCTCAAACACTATAAATAATAGACCATATAATATGACATTAAAATAAAGGTATTTTTATTATAAGTAAGATGACATAATAAAAAATATACCATTCCATTAAAAAAAATGAAGTAAGATGTTATCCACCCTAGGAGGACCATCCTGTATATTTCAAAATATTTTTATTATGTGCATTTTTTAAAACCATACAACTTTTCCCTTTAAGGTTTTTCTTTAAAGTGGATACTACTATATATCGACCGAGTCGACTTCGTTGAGACACCCTGTATATAAGGACAGAAATTTTTAATTTGAAACAAAATTATAAAAATATTAATTTATTATTCCATCAATCTATTTTTTAATCATCGTACAGAGTGATATTGGTAGACTGACAGTTTCGGGCTGCTGGCCCTCTTCAGTACCCTGTATATATACATTTTTATTTTATTTTTATGTTGGAAAATCATACATATATAACAAAAAAAAAAACACTTCGATAACTATCATACCAGAAGAATTAATATTTTCTAAAAAAAATAATATTTCTTTTGCATGCGCTTTTGACGTTGATGACAACCTTTGTCATATGGTGGTATATCGTAAATTAATTTTATAGTAAAACTTTGACTCATTTCACATTTTCATTTTGTTATTTATGGTCACCTAAACAGGCCCCAGGCAGCATAGTGGACTGTCTTCCCTGCTGAAAATGACGGGTCTGGGCGGGTATAAATGGTGCATAAACCGGACTTAAGCGGATGATATTCACCCGCTCAAGTCCGGTCTATGCAACATTTATACCCGCGCAGACCCGTCATTTTTAATAGGGTTAGAATGTTAGTCAAATTGCACCGTATATAGCAAATTTCGTAAGTGGATGAAACCTATTGGGGTGTATGAAACCTATTACGTTTTATGACATATTCCGTGATTGGTTTTATATTTTTAGCAGAATCAATAAAATACAAAATTTGCTATAAAATATTAAATTATTAGATGAAAATTAAATTATTGGATGTACATTATTAATTTTTATTAAAACTTTTGGTTATTAGAGGAAAGTCGCCTAATTTCGGATACCATTTACAATGTATTCAATATTTAATACTCGGTATTACTTTTTGATATTTTTTTTATATAACCAGATACAACTTATTATAGCGAACCATGATTTATTATAAAATCAATTTTATTACAGTTTATTTTTTCCAAAAGACACGGTTAAAAAAAATCAGCGCATTTTTGTGCATTTGAAAAAGAACTCCTAATTTCGGACATATCCGAAAAAAATTTTTCAAGAGTAGATCTGGATCCCATTGCTTATGTTTCTTGTTATTCCTTAACATTTAAGACGTAATTTAATCATTAAGCGATTTTCTACGAAATACTATAGGAACTATAATTTTAGATTCCCAATTTCGAATATCTTAGTATCTTAGGTAATTTTCGTTTTTTCAAAATTGTTTATCTTAGTTTGTTGTATCATTATAAAAAAAATAATTAATCCGAAATTGGAAATCAAATGCACAAAAATGGTCTATCCGAAATTAGGCAACTTTCTGCTTTTTAGATTAGAAATTTGTAGAATGTTTACGTTTTCAAATTGCTTAATTATGAATAGTGGATCAACTTAACTAACATCATAACTTACCCAAGACAGAATCACGAACTTTTATAACGATTATTTATAAAATAAACAAGCATAATAATGCAACTGAGCACAAAACTGTCATTTGCAATATAAACGATTTGTGCTGCCATTTAAAGGGGAGAAGCTCTACCGTTATCATATTACAGGACAGATTTAGTTTGACTTTTGGCTTCACATAAAAGTAGGTTTCTGTTTACCTTTGCAGACAGTATCTTAAATACACTACTATCCGAAATTAGGCGCATTTCCTCTATGTAATTTATAAAAAAAAACGATTGTATAAAACTTCAGTCGTAGAAGAAGTATAGTCTGCAACACGTGTAGAATTGATATTCCTTACTTGTGAACCGTCCCCCTCGGCGCTATCGCTGCTCGGGTGACTTGTTACAGAATATTCTATTTGACTATTTGTGAGTGTTTGACTCCACTTTTTCGGATTGATTTTTTTTACGAGCTTAGCTTAGCTTAGCTTAGTATAAGATAATATATGATATGGAATGCGTAGAATTACAATGTAAGATATGTCGTATCTTCACGGCTTGTTATACTATTCACCCCATATAGATGCATTAATTAATGTGCAAAGATATTTTTGCGGTGGAGTTTCATTACAGGGTGTATTTGAAATAGCGTAGGAAATTTTAACAGGTGATTCTACATGATAAAATATTACAAAAAGTTCATATAAACATATGTCTAAAAATGCCCCTTTGAAAGTGGCTAAAAAAATCGGTTTTTATTTAATAACTCAGGAACCCTTTGAGATATATTAACGAGGTTTTGCACGTGAATTAATCCTAATAACGCTCATCTTTGTATGTCATTTTCACGTACTTATTTAAACCAGGTTCGAGGACGAAAAATTAAACACTAAAATGTCGAAAGCCAAAATTTTAATGATGCAATGTTATTCTACATCAAAAACTAAGAAAAAAAGTTTCCATACATGTAGGTCGAAAAAACACTTTTAAAGCTACCATAGCCCTTTAAAAATGGTGCATATTTAGGAGACCATAGCTCCATTATGATTGATTTTTGGAAGTACCTGTATATGAGGTTTTTTTCTTAGTTTTTAATGTACATTCGCCCTGCATCTTTAAAATTTTGGTTTTCAACATTTTAGTATTGAATTTTTTTTCGAAAACGCTTAATCCTACAGTATTACAACAAGAGTACCTTTTTTATGTATTCTGACCTGAGGAATCATATTTCAAAAATAAAATTGCAAAAAAGTTACACAGAAAAAAGTTTGGGACAAAAAATTGATAAGCCCCCCCCCCCCCCCCGTTTCGCACACCCCTGGTTGAAATAAGTACATGAAAATAACACATAAAAACGGGCCTTGGTAGGATTAGTTGACGTGCAAAACCTCGTTGATATATCTCAAAGGGTTCCTGAGTTATTAAATAAAAACCGATTTTTTTAGCCACTTTCAAAGGGGCGTAGCTTCCTTATGACGCACTTTTAGACATATGTTTATAGGAACTTTTTGTCATATTTTATCATGTAGTTTCACCTGTTAAAATTTCCTACGCTATTTCAAATACACCGTGTATAGATAAAAATGCCCTTAAAAAACCATCTGCTTGCTACTTGCCTGGTGGGCCTCCCGCGAATATTAAAAATATCGATAATTATTATTGCCTAGATACAGCGGCGAATTTATTTAAGGGCGACTTGCACCAACTTTTGGACTGGGATTATCTCAGCTAAACCGAGTTTAAGTTAAAAATGCTGCGTTCTGATTGGTCGGCCGTCAATTTAATCCAAGTTTAAAGTTAAACCATCATTGGTGCAAGTGGTCCTAAGTGAATGTAAATCAAATCTAAAGAGTCCTGTACATAAAAACTATTGGGTACCCCTCGTAGTTGCATAAATTGATATGCAATCACATTTTTGGGATGGGGATTCCTTATGGATAAAATCCGTCTGCCACCCGCGAATTATTGAAATTATCGATACGAGTATCGATAATTCTTTTGGTACAGCCCGTAAACACTGACTGACGGCCCATCACACGCGTGTGATGGCCCGGTGATGGCCCATAAGTCACTGTTTACTGGGATATTTGTGGTGGAGATTAATTTGGATAAAAAAAACCTCGGAAAACCATCTGCCTGCAGCATGCCGGTTGGCCTCCTGAAAATATTAAAAATATCAATAATTCTCTTGATAAATCGGCGAATTTACAAAAGTAAATGTAAAAATTATCTCTAAAGAGTTCTGCAAATAAAAGCGATTAAATAAAATTTTTGGTATGGCGCTTCGTTATGGATAAAAATTCCCTAAGAAAACTGTCTGCCTACCGATGGGCCACCCCCGAATTAAAAATATTGATAATTATCAATTAATTATAAATTATAATTCTTTTGATACAGCGGCAAACTGAATTATAGTAGGTATATTACGCACCGAGTATGCGAACCTAGTTTTTAGTGCAGGAAAGTACTTTTTTTAAAGAGGCGAAGCCGAGTAAAACAAAGCACTCGATTTGCACTGAAATGGTTTTCTTCGAGGTGCGTATACTATTTTTCCCACGACCTTACACCTAAACATCCATAAAATGCAAAAATTATCTCAAAATTGGTTTGTCAATTTGAGGTTATGTGTTGGACGTTTACTAATTTTCTGACAGCAGATTTAACATTCAGCTGATTAGCACTTTCCAACCGTTGTCATAGGCCACGGGTGGGAAATAGGCACTAACTACTAACTAGGTTGTAGCAAAAGAAATGTATTTTTACAGAATGTCCACAGAATACCGTCTGTTTACCCGCTATTTATTGAAAATATCGATAATTCTTTTGATATAGCGACGAGCTAAATGGAAAATTTTATTTTTGCAGTTTTATATATAAAAACTATGGAATACCCTTCGTATGATCGTAGTCTATTCTTATAAAATCACAAAACAAAAAAAAATACCTAAACATCTATTGTATCTACTAAACAAAACGGATTTACTATAGTAAATATACAGGGTGTATGGCACATGGATAGAAGGATTTTAAGGGGTGATAGAAAAGCTCATTTTAAGTCTATTAGACCAAATATACCCTTATACAAAGTCCCACCTTTTTTTAAGATATTGGCCTTTTTAGATATTTTTGCGAAATAGTTGAATTTTTCCCTGTACCTATTACTTTTTATGATACTAAATACAGGGTGGCCAAAAAGACTGTGACTGGATAAAATCGATTTTTTCGAAATCTGTAGGTAAGGGGCATCTCAAATTTAGGGGGCGTGGTCAAAATTCTAGGGATCACCTGCATAACGATTTTGGCCTATATAAATAAATAAAAAAAATATTTTTTTTTTCGTGTCATTTTTCGAGTGTTTGAGACTGGTATCAACGTTGGGGTTTGAAATTTAAAGGTAAGTGACAATTTTTTTTCTTCCTGCGCAAACACCATCCTCGGCATCACCTGAAAGTACCCCGAGCCGATCCGGTAGCCAGTCCGGATTGGTCGCCACCCCCAGATTTAAGCTTTGAGAGCTCTGGACCACGGCTATAGCCGGTAAGGGGCGGAAGAGAAAAGTGGTTGGGTAGGTAGGGAGGCCTTGGGACCTTAGGTCATGACCGGGACCTAGAGTTTGGCGACGGGACCTAGAGTTTGGTGATCGGACAAGTATAGCGCCTTTAACTGCTGCCATTTTTTCATTCATTTCCTTCTTTCTCTTTCTTTATGGTAATCTTGAACTTCAGCCTCTAGCAATATTTCAGATTCCATCTCATCAATTTAAACCAGGGCAGCAATCAAAAAGTGCAATGGACTCACCGACTAAGCGAATTCACAGAAATTGTAAAAAATCCTAAAAATAAACTTCGATTTCGAGAAGTTCTGCCGCAAAAATGGCGTGGACCAGCAACTTCCGGTTCCGGTTCTCGATGCTCCAACTAGGGAACGTTCAAGTATTACGTAACGCTCCTAGGGGGGGTCATTTTGGAGTGTTACGCCCATGTTAATGGTATAGGAAAATAGCGTTACAGGGGGGTGGGGTCCAAAATGATCAAAATTTGCGTTACGTAATATTTGAACGTTCCCCTATCTGAGAATAATTGATAAAAATTTCATCAAGAAACGAGTTGTAAGAGAGAAGTTATGAATGAAAAACTCACTCACATTCATTTTGGGCCACTCTGTACTTAGTTTTCCCAAATACTTTTTTTAGATATTTTTAATATGCACTTTGTTGAAACAATACAAACAGAAATGCCAAATTATTAGTATAAAAAATATGTAGGAGAATTTATGTGTTAAAATAAAGTGGTTCGAATTTATTTTTCTATTCTAAGCGAAATTTTCTCAAAAACGGCACTAGTTCAAGAAACTCAAATAGGTGTAAAAACTCTGTTGAATACCCTTTTTAATAGTATACCGAGTTATGACAAAAATGTTCAGCATTTCTTTTTGTATTGTCCTAAGCAAGCTAAGCCTCTTTGAAAGTGGCTAAAAAAACCGTTTTTATTTTATAACTCAGAAACCTTTTGAGATATAGCAACGAGGTTTTGCATGTTAACTAATCTTATTAAGGCCTATCTTCTTATGTTTTCTTCATGTACTTTAACCAGGGGTGTGCGAAACGGAGACGCCTTATCAGTTTTTTGTCCAAAACTTTTTTCTGTGTAACTTTTTTGTAATTTTATTGTTTAAACATGATTCCTCAGGTCAAAATACATAAAAATGTAGGATTAACCGTTTTCGAGAAAAATTAATTTTTAGGTGAAATTTCATTTCATTTCAATTTTCGATGACGAAAAATTAAATACTAAAATGTTTAAAAACCAAAATTTCAATAAAACAACCTCATATACGGGTACTTCCAAAAATCAATTCTAAGGGAGCTATCCTCCTAAAAATGCACCATTTTTAAATGGCTACACTAGCTTTAAAAGTGATTTCTCGACCTACATGAATAGAAACTTTTTTTTCTTAGTTTTTAATATAGAATAACCGTGCATCATTGAAATTTTTATTTTTAACGTTTTAGTATTTAATTTTTCGTCCTCGAAAAGTGAAATTTTACCTTAAAATAATTTTTTCTCGAAAACTTTAATCCTACAGTATTACAACAGGAGTACCTTTTTAATGTATTTTGACCAGAGGAATTATGCTTCAATAATAAAAAAGTTACACAGAAAAAAGTTTGGGACACAAAACTGATAAGGTCCCCCAGTTTCGCACACCCCTGGTTAAAATAAGTACATGAAAATAACATACAAAGATAGGCCTTAATAAGAGTAGTTTACTTGCAAAATCTCATTGGTATATCTCAAAGGGTTCCTGAGTTATTAAATAAAAACCCAACTTTTTAGCCACTTTCAAAGGGACTTGGCTTCCTTAGGACAATACGAAAAGAAATGCTGAAAATTTTTGTCACAACTTGGTATACTATTGGAAAGGCTATGCAACAGATAAGTTTTTACAACTATTTGATTCCCTTGAACTAGTGCTGTTTTTGAGAAAATTTTGCTTAGAATAGAAAAATAAATTCTAACCTCTGTATTTTAACTCACAAATTGGCCTACATATATAACTCAGGAATGCTTTGAGGTACAGCAACGAAGTTTTGAATTTAAACTAACCTTAATAAGGCCCATCTTCATATGCTATCTTCATGTACTTATTTTAAACAGGGGTGTTCAAAACTGTGGGGCCTTATTAGTTTTTTGTCCCAACCTTTTTTCTGTGTAACTTTTTTGAAATTTTATTTTTGGAATATGATTCCTCAGGTCAAAATACATAAAAAAGGTACTCTTGTTGTAATACTGTAGGATTAAAAGTTTTCGATAAAAATTAATTTGAAAGTGAAATTTCACGGTTCGAGGTCGAATTAAACACTAAAATGTTGAAAACCTAAATTTTGATGATGCAATGTACATCAAAAACTAAGAAAAAAAAACCTTATATATAGGTACTTCCAAAAATCAATCCTACACTGAAAAAATTATTTTGTAAAATTACTATAACTATCGCTGGTTATTTTTTGCCAAACACTATCAAAATACGTATTAAATTATTTTCTAAAATTACAAAACATTTGTATCACAATAGTATTGGTAATATTACAAAAGAATACTTAAAATTCATAAGAGACGAGTAAAATTACCATACTATATTTCCAATCGTTGTTTATATTTGTTTCATTTATAATAGCAGTTTTAATTTCTTTTATAGTATATTTACAAAAATATGGCAAATTTATTGCTTAAATAAACAACTGATTTGTAATTCTACATTATTATTACAAATATTTCACATATTTACGATAACTATTACAGTGTTTTTACAAGTTGCAAACCAGAAGTTACATTCTTTTTTTTTAAAAAACATAGTGTAATTTCACATTCAATTTTTTTTTGTGAAATTATAACTGAATTTTACAATTTTATTGCTATGTATAGAAAAGAAAATGGAAAACAAATGGTGTGGGTATAAAGTTGAAACTACAAATAAAACACATAAACTGAAAGGTGTTTTTATTACATAAATATTTTAACAAACTATACTACTGTAATACTACTAAACTAGAATAATTGTCTCGGTGTACAGGGTGATTCAAATGTCCCGCCCATGCATTTTATCTCGTAAACGGTTAGAGATCATTAAAAATTTTCAAAAGCATGTTGTAAAGCTCAATCTATACTATAACTAAGACTATGTCTATTTGGTATTAACACAAATAAAAAGCTATTCTTCTTAAAAAATTTACCTGTCGACAGTTCTGCACAACTATGGATATATTAGCCAAAATGTAACCTACACCTACAAAAACTACAAAATATCATCTAAATAACAAGGATAACTTACAGATTATAAATATAACAACACTAAACAAAACACAGCTAAATAAAAAAAAACATTTGCCGGCGTCTCACCACAACGTGCTACGGCATCAACTGGTGCAGGAGGAGCACCCATTAGGCTGTTTCGCTTCGTTGGTAGTCTTATTAAGGTAAATCCACAATAGCTGTAGTAATAACGCAATTTTGTTTGTAAAATTGATAAGGTTTTGTTAATTTATCTTAAAAGATGAAAAGTTCTTTAAAATTCATTTGTACTTGTACAATGCTTATAGTAAAATTCTTAATGGATAAAGTAAAAATACTGATTATTGTATAAAACTAAAAACAGTTTGACAAAATTTTGTAAAAATATATATATTTTTTATTTTCACCAAGATAATTGCATTATTATTGCTATTTAAGTTTACTAATTATTGTGTAATTTTATCCCTATTTTTTTCAATGTAACGGAGCTTCTAAAAATGCACCATTTTTAAAGGGCCATAGTAGTTTTAAAGGCGATTTTTCGACCTACATGTATAGAAACTTTTTTTCTTAGTTTTTGATATAGAATAACCCTCCATCATTGAA
Source organism: Brachypterus glaber (assembly GCA_958510825.1). Lineage (NCBI taxonomy): Eukaryota > Metazoa > Arthropoda > Insecta > Coleoptera > Kateretidae > Brachypterus > Brachypterus glaber. The sequence continues at coordinate 48,027,361 of OY294045.1, read as the reverse complement.
ATTTTGGTTTTAAACATATTGTGTTTCATTTTTCGTCCGCGATCCGTGAAATTTCACCTTCAAATGAATTTTTCTCGAAAACGGTTAATCCTACAGTATTAGAACAACAGTACCTTTTTTATGTATTTTGACCTGAGGAATGATGCTCCAAAAATAAAATCACAAAAAAGTTACACAGAAAAAAGTTTGGGACAAAAAACTAATAAGGCCCCACGCACACCTCTGTTTAAAATAAGTACATGAAGATAGCATATGAAGATGGACCTTATTAAGGTTAATTTAAATTCAAAACCTCGTTGCTGTTCCTCAAAGCGTTCCTGAGTTATTAAATAAAACAGAATTTTTTAGCCACTTTCAAAACGACGCATTTTTAGACATATGTTTATAGGAACTTTTTTTCAAATTTTCCTATGTAGAATCACCCCTTAAAATTAATGACATCATTTACTGGACATCCTGTATAAAGTTAAGCTAAATTTAAACATTTGGTGAGGTCATAGATCATAGTAATATACACATAGCCTTATTAAAAAAAAATATATTATAAATTATAATCTAACATTACATATAAATTTCTTGTAGAAAAATTTCTTTTAACATTTTTTCTTAACGAACAGACCATATTATATTTATAATATCGTCATATCAAGTGTTGAATCCCATTTTAAATGTGTTTTAAACATCTTAGTCGGCCAAAGCCGGCGCAAATTGGATAACATGGTAAAAACCAAGATATGTTTTTAAAAACTGAAGTGCTAAACTTTGCTAAGAGATTTAAAAATCAAAAATTTCTAAAAACTGACAATAAAAATAACACGCTATTTTAAAATATTAAATGTAAAAAAACAAAAGAGTGTCAAGAATTTAAATGAGAACTTAGTAATAGGTCACCATATATTTTTAAACCATCCAGTTTATGTAGGAGTAGATCACTTAGTCCCAAAAATTTTAAACTCTTCTATTTGTTTTCGTGTTCTACAGTTAGTTTGGAATGTAAATACAAAAAAATAAAATAACTCTAAGATACTGAAAAATATACTTTTCCCTCTATATTTCCCTCTCAGACAATAGTGGATGTGTCACCCGCGAATTATTAAAAATATCGATAATTTTTTTGATACAGCGGCAAAGTAAATAGAAAATTTTATCTCTGTAGAGTTTTTTAAGAGGTTGTGCTTATTAAAAAAACTATTGAATACCCCTCGTAGACGCATAAATTGATATGCAATCACATTTTCGCGGTGGGGATTCGTTATGGATAACTAGTCGATCGCTATACACACGTTCTTAAAGTCGCATGCTGTCGCGTTTTCGATTCTAAGAATAAACCTTGTTTTGATCATTACTGCACTCCAATTAGTAAATTAAATTTGATAAGTATAGTATAGTGTAAGACATTAACATTCAGTGCCCAAGTTTGTAATTTAGCTAAAGTGGTCTCCACATGTTCGAAAGTGTCAATGGTCTTCTCGTATAGCATGAAGTGCAGCTACCATTATACCTGGAATAGAGAAATCGTGTTTAATTCACAGAAATTGGTTAAAAGACGTTGAAACTCCCTAAACAGCTTCAAAGACTATTAATTATTACGTCGCCTTTGCCATTTATAATTTAGGACAGAATAACAAGACTTATTGTGTTTTAAAACAGTTTACAATTTCTAAAATGGCAACTTGTTATGGTAGGTTAATTCACAATCTGTTTTATATTATACTAAAAAGACCTAATGTCTAATATCTCTGGAATTGGTGGGGTAACAAATAACAAATTTGGAGGATCTGATGTGCAAATAAATCTATTTTTTGTTTAGAAAAACATACCTACAAATAAGGGTTCTCTGTGCCCCTCAAAGAGTATCGGAGCGCTTGGAGTATAGTTATATATTTTTCTAATCTTTTTTTAAGAGCAAACTAAGCTTCGAGCGCTCTAAGTTTCAGTTAAAATACCCCCTAAATTAACCTGTTTTTAAATGTCTTCAAATATGACCAGGGCACTTATGGTCTTAAACTATATGATCTTTTTGGCCAGATCCAAGTATTATATTGATTTCAAATAAATAAAATTTCTATAACATAACCACAAAATATGTGGATACCCCTAATCTGGATTCATCCACTAAAGTACATCACGAAACGCAAATTTTAATTGTAAAATCACTTTGAATAATTATAATTATATATAACCTTTTCAGAATTATTAATATTTTCATAAAAAACACATTTTAACATAAATTAGTCGTTGCTGAAGCTAAACGTTGTTACCAATTTCCTAATTTCGCCTAGACCGCATGTTGCTTCTTTCACGGATGAAAGGAAACTCTCAACAAGGGATTAGGTTTAAAAAGTTATTCTAAGACATTTTATGTTAAAGTCAAAGTAACATATAAACATTAAAAATTATTACAAATATTTTTTATCTAACCTGCGTGGCCACGAGTGGGGTCAAAAACGAGCTTATGTCCATGTCAGATTCAATGTTTTTCTTTTTTTTTTCGTTTAAATGAAATATTATAGATAAGCCTTTATTTACTTTATATAAAAAATATATATATATATATATATATATATATATATATATATATATATATATATATATTAATAATATACAGGGTGGATAATCGCCTAGTTATCTGGCTTGTAGCCTCCCCACCCTTACTTACTACTATATACAGGGTGTCCAGACTTATACTCCTCACACAGTTTTCTCGGAAATTGTAAGAATTAAAAAAAAAAGGCATGTGCTTTATGATTTGACGAAAGGAAGAACCTAAAAATATTTTTATGTATACAGGGTGTTTCGTGCAGGCTGGCAATGGAATGACCCATATTTTATTGCAGCAATTTATTTGTCATAATCACAGGTCGAAAATTTGCGAGCTATGACTCATCTTTTGTCATCTTTTTTAACTTTTTTCATAGATACACTGCCGTACGCGGTGTTATAGTGGGGACAGCTGGCCGAGTGTCATCTTCGCTAGCTTCTCAGCAGTGTTAAATTTATGCTGCGCTCATGAACGTATGAACTCTAACTCGCTAACTCTTGACGTCTAGTCATAACAATTGTTTTATTTTGATGCCATTTAGTATGGGTCAATAAATAATTGTTTTCGAGATATTAATTTTTTTCTTAAAAACGTCTATTTTTAGGGATCTGTAAAATCTGCTATTAAATCCTTAAATTTAATCCAATAATAATAATAATAATAATAATAATAATAATAATAATAATAAAACTTGGCCAGGTTGTTAAATAAGGATGTATTTAAATATTTATTTAAATTTAAAACAAATTCCAAAATAATTAAAATTCAAACGTTAAAATTTTCAAATAAAAAAATTAAAAAAAAAACAGGGAGGTTCAAAAAATTTTTAGGAGGTGATTCCACATTCAAAAATATAAAAAAAGTTCCTATAAAAAAGGTTGGTCCGGAAATGAGCCCCAAGGGAGCTACGGCCCTCCTAAGAGTGCGTCTAAAATATAGTTTTTTTTTTTAATATCTTCGGAATCTTGTGAAAAACAGTAAAGAATTTATCCACATGCCTGAATATGCTATTATTCTATTTAATTTTTATTTGGTAACTTTAAAAAGGGGCGTGAGAAATGTTTGGCGCAAAAAAGTGAAAACGCCCCCAAATTTCGCACGCCCCTGTTTAAGTAGTAGTAGTAGTAGTAAAAGGTGGGTAGGCTCCGACGCCTGACAAGTAGGCTCAATGGCCCTTTTTGTCTGCCCCAAGATTACCTACTCAACCTACTGCCTATCCTCCCTCTTCCTAAATCTGCCAGACCTTCTGATGAAGTTCATAACATCTGACCAGGCTAGGAGGCTCAACTCTTCCTTTGCTAGTGTTACCACTCCGAATACGTCTTGTCTGAGCCTGCCCAGAGCCTCACACTCCCCTATGAAGTGGTAGGGCGTTTCCTCGTCCATCCCACACCCAGGGCAGGTCGGATCGTTTACCGTCCGCATGAGGCTTAGGTGTCGCATAAGCCCACAGTGGCCCGTAAGGACCCCTGTAAGGAGGCTTATGGTTGCTCGGCCCCTTCCTAGTAGCCAGACCGCCCTAGCTTTGCTTGGCCTGGTCAGGAATTCCTTTGCCTGCCTGCAACCGCTATGCTCGGTCCAGTGTTCCTTAAGTTGCCTTTCCACCCAAGCGTTGAGATGAAGCTGAAGTTTGCAACGTTTTTTTGCAACGAAAATTAAAAAAACTTTAAATTGACTCTATTTAATAAAAAACTGGTAGTTAGTAGTTTTAGATCGAATTAAGGCCTTTTGGATCCATAAATAAATAAAAAAGCAAGAAAAGTCAAAACTGTCGTTTTGTTATGGTTTGTTAATTTTCGTTGCAAAAAAACGTTGCAAACTTCAGCTTCATGCGTTGAGGGCAGTCTTCACTTGTTTCCTTGTGATACCAAGAATTGGTTTAGGACCCAGGCAGGGCTTTCCGGCACCCAGTCTGGCGAGTTCATCCGCCGTCTCGTTGCCTGGAATATCCCAGTGACCTGGTACCCACACAAGGTGAACTCTTTTTGTTCTTGCTAGCTCATCCAGCTCGCCAGCACACTCCTGCACCAGAGCGGACGCCCCTGTTTAAAGTTACCAAATAAAAATTACATAGAATAATAGCCTTTATCAATATTCGGGCATGTGCAAAAAATCTTTACTGTGAACCAGATTCCGAAGATATTACTGTGGTTCACAAGATTCCAAAGATATTAAATGAATTACGAATTTCGAAAAGGGCTCATCTCGGGGTTTTTTAAAATGGACTTTTTCGTTTGGACTTTTATAGACCGATATTCTATGAGCAAGAACGGCTCATATCTGGTTGTAAAATAAACGTGACTTTCTGAAATAAATGTCGAAAAGCTCTCATCTTAAAAATGAACGACCTACAAAAGTTAAGGCAATACATACCGGGGAAACAGTGACCGAAAAAAAAGGTTTTTTTTAGCCTGCAAATTCAATTGGAATTGATAAAATAACGTATAAATGCTCAAAATTTTTGTCAGCTCATGAACTTGTGCAAAAAGCGACTTTTATTGCTTTAGAAGCTAAACATCCCCTTAAACAAAGGGTTAACTATGGGTAGTTGAATTGAATTTTATACTCTAAACTTTCTTACATTTTATTAAACATTACTGGCTGGATCCCTTCAACTCGATTTTTCTTGAGATACTTTATGATTTACTACTTTTTTTGTGCTTGGAGGTAGTTGAACCTTCTTTGTGGAGCTGAATTTTCATCAAATCCAAGGGTGATACCCCTTTACCTATTTTTTATGTTTCATATTATAGAAAAATGTGTTTTTTAAATATTTTGATTTTTTTTAACCCCTTTAAACATTTTTATTTTTTTAAAGGGGTTAAAATTTTCTCTTCTGTCCGATATGCCACTAATATTTTCTTTCATAATTATTTTTAATACCGCTAATTTCAAATAAAATATAAAAAAAAATAAAAAAAAATCCGCGCCTTTAGGGTGCTTCAAAATTTTATTTTTGGCTCGATCTTTCTAAAAATGTGTGAAACGCCTTCTTTTGATTACGTTGATGTAGACGAATATCCATAACTTAAAAATGTCAATATGTCAATATGTTTCGATCAAACATTTCTGTCAATTTTTATTGTGCGTTTACACTGAAATAAATTTTTACATCCACGTGCATGGGTAATTTACTTGCAGCTGCTGCTGATGTGAATTTACACTCGAAGCGTTAATATAAATGCGGTGTGTATTATATTTTTACATCCAGTTTACAAACCATTTTGTTATTTTTCTATTTATGAATAGTGTTTTATGGAAAAACTACGCAACAGAAAAAAAACGTATATTCGTAATCAGCGCTACAAAAAGTACCAATATAAAATAGAAACACAAAACATACACAAGTCTTAACAACTCAAAATTTGCAGGCCAGTGTTATAAAATGTATGTTTTAAGGATATTGTATTAATCACACTTTTTAAATTTTTACTTTTAATCAACACTTACCAATTATTTCTTTGAAGAATCTAGCACACACAAAATTATACGTACGCTCTTACAAACGTACAAAATTATAATGGTCGACAGCCACCAGACTCGATGAAGCAGGAATTCTGCCTTCTCGAGTCACGTGACTAGCTTAACGTCCGCGATTGGCTGGCTTGTACATCAGAATTGAGATTTTTACACTTCAGGTGTATTGTTGCTAAAGATATGTTTGTAAAAATACACTTTCTTGAGCTCCGAGTGTATTGTTGCAGAAAATATGGATGTAAAAATACACACTCTAGGTCAAAATCACCTCATGTGTGTAGTGTCACATCAATGTTGATGTACATTTATATAAAGGTGTAAAATTTACACATTTATAGAGTGTATTTTTTTACACCTTTTCAATGTAATTTCTTTCAGTGTAGCCAAAATTATTAGATTTCCATTAACTTATTGCAAATATTTATGTAAAAAATACGTATTTAAAAAAACTTTATTATTTTTTCTATTTTCGCAAAAATATGCGACTATTTATTCCATGGAATAATATTACTATAGGTAAAGAAAAATCTGCATGATAAGGGATAACTAACAAACGGTTATTAATATAATTATGATTTAAACTTATAGTAACTGTTTTCTCGTTTCGAGGAATTTATATTAGGATACAGACACTTTCTTGATTATGTAATATAATTTTAGACATACCTGAGGATAATTAAGCATAAATTCTATAATTAACACGTTGAGTGCCATGTGTACCGCTGGCGGTTTACGCTTAACTTTGATTAGAGTGCCTTGTGTACAGGCGGCGCTCCACGCACTCTTAACTTTGATTAGATGATTAGAGTGCCGTATGTACCGCCGGTGGTGCAAGCTTAATTTTTCGTTTTTTCGCAAAATAAAATAAAAAAAAATCAACTTTTTTTGAATTTTTTTTAACATTTTGGTTTGGGATTGGGGAAAATGCAATATACCATATCTTCACGGCTGTTTTTTTTTAATATTTCAATAAGTTATAACGACAGGCTTGATTTAAAGAAGACGAGATATTTCCCACTTTGATATAAAATATCTTAAAAACAAATTAAACTTAAAAAATATGTATTTAGTAAATTTTCCAAGAAAAATTAATTCTTTTGATTTCCTTAATAAAAATTAAGCATACACTGAAAAAAAAATATGAAAACAATTGAAAATTGATTTTCATTAAAACTGCTCTAAGGATTATTTAATTCTTAACCTTATTTTTTAAAAAAAGGTGATGCTTGATTTTTGATTTAAAATTTTTATGGCCCACGTGAGTAACGTTTTTGTTTGTCGAATTTAATTTAATCTGAATGTCAATACGATTTTAAGGTATAATTAATAAAAATTGGTTTTCAAGTTTTTCAAAATAAACTATTTATGTATGGTATTAAAATTCCCTCTCATTTTAACGATTTTACCTTCCATCCTCCCATCCAAAGTTTTTTTTTTTAATCAAAATAGTATTTTTCTTAAGACAATAGACCAAAAAGTAAGCGATTAAGCCAACTCAAAAAAATTATAAAAAGAAAATTTAAATTAAACATTACATGGCCTATCAAAATTATTCATGGTTGTACTCAGGATCTATTTCTGAATTATAATGTGTAAAATATACACCGTGTCTCACTTAAAAATCGAGAGTTCGATTCATTTCCGGTGAAACTTCCAAAACTTCCAAAAAATTCTAATCTATACATTATGTAGCTAATGCAAATTTTACGATCCTATCTAAAAAAACATAAGAATTAAGGAAGGGTGAACTCTTTTTGAAACACCCGGTATCCTTATTACTTTAAGTATACCGTATATACTTTATAATATCCTCAATATAAAAGTGCCCCAGAAAATAATTGTCTTGTGGCCAGCTGACGGCCGGCAGTCGGCCAACGACCATTTGCCAACCAGTTTTCAGATCTTTTACCGCTCTAATGCCAGGAAATAGTTATTTGCGCTCCTAGTAGAGGTCAATTTTTCTGTGTGAAGTCCATAAACACGACCGAAGATAGAAAAAAAACTTACCTACGAGTAGCGCATTACGCTTTTCTCACTACCAAGGAGTTAAAATCGTATTTTATTAATAATATTTTTGACATTCTATAAAATTAAGAATAGTAGTCTTGTGTCAAGGTTTGGGTAATTGTCGGACACTTCGTGTCCTTAAGCGGTAAATCGTTTTTTCTCTCTGGTTACGTTTTTTTTTTGTATTGATTTCATCTATCACTAAGTGTGCTTGATATAGTACTTTCCATTACTTGCGGCTTTTTAATTAAGTAAGGTCAACTTACCTAGTTGGTAGTGAGAAATAGTGATTTGCGTTTCTAGTAGAGGTAAGTTAATTTTTCTGTGTGAGGTCATATTTTGTGGACCGAAGCGGAGCTCAGGTCCATAAACACGACCGAAGACAGAAAAAAAACTTACCTACGAGTAGCGCTTTACGCTTTTCTCACTACCAAGGAGTTAAAATCGTATTTTATTCATAGTATTTTTGACATTTATATGTGTGACAATTCAAAAAATATTTTTTTTATGAAATCACTCTATAAAATTAAGAATAGTAGTCTTGTTTCTAGGTGTCCCCCTTGGGTAAGTGACGGACACTTCGTGTCCTTTAGCGGTAAATGTTTTTTTCTGTCTAGTTTTGGTTTTTTTTGTATTGATTCTATTAATTTCGTCTATCACTACTGTCGGCTTTTTGATTAAGTAATTCGCCTAGGTGGTAGTGAGAAACGATATTTTGGCGCTTTTAAAAAATCATCCCTACCAAAAAATGGACTAAAAAAAGGTTCTCCTACAAAATTTTAACGACCCACCCATTTTGGCGCTTCTCGTTTTAGCGCCCTTAACTAAAATCACCCGGGCTGCGGCCCCTTTCTTACACCATGGGCCACCTGGATGACTCATGGTGCCCCCGCTCCTTCTGCCAGGCCTGGCTACAAGTGTTAAAGGGACAACTGTGCCAATAGCATAGCCAGGCCTCCCACTTGTCATAAAATGACCTAATTTGTCCTAAAATCGTCATAAAATAAAATTACTGTCGTAAAAGTCATAAAATTTCATAAAAATACTCATACTTTATACATTTTTAGAGCGACCTGGGAGAAAAGTTTTTTTCTGAAGTTTAGATGTAGAAGGTAGAAAGAAAGACCCCTTAAACGAAATGAGTTGAAACGTAAATTTCCGTAAATTAATTTGTTTTTTTTTTTGAAAATAAGTTTTACCAAGTTATCTATTAAGTATAACATTTTATTATCTAGCAAGAAAATAAAAAATACGTGTAAGGACCGGCCTATCGCCCATATTGCAAAAATTTGCATATAGGGGCTTCAGAGGTCGCTGAAACCGTTTCTAGTCCAAAACCACCACCCCTCGAGGTGGTCTGTCCGGTAATTCTTGTGGGCACGATAACTCAAAAATGCTTTGAGGTAAATATGGTATATACCTTTCCTTCCAGAAGTTCTCGGTTGGAATTCTTTTTGGTAAAAGTCGAGATGCAAACGGGCAAATAACCTATTTTTAAAAGGGTTTTATCTAAAGAAAGGGATGTTAGAGGCGGGGCCGAAGGGAAGCTTCCCTGGGACCCGGGTTCGAGGAGTTCCGACGTCGACAGTTTATTTTAGTTTATACTTTATTTGATAAGCAAATATGCGGGTCCTTTCTAAGTGGACAATAGACCTTCAAATTCGTAAAAATTTTCGCCTTGGCACTAGGGTTTTTAACGAGGCTTTTTTTTACAGTATTAAATTAACGTCAATTAACAAAATTCGTAAAAAATGTCGCCTCCATCTTAGTTGATGGAGGGCTGACGACCATTTTTTTTTTCAAGTTTGTAAAACGTTAAATAAAAAAAAATCGCCTGAGGTGCTTTCTTGCATTTTTATAAAACTTTGAATTGCAACACTGTTTTAAAATTAAAATACACCATAAAATTCTTAGTTTCCCCGGGGCTTCCACTGGCTCGGTCCGGCCCTGGCTAGAGATAGAGTGCTGTAGAATAAGGATTTAAAATGAAAGATTTCCGCTTTTTTGTCTAAATATATTGTCATAAAATGCCCAAAATTGTCATAAAATCATAAGAAAAATCTGAAATTTTTCGGTGGGAGCCCTGCATAGCAACATCATACTAATCCGGCGATGTGCATCAAATCAGTAGCGAGTAGAGTATCGAAATTATAGAAGTTTTTTCAGTGGTTGGATACAATTTATGACGAAATCTGACAATATCAGCAGTCAACTTCGCACACTGGGAGTTTTCAAGGTTTTTTATTTAAAAATTCCAGAAGACTGTGAATTTTGAATCGATCTTCCTAATTTTCTTTAAAATTAAAATTGGCGCGCGCCATATTAAATCAGTCATTTTAATTTTCAATTTTTAACATCGGATTTGGTTTCTACGACCTTAAAAATACTTAATCACTAATTTTCGGCAAACAATATTGAAAATTTTAAAATTTCGACGCCATATTGGATGCGCCATTTTAAATTTAAATTTTTTAGCAACCTCAAAAACCCTAAAAAAGTCTTGAAAACTTCTTTAAAAAAAAATTAGGAAGATCAATTCAAAATTGACCGTCTTCTAGAATTTTGAAATAAAAAACCTTAAAAATTCACACTGTGCGTCGGAGTAATGTTTCTCTTACTTTCCCGATCGGGCCAAAGGCTTAACCCATTAAGGACTACCGTCTAAATATTCATACAGATTTACAGATTTTAAAACGCATGTAGTTTTCAGTTTATTTATGGCTTAGCATAAGCAAAAATTATGTAAATTGTTTACATTTTACTACTAATCTCGAAAGCGAAAGCGAAAACGTCAAAAAATTATTTTTTTTAGTGAAAATTACCTATTTGGATTTTAATAGTAATATAAATATTTCATATACACTGCCGCACATTAAATTCCGGACACCTAAAAAATTGACATTTTTTAAATTCAAATATTTCGAAACTAATTAATCGATTTGACTAATTCTTTTTTAGTTTTAAAGCTTAAACATTCTCAACTTTTGTTTGTTTTAAAAATTATTGTTTTTTTTTTCCTATTAACAGCAACAAATAGTGTACAACTATGTTTCTTACCCCATCTTCTAGAACTTGCATGGTAAGCTACTGCAACCGTTTATCAAATTATTAAGGTATTTCTTATTGTCGCAGTTTTAATGAATATTTTCTTTTTTACTTTTTTACTTCTGGTTTAGGAGATATCAGGATTTTCCTGAAAGTTGTCATTTTTTCAGTCAACTCAAAAAGTACTAAATCAGCAGAGTTTTTTTTAAGCTCATATTATTTACTTCTTCTTCTACGCTCATGTCTTTTACTTCTTCTTCTACAATTTCTTCATCCCGGGGTAACTTTTTATTGCCGTCTGACGGAGGCTTAACGGTGATTTCGCAGAACTACCGCCGGACGGAGTGACCCTATTTTTTCTTCCACTCAAGTTTTTCAAACCCAATTTATGTTTTTGATAAACTTGATTAGAAGAAAAACGTAACTCGGTTAAGCTTCAAATTTAAAGCACAGCATCAATCAAATTCATGTAGTACTTTTTAAGGAAAATCCTGATATCTCCTAAACCGGAATTAAAAATGTAAAAAAATAAAAAAGAAAATATTCATTAAAACTGCGGCAATAAGAGAGACTTTAATAATTTGATAAACAGTTGCAGTGGCGTGCCATGTAAGTCCTAGAAGATGGGGTAAAAAACATAGTTGTACATTATTTGTTGCTGTTAATACGAAAAAAAAAATTAATCATTCTTAAAACAATCAAAAGTAGAGAATGTTTAAGCTTCCAAACAAAAAAGAATCAGTCAAATCTGAAGATTATTAAACGACATTATTATTATCTGTGTTGCATGGTTTACATTTATTGGTTTCTTTGTCTGTCAAAACCATTAATTCAAACCGGTTTTTGCTAAAAGGGAATAAGTCATTAAAGTAAAACTTTTGGGAAATTAAAAAAACTTCCTATTTTTTTTTGTTATTTAAAAAAAAATCCAAAAACACTTTTTGTTGAAAGTAAACCTAGTGTTTAATATATACACTGCCGCGCATTAAATTCCGGACACCTAAAAAATTGACATTTTTTAAATTCAAATATTTCGAAAAATAATTAATGGATTTGACTGATTCTTTTTTTGTTTTGAAGCTTAAACATTCTCTACATTTGTTTGTTTAAAGAATGATTAATTTTTTTTTTCGTATTAACAGCAACAAATAATGTACAACTATGTTTTTTACCCCATCTTCTAGGGCTTGCATGGTACGCCACTGCAACTGTTTATCAAATTATTAAAGTCTTTCTTATTGCCGCAGTTTTAATGAATATTTTTTTTTTATTTTTTTACATTTTTACTTCGGGTTTAGGAGATATCAGGATTTTCCTGAAAGTTGTCATTTTTTCAGTTAACAAAAAGTAGTACATGAATTTGATTGATGCTGTGCTTTAAATTTGAAGCTTAACCGAGTTACGTTTTTCTTCCAATCAAGTTTATCAAAAACATAAATTGGGTTTGAAAAACTTGAGTAGAAGAAAAAATAGGGTCACTCCGTCCGGCGGCAGTTCTGCGAAATCACCGGTAAGCCTCCGTCAAACGGTTGCCCCGGGATGAAGAAACTGTAGAAGAAGAAGTAAAAGACATGAGCGTGCAAGAAGAAGTAAAAGACATGAGCTTGAAATAAAAAAATCTGCTGATTTAGTACTTTTTGAGTTGACTGAGAAAATTACAACTTTCAGGAAAATACTGATATCTCCTAAACCAGAAGTAAAAAAGTAAAAAAATAAAAAAGAAAATATTTGATAAATAGTTGCAGTGGCGTACCATGCAAGTCCTAGAAGATGGGTTAAGAAACATAGTTGTACATTATTTGTTGCTGTTAATACGACACAAAAAAAAATAAATCATTGTTAAAACCAAAAAAAGTAGAGAATGTTTAAGCTTCAAAACAAACAAAAAAAAAGAATCAGTCAAATCCATTAATTAGTTTTCGAAATATTTGAATTAAAAAAATGTCAATTTTTTAGGTGTCCGGAATTAAATGCGCGGCAGTGTAGTAAAATTTTCACATGAGTTGGAAGAGCTGTTTTTATGTAATTAAATCACTAAATTTAAAAAAAAACGCCCTTTTAACAAAAATATAAAAGTAATTGGGGAAATTTGGTAAAAAAAAAATGAAAAAAAAAGTTATAAGCAGTTTAGTGAACTTTAGAACAAATATTTTACATACTTCGATCAAGATAAAAATACTGTAATGTAAAAACACTTGAGGAAAATGAGACAGAGTTTTTGTTAAAAGGGCGGGAGTCAACTACAACCGCATCTGGTTTAGTATTTCCAGCTGACTCACGCCGTTTCAACAAAATTCAAGAATTGACTTACGCCCTTTTAACCCAAACCAAAAACTTTTTTTTTTTAATCTATTTTACTGCTACGATTGTATTATAAAAACACTTTTTTAACACAAATCAATGTTTTTATCCTCTACCATAATAAAACTGTATCCAACTCAATTTTGAAAAAACATTGGCTTACGCCGTTTTAGCAAAAACCGATGCAATTTTGGTACAGCCGATGAGGTTTTTTCTTCTGTACATGGGCATTTTTGATTGGTAACATTCTTTATGCATGGTGGGACAGTATATTTCACATTATCTTATATAAATTGTTGTATAACTTATTATAAATAAGGTACTATAAATAATATCTTTGATTTACTGTTAAAGTAACTTGGTATTTATATATTAAAAGAATAAAATGGCAAGCAAAATTATACAAAACCTAGATGAACAGTTGCAAGCATGTTATCAAAACTCGCACAGTGGTGGAGTTTTCAAAAAAGCTGGTCAAAATTTAATTTAGCTCTATATTGGAATTTTTGAGGTCGCTGATTACGAAAATCATTTTTTTTAACAAAATGGCGGATCCAGTATGGCGGACATAAACGTAAAAAGTTAAAAAAAAATATTGAAAAGCATGAATGTGGGATTTTTGAGGTCGCTGATTACGAAAACAATATTATTTTGTTTTAAGAAAATGGCGGATCCAATATACTATTCGTTTTTTCGATTGCGTTAATTTTTTCCCCCTATTTTGGCCATCGATCTGGAAAATTGTATTGACACTATTTTGAAATGTTATGAAAAGGGAAGTTGTGTAAATAGGCAACCATTAATACAAATACTATTGCATTATTTAATAATTTGAAATCTCCAAAACGTTATATTCTAGAAAAAAAACTACTTTTTTAGGGCTTAGAAAGAGCTTACATTTGAAATATATTTTTTTGAAATTGGTTAATAAATGGGTTATGATCAAAAAATATTTCAAAAATGTTGACTTGTCGGCGATGATTTCAGTACATCGGCACACTTAGTACTAAGTGCCGATGTAATTAACCATACTTTCTAATTGTCTGCACATAATTAATGTAATATATTTTTACTTCACAATTTAGTTTCAAAAAAGTCCAAACCAAAACTGTTAAAATTGTCCATGTTATGGAAAAAGCAACCAACCCACATATTAAAAATAATGACTTTTGTTTTTGTTGTTGATTACGATTTTAGACTTCTTTGTTCAATAAAAAAAAGTTTGTAAAGCGATATAAAAATAAATTTTTTGAAAATAGGCATATGCCAAACTATTGCAAATACCAAAAAAAAAAAAAAAAATGGCGTGTTTCAATTGGGAGACTTGAAATCTATTATATGGTAATTTAATGAAAGACATATCTGACTTGAAACACAAATATTTTTTAAAAAAAGTAAAAAACATTTATTAAATAAATTTTAGGCTTAAAAAAATAACATGTAAGCACAAAACAGAAAAATAAACATTTATTCAATAAATAATAAATAAATAATTAGGAGATTAAAAAAGTACAAAACAAAAAAAAACAATCAATATAAAACTTTTTAATATAGTTGATTTTAAATTGGTGTCTGTTTCTTCTTAACCCCTTGGGTTGAGGCAGTAAGGCAATAATTTCATCGTTTCAAGTGCCCCAAAATCTGTAATGAAAAAATAAATACAAAGATAACAAAAAATTGAGAGGAAACGGATATTTTTTAGGTTACGAATGTTTGAGACGATGATTTTAGTTTAAAAATATACCATTTAAATTAAAAAAGTCACAATTTCCCCTGTGAAGCAAGAAGTAAACCGGTTATAAAAAGTGTGTTTTTCTTATTTTTTCTCTATAATTTTTAAATCACATCACATGTAGGATTTTATCAAATAAATATTACAGGTGGTTAGTATAGGTAATGTAAATGACACCTGATTTACTATTTGCTTCCGCTACTCAACGCTCGAGTACAGCATTTATGTTTAAAAAAAAAGCTTCCTTGTGTCAAGTCGCATCACGGTTCTAAGTCACCCAAATCCACGGTACATTTCTACATCCAACCCACAAAATGTGAAATATTGTAGGTTGGTTGTTTTTTGCATAACGGGGTCCAATTAATCCACACTTTATTATTTTTGGAGTTGGAAGTTACATTTTTTAAGTATTTGGAACGCTATATAATAATAATTTCTTGGTGTATTATATGCCGATTTTTTGTGGAGCAGCAGTTACTAACCAAGTTAGGGGAATATGTATTTCTCTCTCTTTTTAACTCATCAATTAAACAGAGAAAGAGTAACATACTGGTTAACCGGCGTTACCACAAAAAATTGACTTATGTCTTGTGTACATAAGTGCCTATTCACAGGTTCGCATAAGAACGTAATACATAACAATGCGATGCCGTGATTGGCGTGATGTGCCGCCATGTATTTTGTAAGCGAATCACGGCATCGCATTCTTATGTTTTATGTTCTTATGCAAGCTTCTGGATAGGCCTTAATTCTAAAATTTTTTTCTGTTTCGCATCATTTCTACATCCAACCAAAATATGTGAAATATTGTGGGCTGCTTGCTTTTTGCATAACAGGGCCCAATTAACCCATACTTAATAATTTTTGTAGTTTGAGGAAACATTTTTAAAGTATTTGGAAGGCTATATAACAATAATTTCTTAGTGTATTTATGTCTTGTGTAATTCTAATACTTTTTTTCTGTTTCGCATGGATTAAATCGAGGCAAACAAGTGGTACTGGTTTGATTAAATTCATAAAGATTTATTCTAATTAAAAAGTGGTATATAAATATCTCATATACTTAATTGTCAATATACATACATTCATTATTATACATGCATAATATGTATATTATACGTTATTTCTTTATCTATTTATTAGAAAACCTATTTTATCTAAATATTTAATATAACTTTTGTTCATGCGCGACTCCCCCTGCCTTTTAGATATATACTATTTTGTTTGGTTTTTTATAATTAATAATTTTTAATTAAAAGTTAATTAGTTAGTAAAATTTCTAAAAAAATACCTTCAGCGCTGAAATTAGATAAAAAACCCAAGTATATGAGAAATTATATTTAAAATATTTTATAAATAATGCCTGCGGCACTAACATAATTACCGATAATGAAACCATGCGCCAGCGCGCGGTCCGATAATTTTAGTTAAAAGATTTTATAAAATAACACTAGGCAACAACGGGTTCTTGCCCTGATTGGAGTCATATGTTTTTTAACTAATTTTGGGTCGCTGAGGCCGGATCCGGCCTCAGAATATTTCTATTACCTAGGTTTCTGAGAAAAATGAGATAAAAGTGGTAAAAAATCATTATTTTAGCCCTCTTTTGTTCTAAAATGGAAGATAAAAATATTCCGAGGACGAATTTAGATTCGGCGACTCAATATTAGTTAAAAAATACCCAACATACTATGGAATATTTAAATTCATAGGTAGAATAAATAGGGATATTATGAAAAAAAATTAAAATAAATGGATCCTGTGACAAAAATAAGTAGGGGTAGGGGGTAAGGAGAAGGGGGCAAGCTTATCGCCACTTACTCTACTCTCTAAAAATCGTCAAAAATCATCCACTAGGGGTCAAAAATGAACTAAAAATTTTTTACGTAATATGTAATAAAGTAACATTTTTATGATGTAGAACCATTAAAAAACGAAAAAAAAAAAAAAAATACACAGTATTTTGTTTTATAAATTATTTTTAAATTGGTATAATTGCCTGTACTAAAATTTCAAAAATAAGATGTGCTGGATTTATTTAAGGTGAAATTCGGATTTTGAGCCTTTAAATTGATAAGAAAAATATATTCTTTGGGCTCCGGAAAAAAGTTTACACTGTGTGCTTTAATTTTATTTCTTTTTCATTTATTTACTTTTTACGAACAAACTAAGCAAAATAAAAAAATATTTGTATAAATATTTTTGTAGAGAATTTTATAATCTACAAATTAACTCCTATGAAATTTTTAAACAAATTTGATAGTTTTGCCACAAATGAGCAATTAAGTAAACTCTGCACTTTAATTTTAAGCTTTTTATTTTTTTCGCGTACTTACTCTGACAGTAGGTCCATGACATATAGATTTTTGAATTTCTCGTATTTTTTTTTTAATATACCCTAAAATTTTCAATTTTTTTTTAAAGATTAAAAAAAAAACGTAATTATTACCTGAACTTATATCTTAAAAATTTTAGGTGCTGGAAGTTTAGATTCGGATTCTACGCCCTAGAATTAGTAAGAAAAATTTACTTTCCGATCGGGGCAAAAAAAAAGTTGCGATTTGTTGCCTAGTGTAATTAGCTTTTTAAATAATTTGAAGTATTCTAAGGTGTTTGAATAATGCGTGTCTTAGAAAATTCTAAGAATTTTCGTTTGCAGTCCTAAAGTGATTTACCAATACCACAACTTTAATTAATAGATTTTATAAGATAATTTGCAAACCTGTAATGCGAAACTTTCATATTTAAAAAAAAATCGATTATGTATTACATTTTTAAGAAATAAATATTAGGTATTACATTTTTAAGACGTTTTTTGGCTATTTAAAGTTTTATAAGATAATTTTCTTTTTAAATTTTAAGGCGTTTGGACAATGCATGATCTTGAAAACTAAAATGGTGCCTGCGGTGCTAAACTTGTTACCAATAATGTATTATCACAATATTACTTAATAGATTTTACAAAAAAATTGCATATAAAATCATGAATTATCTGTTAAATGCAAAATCTTAGAATATATATTCACTTGCGTCTCTAAATATTATGTATTGAAAATTCAAAAAATATGACAGCACTCAATCTGTTCCATATCACCCCTCAGGCATAAAATTTGATTATGCCCTTGGTGGCAATTTATCAAAAAAAAAATTGATACTATTAATATTATTATTAATATATTTTAAAGCCGAATAGGCTTGCCCCCTATCAAAAATCCTGCGATCGCCCATGTATTTGTTTATAATATTTTATATAAATTCGATTAGGCCTTGGTTCGGTGAGTGAAGATTAGCTGCATGCCAACAAGTCGATTCGATAACTGCTGCAATTTAAACTAATACTTATCGGTTTAAACAAAACTTAAACACAAGCAATTTTTACGCTCTTTACAGCACGCGCGCGTACCAGTATAGAAGAGTATACGATAGTTTTCAAATTTTCAAAATTCTCAAAAATTACATTTCATTTTTACTGAGTGTTTAAAAAGCAAAATATAAAGGGTTATTCAGAAATAAAAATTTAAAGGGGTTATTCTACATTAAAAAATATAAAAAAAGTTCCTGTAAAAGTTGGTCTGGAAATAAGCCCTAATGGAGCTACGCACCTCCTAAGGGTGCATCTAAAAAGTATTTTTATTTAATATCTCTGGAACCCTATGAACCACAGTAACGAATTTTTGAAAATGCCTTAACATTACTTTTTCTCTACTGTTCCAAATAGTTTACTAATGAACAAAAATCGAAAAAAATTGATTTTCTTAAAAATGGCGATTTTGCTAAAATGTTGTACGTTAAGTAAATTACTAATATAGCATGTCTTTACTGGTTTCTTCCGAAAAAATCACAAAAGGGTGTAAAAATTTTTTTTAAAATTTTGGCGAATGCCGAAGCGAATGCGCATTAAAATTTACAACAAATACAAACTGATCATATAAATATAAACAACCTTAGAACCGTACCATTTTCAGTTTATTTTCGTGAAATCCACAAAAAGACAATATATCTGTAAGAAAAATTCATTCCAAGGGGGGCCCACTGGTATGAGCCCAGTTGGCCATGGCTTTTATCCTCCTCCCCAAATAAGGCCCACCTAAGCTTTGACAATTTCTATAAAAATTGTGATTAAAACGAGTAACTAAAAATGTTTAGATCATTTTTATAGTGTTATGTTTCAATATTATTAATTTTAGTTTTATAGATATAAAAAAATACAATAAAGAGAAGTGTGAAATATATTTGTCATCCGGGCTTGTGTTGGAAACCCTTGTCTAAATAAGGCCCATATCACGTACCGTATAAAGTCCTAGTCTTAAGTTGTCAAAAAGTAAAGTTTTTTAAACAAAAACCTTTATAAAAATTTAAACATTTATTAAAGTAAACAAAAAGTCCAAAATTGAAAGTAATGGTCATTTAATTGGGACCATACTAGAGGGCTCTATTAGGAACTCGTGAAAATACCCTGCTTTTAATTAAATAAGTGAACAATATTGGTTACTTCATCTGCAGAACAGATGTGGGCAGTACCAACTATTATTTTTTTTCATTTTGAATACCACTATGTCCTCAGAAAGGTAGTCTCTGATGTCCTGATTTTCGTTCATTTAGCCTCAGCGCGCTGCAGCGGGCTTTGTTTGAAATATTTATATTATACATAAACTACACTATAGTTTATAAACAAGCTTTGAAAATATGTGTTTCATTTAAAAATAGAACTGGATTTTAATAGTATACTTACCCTGAAACATTTTTTTTTTTGGAAAAATAATTTATACATTATTATAATATATACATTATTGTATTGTAGTATAAGGGGACGTTTCGTTCCATAATTGGAAAAAATAAACTTTTTATTTTTTTTTTGTAAAAAAAATATATTCTTTATAAATACAATATTAATATTGTATTTATTGAACCGATTTCTTTTAGACATATTTATAAAACATATTAGGAATATTTTTTTTTGCATTTTTAGTAGTATGTGGTCCAAACGAACCTCATGTTGGTAAGATAAAAGCTTTATTGCTTTTTTGTCCGATATGCCACGAATAAGTTTTTAAAAAATTTATTTTTACTTTTTTCTTAAGGGGACTTTTCGTTTCATAAAAAAAATAAACGTTTAATTTTTTTTTTGTAAAAAGAATATTGTATTTATTGAACTGATTTCTTTCGGACATGTTTATAAAACATGTTAAGAATATTTTTTTTTGTATTGACCACTTCAGAGGGCGTCTTCCAAAAGACACTTTTAAAACGGCTCCACAGTTTTTGGGCTTTCTGTAACACATAGAGTAAAAATACCATAAATAAGACTAAGTACTAGTAACTAAACCTAAAAAATATTCTATTTTTATTATTTTATAAACCTTTTTCTGAAAAATTAAATGGCGTTTTATTAAATTTTTCAGAAAAATGTTTATAAAATGATAAAAATATTAAAAATTGAATATTTTTTAGGTTTAGTTACTAGTATTCAGTCTTATGAATAGAATCCCGTTGGAATTTTTACTCTATGTGTTACAGGAAGCCCAAAAACTGTAGAGCCGTTTAAAAAGTGTCTTTTGGAAGACGCCCTCTGAAGTGGTCAATACAAAAAAAAATATTCTTAATATGTTTTATAAACATGTCCGAAAGAAATCAGTATAATAAATACAATATTCTTTTTACAAAAAAAAAAATTAAACGTTTATTTTTTTTCCAATTATGAAACGAAAAGTCCCCTTAAGAAAAAAGTAAAAATAAATTTTTTAAAAACTTATTCGTGGCATATCGGACAAATAGACAAAGCAATAAAGCTTTTATCTTACCAACATGAGGTTCGTTATTTTATACTAAGAAAATATGAGTCGCTCAAGTTGCCTCAATTAATGTTAATTTTACGAATCATGTTTCCGAATGACAGATATACTTAATAGAGATTTTTCGAAATGAGATTAAAGGTAAAACTCTAGAAAGCAATGTTTCGACCTCATTTTGTCTCATCAGCACTAATTCGGCGATATGCGTCAAATTAGCGGGCTAATTAGCGAATTAACTAACCGGCCAGTAAGACTTATAAGTCTATAATTATAGACACAATAGGTGTATTATTAAAAATAAACAAGCCGTAAAGATATGTAATGCTACGCATTGCATTATATACCAGAGTGGATGGTATATTGCATTTTCCCAAACAAAGCAAGTTAAAACTATTTAAAACGCAAAATAAAATATTGATGCCCACAAAAGAATACTTTCTCTGTAGGCGGCCTACAGTAGACCTAGGTTCATTAAAACAAAAACAACATATTTTTTTAGAAAACGACAAAAAAATTTAAAAGGATAGTTTTTATTATTATTTTTTTTTAATTTAACCCCTATAACTTTTCTGTTTTTGTGGGTATTACTTTCAAAAACAATAGGGATCTTTCTCTCATAAAACTTGATTTTTCCTGAAAATTTCGAGTAGATCGGAATATTCATTCTTGAGTTATCGTGTCCAAAAAAAACGTGACATCATACAGACCGAGGGACAGACGGAGGTACGGACGGACAGACGGAGGGCGGACGGTAAGACAGAGGGATGGACGGGCGGACGGACAGACGGACATTTTCAAAGTTTCTTATTTTCTTATGAAACACATTTGTATCCAAAAATTTTTTGCTTAGGACGTTTTTGAGCGATTTTGGGGAATTGGAAACAACCGTATAATACTATTCTAGCGCTACGCGTTGTGACTAGTATAATAAGAGTATAAATTAATTTGTATTCTTATAAATGTAATAAAAAAACTAATAATTCTTAAATAAAATTGTTGATAAACAAGATAAATCTTAATTAAAAAAAAAAAAATCTCGAAATTATTTTTTCGGTCGCTTATTTTATTTATTTATTTAAAGGTTTCAAGATAAGGAAGTCTTTTTTTACATACTTCTTTATAATTTTTTTCGTCAGTTAATATTTCAAACGCATTATTTAAAACATTCTAAATCTTATTTATCGATTTTCTTATTTTTATTTTGTTTTCTATTTTCTTCCGGCCAGTGGCGTAGATAGGATTTTTTCTTGAGGGGAGGGGGGTAATCAGCATCTCAAGTGACACATTCTTTGCCAAAATTGCAAATATTGAAAAAAAATTTTACAAAAAGTCTACTTATGGGAATAAATTTTTTTTAATAAATACAAAGTAATAAAACTGATTTTATTTTAAACAACAAAAAAATCATCAGACAACACATAATGCATACTTTTTATATCCATGAAAATTTCCCGCTATTATTTTAATTTTTATTTTTTTTACTCAAAATAACAAGAAATATAACAAAGATTCTTAGGGGGGTAAATACCCCCCTCTACCCCCATATCTACGCGCCTGCTAGTGGCGTAGATAGGATTTTTTTCTCAGGGGGGTGTCAGCATCTCAAGTGACGCATTCGCCAAAATTGCATATATTGAAAAAAACATTTTTACAAAAAAGTCTACTTATGGAAATAAAAAAAAATTAAAGAACTATAAAACTGTTTTTATTTCAAACCAAAAAAAAATTATCAACAGACACATTTTGCATACTTTTTTTATCCATGAAAATTTCCCCCTATTATTTTAATTTTTATTTTTTTTATTCAAAATAACAAATAAATATAACAAAGAGAGATTATTGGAGGAAAACCCCCTCTAACCCCCCCCCCCTTCCCCGTATCTACACGACTGCTTATGGCAGAATAAAAGTAATTCCGAAATTTTCTAAAAAATGAAAATTTCATTTAATGAGCTGTATTCATTTGAACATTAAAAAATGTAAAACCTTTTTGTTTGTGTTCCACTGTATTTTTTATCACTTCTTCAGTTGGCAATGAAAATATTTGAAAGTTTTAATTTGTCCATTGCCTTGATTTACTGTGTCCCTGCTACCAAAGATGAATCGTTTCCTGGCTTTTTAAATAAATATATCGAAATAAAATTTATAACAGTCAATATACCCATATCGCGCTACAAGTGTGTAAAATAAAAAAAATCTACTAACTTTTGTTTTTAGATATAACTTATAAGCTATAATAAAAAAATTAAAATAATTTTAATATGCAATTTTAATTTAAGTAGACCTGTACTAAAGTTTAAAAAATATTTTTATTTTTTGTACATCAATCATAATATTATAATATTATATTATGTTTTATAATTTATATCTAATTATTTAAATAATAAGCGAGGGGTAAACGGCTGATAATAATGAATACACCTGAATTTCTCCTAGGAGTTAATCCCTTAAGATTTCTTTGGAATTAACTTTTATATTACCTCGAAAACTATAGCAGTAGTAGTAGTAAAATTTTTGGGTTGGCCAAAGCCGTTTTTTCACCCCAGGCAATCCCAGCCATTTACTAATTTAAGTCCTACTTGAACCTGCCCGTCCTTTTAATAAAGATCAGGATATAGGCCCATGGGATATCTCTTAGTTCCTCTTAGTTGAGTCTGAGTTTCAAAGACTTGCAACCTGATCCTGTCGTATCTGACTAAGTAATGAGAGGATGTTTCATCCTCTCCGCAATCTGGGCATAGCGGACTCTCCTCTCAGTTCTTCCTTTTTCCAACCACCAGTCGCTCTTTGATTTTATTGGGCTAGCCAGGAACTCCCTAGCTTACTGGCAACCGTCGACCGCCCTCCATTGCTCCTTTAGCTTGGTATAATCCCACTCATCGAGAGCGGTCTTTACCTGCTTCCTTGTAACACCCGTGCAGGCCATCCCTGATCCGAGTCTTGCAAGTTCATCTGCCTTCTCGTTTCCGGGAATTCCACTAAGACCCGGTACCCATACCAGTTGAACGTTTTTGGTCCTCGCTAACTCTTCCAAGGTTTCTGCACACTCCCTGACTAGGAGGGACCTAGTGCAGGGATTGCACAATGCCTTTAGAGCGGCTTGACTGTCCGAGCAGATGTATATATCGTGCCCCCGGTGCTGCCTTATTTCCCTGCAATTTGCCGCTTCCTGTTTGGCATAGACCTCAGCTTGGAAGATAGTGGAAAAGCGGCCAAGTGGAAAACTCTTTTGCAACTCCAGTTCTTGAAAAACTCTAAAAAAACTCTAAAAAACAACCTAAAAATATAACCATGTTTGATAAAAATGATATTTCCTCGGATTTTTTTAGAGATTACTTTTAAGATTTCCTTCAATTAGAACACCCGCATTTACCCGAATTTACCCGAACCTCGAACATGATTTATTTATAAAAATGGGTAATTTTACATAAATATGAGCCTGTTTGTTTTCCACATTGGATCCTCCATCTTAGTTTTTATACTGTCACGAATATTTAAGGCAATTAACTATAAAACTTTAGGTCTGTAAATATTTTCTTAATATTTGTTTGATTTAAAAGAATTAATTAATTTTCTAACTTGTAGTTATTTTAACTATAAGTTTTGAAAACCATAAATAATTTTGACACATAACTTGAATACACTGCCCAGTAAAACAGCTTTCCCATTTTTTACCCCCGCGCGTGAAATGGATTTTTTATTATCAGATTCCCTTTTAGTAACCTTAAAAAGTCCAATATACCATTTTTTACGAAAACTACCCCTGGTCCATCAGGGGGTGGATTAAGAAAAAAATTTATTTTAAAATTCAGCACCCTCAAAAACCTCATATCAATTTTCAAGACAACTACCCCTCGCCTCTCAGGGGGTCGATTTAGATTTTTTTAAATATTAGATTTACTTTCAGCATCCTCAAAAACCCCAATATTCCAATTTTCACCAAATCCACACCTCACCCCTCAGGGGGTGAAATTAGAAAAAATTATTGTCAGATTCAGATTCGTCGACCACAAAAACCTCTATATACCAATGTTGACGAAATTATTAAAAGTATTTAAAAATATTTAGCCCCTCACCTCCTCGGGGGTAGTAGTAGTAGTAAGGGTGGGGAGGCTATAAGCCAGGCAACTAGGCCATTATGGCCATTTCAGCTCCGAGCTGTCCCAACCATATATCCACCCTACTCCCTGCCTAAACCTACCGGACCTCCTTATAAAGGTCGCGATATCGGTCCAGACAAGAGTATGCATTGCATACTATGCAACTCCTCTCTTCGAGGCGTTGCCGCTCCGAAGATATCCTGTCATATTCTGCCGAACCGATCGCATTGTCCTAGGAAGTGGAAGGGCGATTCTTCGTCCATCCCGCAATCCGAACAGATGGGGTCGTTTCCGAACTTCATCTTGGACAGGTGCCTTCCTAGTCCACAGTGACCCGTGAGGATCCTTGGTTAGTTGGCTGATAGTGGCTCTTTCTAGTAGCCAAGCGGTTTTTGACTTGCCTGCCTGCAGTTCGTGACCGTTGACCAGCTTTCTCTTAGTTTTTCTCCAGCCCACGTGTTCAGGGCTAATGTGAATTGTTTCCTTGCAATTCCAAGCATTGCTTCAGGTCCCATGCTCCGAGCCTGGCAGGTTCGTCTGCCGTCTCGTTACCTGGAATCCCGCTGTGTCCAGGGACCCATACAAGGTAAACTCTTTTGTTCCTCCAGGGCTTCTATGCATTCCTGCACTAGAGTGGAGCTAGTACGGGATGCACTGAGAGCCTTGAGGGCTGCTTGGCTGTCGGAGCAAATCAATACTTCTGATCCGTTGCTCCCTAGAACCTCTTCGCATCTTGCCGCTTCCTGTATCGCAAAGGATTCAGCTTGGAATACCGTGGGGTACCTGCCGAGCGAATAGCTCTTTTGAGCCTCCCCCCCTCGGGGGTGGAGTTAGAAAAATTTTATTATCAAATTCAATTTAAGCAACATTAAAGACCCCTATATAACAATTTTCAGTTTTTTGTAAAAAAATGTATTTTTCCCCATTTGTCCCCCTTGCCGCACCCCAATATTCAGCAAAATCAATCCCAAGCGAGAACTTTTGGTAAGACCTGTATGCCAAATTTTAAGTCTCTAGCTTAAAGCGTTCTTAAGTTATCGTGTTAACAAGATTTCCCGGACAAACCGACCGATCGACCGACCGATGGAGCGACAATTATTTTTTTTGCTCGAAATTGATTTATATCGACATAAAACGTCATAAAACGCAAAAATAAACAAAAAAAAAAGTTTTGAATATTTTGTATGAATACAAGGCTTTCCCAAAATAACTTCAAGAAACAAACAAACAAAAATTGTAAACAATGACAATTTTAAATGCATATAGAATAAAATCCTGACGTGACCCGAAAAATCTGTTACAGATTCGAAATCTACGACCCAAAATTGACTTTAAAAAATTTGTCCGATGCCAGAATGTCTTTTCTCTTGTACTGTGTTATTTTACTTCATCACCTAATTTTGAGTATTTTGAGGTCCCTTATAACAATTAACAGCACAGCTTTGGTCCGTAAACATATTCTAAAATTTTGGTTAGAATATCTGGAACGTAGGTAACCTATACAAATATTTTTTTTCTTTTTACATGTTTAATACATGCGCCTTCGCCATATTTAAAAAAAAAATACTTTCATAATTCTATGAAATCCATGTTCCCTAAAATGCCCATTAGGAATGATTTATTATTATTTTTATATTTTTATATTTTATATTTTATAAGTTAATTTAGATTTAAGATCCTACGTATTTGTTAAATACTATTATTATAATCTGTGTAAAATTACTGTAATGGGGCTATCCCGTAGATAAATAAATAAATAAATATTGACTTTATGTTCTCTAAAATGCCCATTAGGAATGATTTATTGACCTAAAATTCTAAAAACTATATTATTATATAGTTGAGTATATTTATATAAAAATAATAGATTCTCGTCTATCCAAGTCCAAAAACGACTGAATAAAACGAAAATTGTCTTTTCAAATACTTTGTACATATTTTGCTTAATAAAAAAAATTAACCGATAGATTTTTTTGTCTGTAATTGTTATATACATCTTAAATGAATCGAATTCCCCAATAACGCGTTATAACGCCGGGAAAATATTTTAGCGTCCAGAACAGACTTTTTTTCAGAAGTAACCCAAAATATGATGTTTTAAGTTTGATACACAGCCATTTTTTTAAAGATGTTTTTAGAGCTAGAAAGGGTACCTTTTCCATTTAAACAAAACAAAATTGTAGTTACTTTTTGGAAAATTTAGTAATTTCTGTTAAGATAAAACTATACTGAAAGAATAACCTGTCTATCACTTTAAATTAAGTGCTTATCATTTAAAAAAACACTATATCCTTACTAAAATAATAGCAACAATTTTTGTAAGAAAACTTTAATTTTTCAACTTTTTTTTTGACAAAAATACAATTACATTTTTTAATATTTTAAAATCGAACAGAATATAGTGATTCATACACATGTGTGAACACGGACGAAAACTATTTTGGGGCTCCCCGGGCTTAGTTGGCTATCTCCGTACTTTCCCTGAAAACAGTATTTTTCGTCCTTGTATCATAATATACTATTTTGATTCTCTTTGACGAATAATTTTATATTTTTGCAGAACCATTTCTTCTTGATGAAAAAATGCTTCCGATGCTTGAAGAAGTGGAGCTACGAGCTGTTCCAGTTCCACACGAAAAAATGGAATTCAAGACAAAATCATCAGACATGCAGTTTTTAGAATCTCGAACTGTTTCAGTTTCCAACTCAAAATCTAACTTAAAAATGGAATTCTCGCCAAGAACTCCAGACACCCAGTTATTACTAAAAGAGTTTGAAATTGTATATGATGGTTTCAATAATTGTGCTCTAACTCCGCCTCAGAGCCCACCGATGGAGCTGACCTCCCTTGAAATATTTCCTCAAGCAAACAATAAATGCATTAACATTGGTGATATTATTCCGGTTAAACAAGCATATACCCTATCCGAAAAGTCCTTGATTCAGCCTCAAGAGATAACTTATGATCGTTCCATCAACATATCATCTGAATATCCATCCATGGTTACTCACCAAACAGACGTGGCTAGCGGTTTGGCCGTTGTGGACGAGTTAGTGCGTACTGCGGTCGAAGACATGCATTGGATTAATTCGCAAGGATCTCCTGATTCTTCAAGAAGCTCTAACTTTGAAGATTCTTCTTCTGATGATCCAGAATGGGTTCCAGAACCAGTTGAGAATCACGAGGTGGCTTTTCCTTTTAAAACCGTTCGTAATAGGTCCAAACCATACGCAAAAAATGTGGATGATAAAAAATACAGAAAAAAGGAACAGAACAAAGAAGCTGCAACTCGCTATAGATTAAAAAAAAAAGCTGAAGTTGAAGTTATTTTGGGTGAGGAGAAAGTGCTTTTGGATAAGAATAATGATCTTAGTACTAAAATAACAGATCTGCAGAAGGAAATTAAGTACTTAAAAGGATTGATGAGAGACATGTTTAAAGCTAAAGGTTTAATTAACTAAAAACATTTCAATAAGGACTAGAAAGCTTTAATAAATATTTCTCCAATTACCTAAATTCATCAAATAGTTATAAGCCAATAATTATAACTTAGGAAGAATGAGATTGGCAAGGGGCGACACTGTATTTGATTTTCCCCCACACTTAAAAAACAAATATTTAATAGTTCCCTTAAAATAATATTTTGCTCTCTCAAAGAAATAGTTTTCCCCATTAAAATTTCTGAAATTTCACTTATTTCTACCATTTGTAGGTATAAGGTGATTACATTTGAGACTGAATTATAAATTTTAATCCTGGCGACGTAATTAACACGAAAAAATCTACCTGTCCGCAATTAACTTGCAGAAACCAGGGTGCAAAACTTTTACTTTGTATAAGCTTTCTTCTTGCATGTAGGTTTTTATCTCTTAAGTTTGTTAGATTGTATATAAATATTATAATACATATTATATTAACGCATATAAATACAGGCTAAAATACGGAATACAGTATACATAATATATATTATATAGATATAAGTTTATTTTCATAAAATATAATTATAAGTAAAATGTAAAATTAACACAAAGAACCAAGTAATTTTTTATTTATACAGCAATTAATAAATACTTCTATAATGGCAATGTCTGATGTCTAATAAAAATCCAATAAAAAGTCTTTGTCATATCGCAATAAAAATATATACTTTCAGACTTTTTTTTAATTAAAATAACTTGATGATTTTCATAATAAGGCCTTAGGGCATTTTAACTACCTATATGTAAAAACTAAATAATTATATTGGAAAAAATAATATCTCTTGCATTTTTTGTCTTAAAATTCCCTAAAAATCCAAAAAGCGTTCAGGTTTTCAGATATAAAGTTAAATGAATTTTCCAGTAATAAATTGTTAAGGTTGCCTTGTATTCTGATAGTAAAAAAGTTTCTACTTTAGATGCAAATCATAACCAATAAAAAATATTAGAAGAAGAATAATAAATTAATATAACTATATTCTGATAGTAAAAAAGTTTCTACTTTAGATGCAAATCATAACCAATAAAAAATATTAGAAGAAGAATAATAAATTTTACTAAGGAGTTATAATTAATAAGTTCACGGCCCGTTCTTCGAATTATTTAAAAACTAAAATTATTTATCTCTTTACTAACCTTCTTTAATTATTTCCCAGAAATCAAGGGGATAAGGGAGTAAGTTTTTTTTTAATTTTTAGTTTTTTTTTTTCAATTTTGAGATAATTTTTGTGGGGTGTACTCCATGCACATATCAAGTTTTAAGTTTGTGGCTATTCTGGAAGTGGGTTTATTTTTTTACAGTTGGGGGGTTAGGGGGTCGAGTTAAAGTTTCGGATTTTTTTCCTGCGGTCGTTAGGTATACTCAGATACATGTGCATTCCAAATTTTAAGATTCTAGGTGTTTTCGGAGTGGGTCTTTAAACATAAACAACCATAGTATGGATTTAATACACAGGTATTTTCTCCTTTATATTACACAACCCCACAAAAAAAAGGTCGAGACCCTTGAGACAGACCATGATATTCCTTTGTATTTTTCGACGCTGAATCTGAATCCGGGGTCAGAAAAGACCCTAGACGTCTGGAATTCAGCCCCGGACCCTTAAAAGGGGTGAAAAATTGAGTTCGAATTGAAGCCGTATTGGAGGTCAAAAAAAAATTCTACGCCCCTAAAGTTGACCCCCGGGCCCAAAAACTACCCCTGAGAAGGGTTGGAAAATTAAGTTTTGGATGCCAGATGCTCGACCAAGGTATACCTATGTATTTTTCGATGCTGAATCCTAATTCGAGGTCAAACAAATTTCTACACCCCTGAAATTCATTCCAGAGCCCAAAAACTACCCCCAAGAAGGGTAGGAAAATTGAGTTTCGGATGCCAGATGTCAACCATATTCCTATGTATTCGGATTCAGCATCGAAAAATACATAGAAATACCATGGTTAAGCATCTGGCATCTGGAACCCAATTTTCCACCCCTTCTTATGTGTAGTTTTGGGCCCAGTATGAATTTCTGGTGCGTATAAACTTTTTTGACCCCGGATCCGGATTCAGCGTCGAAAAATACAAACGAACACCACGGTTGAGCATCTGGCATCCGAAACACAATTTTCCTTCTCAGGGGTAGTTTTTGGGCACAGGGGTGAACTCCAGGGGTGTAGTATTTTTTTGAAAAATACATAGGTATACCATGGTCGAGAATCTGGCATCCGAAACTCAATTTTCCAACCCTTCTCAGGGCTAGTTTTTGGGCCCGGGGGTGAACTCTAGTGGTGTAATTTTTTTTTGACCTCAAATTCAGATTCAGCGTCGAAAAATACATAGGAATACCATGGTTGAGCATCTGGCATGCGAAACTCAATTTTCCACTCTTTCTTGGGAGTAGTTTTTGCGCCCGGGGGTGGATTCCAGGGGTGTAGAAATTTTGTTGACCTCAAATTCGAATTCAACGTCGAAAAATACATAGGTATACCATGGTCGAGTATCTGGCATCTGAAACTCAATTTTCCAACCCTTCTCAGGGGTAGTTTTTGGGTCCGGGGATGAATTCCAGACGTCTAGGGTCTTTTCTGACCCCGGATTCAGATTCAGCGTTGAAAAATACATATGAATATCATGGTCTGTCTCAAGGGTCTCGACTTTTTTTTTGTGGGGCTGTGTTAATAATTATAATAATAATAATAATAATAATAATAATAATAATAATAATAATAATAATAATAATAGTCTTTATTGCCCAACAGAATAATCCAATAACAGGACAATTTCATTTCATAATAACAAATATAAATAAAAATATTAAGTAACAAAAATAAATTTAAATATAAAAAAATAAATTTTAAAAATTAAAAATAGAAATTAAGCTAAATCTTAAATACCTAAATTTACGCTTGATTTTTTTAAAACGGAACTGAGTTTTTCACAATTTATACTATAAGTATTAACGTTATCACACATGACATAAATTGGGGACTTCAATAATAAATTTGTTCTTGGGATTGGCAGCGAAAAAGAATCAGTTTGCCTAGCATTCAGTCGGGGAACTAAAAAATCAATTTTTCCTAGCAATAAATTACAATCAATAAGATTGTGAATTATTCTGTAAAAATAGAGATAGTTGATAGTATTCTTCGATTTTCAAGCGATTGGACTGAGTATCTGACTCGCAAAACCTCCTCGTCAATGCCCTGAGGGGGGTAAGAGCCGCGAACTTTAAAGTTAAGGAATTTTAAAAACTTACGCTGAACCCGTTCAACGTTCTCCTTTTGAGTGGCAGCTTTGGGATACCAAATAAAGGAAGCATACTCCAATTTTGATCTAACAAGCGCAAAATAATATTATAGATAGCATAGACCCGCGACTTCGTCCGCGTAGGAATCGCGACACTAATAAAAGAATTTGTAAGCAGATACCTTGCCTATAGAATTTCCCAGCGTTTACACTAATTAGCATTAAACAAGGATTAATTGCCATCCAGAGGCTTGCATATCCATAATACTACAACATAAAACGATGCCGTGATTGGCTTGAAATGTGTTCCAAGCCCAGGATTATAACATTATGTTTACGGTTATGCGAGCCTGTGGACAGTGCCATGGAATGGCCCGCTTTGTATTATAGGCGAATAGCCCGCATAAAAATGAGATTAGAAGGATCCGTATTGATTTTTTAGCAAATGACCCATAAAAAAATAATTAAATAGCCACTATTTGATTATAGCAAAAGGCTTGCATTAAAAAATAGAAAGGTTCTGTTTTATTTTTTCAGCAAAGGGCTCCTAAATAACAAAGAGCCCTTGCCTTGATTAAGAATAAACAATTGCAATAAATTGTTTTATTTTTATAAAAAAGGGCATGGATAAAAAAATGGAAAATATGCCTACCCATACCAAATTTCATATGATGAAAATTAATCTTCCTTGAAACCATCTACTACCCCATAAATTCTTCCCGGAATAATAATCCCCCCTAACCGATTTTGCTCATATTCATAAATCACGTGTCTTTTTGATTTCGATAAAAAACACTTGCTAAATATCCAAAATCTATATTTAAAGGTCTCTAACCTACACAGTGCGACCCTGCTAAGTTTAGGTTTTTTGGAATGACCACACACACATTTTTTTTAGTTTTTGATAGTAGACTATCCCCTCATTACATACCACTAGTCACCCAAATCGTAGCTGCTCCTTCTTGGGAGATTTTTAACTTTTTCTGTTTTTTAACTTGTCTTTTGGTATTATTGGAAAAAATCAATTTTCATTAATACTTTGGCACTGGCTATCAGTGCCGTACCATAGGTAAAGGCAGTCTGCTATCAACAACCAAAAAAAAATCCAAAAAAACTAAACTCGCATCGTCATCGAGCATTTATTGGCCGAAAACTACCCGTCGGCAAGTCCAAACGAATTTTTTTAAAAAAATAGGGAATAGTTTCCCGATAATATTTTATATAACAGCGTAAAAATTAAAGAAACAAAACAAAGTAATACCGTTATCGAGCATTTGTTGGTTGAAAACTACCCCTCAGCACGTTCCGAAAATTTTGAAGAAAAAAAAAAACAAAGTGACACGTCGAATTGATAACCTCCTCCTTTTTGGAAGTCGGTTAAAAATAGGGAATAGTCACCCGGTAGTACTTTATATAACAGCGTAAAAATTATTTGGTAGATCAATTTTTTTATGTTTATTTTTAAACAAACAAAACAGAGTAATACCGTTATCGAGCATTTGTTGGTTGAAAAGTACCCGTCAGCACGATCTCAAAATTTTGAAAAAACTATGGAATGGTCTGCCGGTATTACTTAATATAACAGCGTAAAAGATATTTGGTAGGTCAATTTATTTATATTTATTTTTAATCAAACAAAACAGGGAAACACCGTCATCAAGCATTTGTTGGTTGAAAACTAGCCCTCAGCACGATCCCAAAATTTTGAAAAAAAAAAAGGATTTTCTTACCTCAGTCTTATGTAGGTTTAAACCTATTTTACCTCCTTTTAATTAAACCTTGTAAAAGATACACTTTTTTAGACAGATAAGTAAACGTTTTTTTTGAGTAATAGGGTGTCTCAAAATATCCCGAATTTCTAAATGGAAAACACTCTCTGGCAGAAAAGTTGCTCCTTAGTAAAAAATAGTGGCCACTCAAAAATGAACCAAATCGATTTATGTTTAGAGGTAGCTCAAAGCACTCAAACTGTGAAAATAATTGGTACCTGTTTTTCGGATAAAAACTGATTATACATAAAATTGTAGAAATTTTTGAGGGTTTCTTTGGTAATATTTAGAAACAATACTAATTATGAGAAACTAAAAAAATTATATCCCCCCTCCCCTTAACCCAGGTAGCAAAATAACATGATTTTCACGTGAAAGTCACGTTAATATGTGACATGTGATGTTAAGATTGTAGTCTCATTTAACAAGAATGTAGCATGGTGGGGATGTCCTAAGTCCGCCCCTAATAACATCACACAATGACATCCCGAAAATAACGTGTTTGTGACATCATAAATCCACATTCCTGTTATAATATCTTATGGATGCCGTTACTGGTACTTTAATATTTAAATAATATTTTAGGATATTAGCTTAATTAAATTAAAACCATTAAAAACGCTATAACCCTATAAAAAAATCGGATTTAAAATCAATCAGTAATTGAAACAATCACAGATTGAAACAGATAGATTCTAAATACGAAATTGCAGATTAAGCGGAGAATATATCCTTTAATCCGTGTCCGTGGTCTTGAGAAGCCCGGCAGCCCCCTATCCATTGGAAATCGTATAATGTGTATACAATTTCCTTATAATAATTTACTCTATCAACATCATCTTATATCGATTTTTTTGCTTCGAACGTCGGTGAGAAGCAAAATAACATGACATTCACGTGAAAGCCACGTTAATATGTGACATGCGATATATTCACAGCGTTGCTAAATATTTGTTATTTAATAACATGGTTGTCACGTCACACGTGTTACGTTGGAAATGTGATGTTAAATACATGTTATTTTTCAATATTATCTGATGTTATGATTTTGTTTAAAAATACACCCAAAAGTGATGTTAATTTCTTGTAATATAACATCCCTTGCTACCTGGGAAGTTAGAATATAAAAAACGCCAATCATTTGAAGATTACTCAAAAAAACGTTTTTTATCTGTATAAAAAAGTGTATCTTATACCATTTTTTTTTTCATATGGGAATTGATTTCTTATTTCATCAGGTATGTTTTAGACCAAAAAATGTAGGGGTCGACGAAATTTTTATTTAAAATAGCCTGCGATTTAGGTGACTACACTTATAAAAAATATATTTTTGGTTTATTTGGATATGGCCAATTAAATTATTTGGTTGCGAGCAATAAATGTTATTTGAGGCAAATAAATATTTAGTTCCCGTAGATAAATATTTTAATTTCAAAATCATTTATTAATGGGAACAAAACAGTTTATTTGACAGAAATAAAATGTATTTGTCACAACCAAATAATTCAATTGACCATATCCAACCAAATATTTTGTACACACAAATAAACTGTTTTATCAGTGTAATGTGGGGGTAGTCTACTAACAACTAAAAGAAAATTTGTGCGGTCATTCCAAAAAACCTAAAGTTAACAGGGTCGCACTGTGCCTATGCATTATTTTTAAAAAGTTATAATCTTTGAATTATTTACCCCTTAAAAAATAAATTTTTACACCCTTAGGGGCCAAATATCGAAAATTCTTGAAATACGTATCTTTTCGATTTTAATAAAGGAAATTCCTGAAACACATATAGTTTTAATTTAGATAAATAATATTTTTGCCAAATAATGAAAATCTAGACTAAATTCAAATATTGTGTTGTTTTTTATTAATTTTTTACGAATTTAACATGCTGTAAAATACACAATGTGTAAGTAGGCTAAAATTATCTGACTAGTTTCTTAAGTTTCAATGAGATTACGGAGCTATTTTTGAGGTATTTTAATAATAATATTGTAAAGCAAGTTACATAGACAATTTCTCGGGCAATTTCAAGGTGTAGTTGAAAAAATACATTTAATTAATATTGTACAGTATTTTTATTTGACATTCTAAATGAATAATTATATTGATGCTCAGGTAAACAAAAGATATCACTTTTTTAAGAATAGTGCGTAGTTGTCACGTTTACTGTAACACACCCAGTCCGCACATATATGGATGCAACATGGTAAAGAAAGATTTTTTAGGTAACAAGTGCCATATTACATGAGACATAACATACATATGTATGCTACATAACATGCCCTATAACAGAAAGATTTTTTACGTTACATGTGCCATATTACATAAGATGTAACATACCTATGTATGATACATAACATGCAATATTGCATGTTATGTATCATATACATGGTACGAGAACATACACGATACATAAAATGATATGAATTCAATACTAAATATGGCGTCTATATTATTTTAATTTTTATAGGTTAGAATCACTAATATTCTTAAAATTGTTGTTAATAATAAAAGTTTTACCCTTAATTAGTAGAAACGCATGTATTTTTAGACAACTAAACTGATTTTAGATAATTTTAGACAAAAAATTAAAATATATATTTTTTTTTTAAATGATTATTTGCTATTTTTTTTCTAAAAATTGGCTTTTTATGTGGCCCATGATTTTTAAGCCTGGTAGAAAGTTTGCTTTCACAGTAAAAATGCACATCGTATAAGAATTTTGCCTGATGGATGCTACATATAAAGATATTTATATACTTTAATTATTAGGTTTATCAAAAAGACGTAAAAATGTTCACCATGTCTAAATCTATGATGCACTCTATAACAAGCAAAATTCGGAAACGCCTACTTTTATTGTTATGTACCTAGTATGTATCTGATATGTAGCATGTTATGTAGCTGATACATAACTTGAGGCGGAATTGTTAAAGTCCAAGGACTATACATGGGCTATAAAAATTACATGTCTGCAACATCACATAGAACAGTGGTTATGTACCTGCTATGTTCCTGCCATGTATTTGTGTTGACTGGGCAACATCGTTAACAAATGTTTATTTTGATTAATATTAACAAATAAACTTGGTAAACAGTTTTTCTTCATTTCTTTTCATCATTTTGCACTTTTTTTACACAAAAACATATTATTCTTATTTAGCCCAAAACTCACCTTTAAAACAATATCCTTCTTTGTGATTTTATTCAAAAATAGAATAAAATAGGCATAATTTTTACTAAAAATAAGCTTATAGAATTGTACTTTAGCTGAAATACTAAATTATATTTTTTAAGAAAATTATGCTATAAGCATGCTATAAGGAACTTAAAAAAAAAAGAAATGAAATTGCATTTAACGTTACTGAGATGACAGATCTAAGTATCCGAGTTTCGAACACTACACCACGGTTCGTCTAAAAGGCAACATTAAGAAAAAGGCAAAAAAATTTGAAAAAAGATTCTTTCCAAATTATTTTTTTTTATTTTTTTTTATCTAAACACGAAAAAAAAAAGTGAAAAGTAAAAAAAGTCCAATTTTACACAGAAGAATTAGAATAAAATTAAACAGTTCGAGAAAGTTTTGCTTTTTTTTTCAAGTTTTTTTTACTCCTTTGTATTTTGGAATCGACAAGCGACATTTAAATTGTAAATTCATATTCCATTAATAAAAAAAAAATTTAGATTTTTTTTTCTGATTTTTTTTTAAATTTTTTTTATTTAGTTTTTTTTTATTTTATTAACAGCAACGCTGTCACACCAGTATATTTATAATTTTTTTTTTAATTGGTAAAATCAACGTTGGTATTTTTGCTTGGCAGTCAGGTAGTATTGATGTGGTAGGTTAAAAAAGTTGTTAAGGTAAAATTTAATGCTGGATCAGAATATGCATTCAGAATTTCAATGTCCCTTGTAGTTTTCAATAGTAGT
The DNA here is from genome assembly GCA_958510825.1 of Brachypterus glaber. Taxonomy (NCBI): domain Eukaryota; kingdom Metazoa; phylum Arthropoda; class Insecta; order Coleoptera; family Kateretidae; genus Brachypterus; species Brachypterus glaber. Next base: position 47,989,954 of record OY294045.1, on the reverse strand, counting down.
AAAAAAGTCAAAATAAAAAAAAAACTTTCTTAATTTTGACCTCATTTTCTTCAAAAATACCGAGCTCTATTAACAGATTTGGATTCAACGTGGAACATAATGTAAAAACAACTGTTTAGTTTTCTTCTAAGTCTTCTCTTAAAAATTGCTTTTTTTTTATTTTTATTTTTTTCCATTTTTAGAAGAAATAAAAAAAAATAATTCAAAAAACTAACCTATATATCTTTTATTTACATTTTTTTGATAGAAAACGATAAGGGATCATGCCACAGCCCCAATCATAATTTTGCCATGATTAACCGAGAAATGATTACCTGATTTAAACAATAAAAATATAGAAAAAATTATTTATTGCACACTTATAATTAAAATTAACAATTAATGGACAATTGTAGTTTATTCTATGAGAAGGCATCGAGGAAGATGTTCTCTTAGATAGTCAAAAAGTTCTCGGGATGCTCCTGGACAATTTGTTAGTTCTAATTCACGCATATGCCGCAACTGTATGAGACTGGATAAGCCACCAGAACTGAGTAATGGACAACCTATGACAAAAAAATTAGGCATTGAAAAATAGGTCAATCTTATCAAATTAAAAAAAAATAACAAGTCAGCCAAAATTATTTAAAATAAATATTATTTTTTGTAAATAAAAATAAATAAAATTATCATTATTTAAAATTATTAGATTGATTAAAATTAGGTAAAAACATCACATAAAAATAAATAATTTAGCTACAGTTTTGGTCAAATTCCCGATTTTTTATGCTTCAACCTTGATAATTAATCTAAGTTTACCTTGTTCTCTTTTATTTGTTTTTCGAGATTTGACTTTGACAGTTAAAATGAGTTGGGTTTTGTTCATAATTATATTATAAATTGTTATCTCATCAAAATTAAAACGATTTATCTCATCAAAAGTCCAAACGATTCAGGCATAATTATCACTAACTACACTAAACTGAATTAAGAAATTTCGAAATTAAGAAAATTAAGAAACAACCTCAAATTCTATAATAAATTTTCCTTGGTATGCAACAATAAGGTAACTGCCAAATAGATAATAAGTATGTGTAAATACGACTGAATAAGTAAAAAAAAACAAATATCTATTGCGTAGGACGATTATAACTATATTTGCAGTTGTCGGGTCTAAAAATCGTATTTTCAAATCAACTTATCTCCAGAATTTATTTTCTTATGTAACTACAGTGTTTTTCCTTAACCCTGAAAATGTACTAATTTTTAAAATAAAGGGGTGTCGCCATCTTCATTTTTATTTTGATACTTGGATAAGGATTGTTTATAAAGTTTTGCACTAAAGTTTGTGTATTTCAGAAATTCTTCTTTTTCTCTGGTGTATTTTAAGATTCTATCATTATTTTATGCTATATTTTATCTTTTATCTTAATTCTTGGATACCACGGAAAATTTATTTTAGAATTTGAGGTTATGTTATTAATTTTCTTAATTTATTAATTTCTTAATTCAGTTTAGTGTATTTAGTGATAATTATACCTGAATCGACCTTTATAATCGTAGCTAATAAAAAAAAAGGAAATTGGAAGAAATATATACACTGTATAATATACAGGGTTATTTAAGGAAGTGGCCTATTAAGAGTTTTTGAAGAACCAATAATTTTAAACATCTGATATTTTGCACTTTGGGGTTTTTGAATATGGCCAACCGATTACAAATATTTTAATGCTTGTGCCACTTCCGGTTGTACCGGAAGTATCACTCAACTTTGATTTTTTAAATGGAAAACCCCATATATTTTTAAAATTTGCATTAAATTTGCTTTATTTTGATGTGTAACACTTTATGTCTATCTCCAGTAGTTTTTGAATTATCCAAGTTTTTAGCGAAAAATTAGCAAATTGAAGCAGCCATAAAAAAATAATTTATCCTTGATTTTTTAAATTGGAGAAAAGTTTTTTGTGGTTTACTTAATAATACTTAACCGAATTATCCTAAGCCGAAACAAAACCCAAAATTTATACAGGGTGTCAGAAAGCAGGTCAAATCTAACAAATTTAAAATAGCCATAACACTTTTTTTAACAGCACCCTATATATATTTTTATTTATATATATATAGTAAAATAGAGAGTTAAGTTTGCTTTACAATGAATATAGAATACCCTACACCTAACATTAACCATTTTCGAGTTTTTGCAAATTATTGTGAAAAAAGGCGTATTTCTGTAATTTTTTAAAGTTGTGTTTAATCAAGTAGGCCGGTAAAAGATAATTCGTATTTATTTCTTTAACTTAAATGTCATTGTAACTATCGTGATAAATTACACTAAAACAAGCCGTAAAGATATGTAATGCTACGAATTTAATTCTGTACTATTCAAAGTAAATGGTATATTTAAATTTCCCAAATACTTGAAAAAACCTTTTTTTTTTTCGAAAAAAAAAAGTTTTTTTTATTTTTTTTTTTCGATTTTTTTTTCAATTTTTTGGGAAATGCAATATACTGTGAATAGTATAGAATGGAATGCGTCGCATTACATATCTTCACGGCTTGTTTTACTCTAATTTATCACGATAATTACGATGAAATTTAACTTAAAGCGAGGGGAAACCGCAGAGGAATTCAGGTGTACAAATCGGAGGAAATCTTTGAATGTCACAAGGAAATCTTTAAAGAACTCCTCCTTTTCGGAAGAAATCTTTAAAGGTGTATGAAATTTTGTCAGCGGTTTAACCTTCGAGTTAAAGAAATAAAAACGAAATGTCATTTACCGGCATAACCTACAGAAATACGTCTTTTTTTACAATAATTTGCCAACTCTAAAACGATTAATGGGTATCCTCTATTTATTTTAAAGCAAATTTTTTATTTAAATAAATAAAAAAATATATATAGGGCACCATTAAAAAAATTGAGTTATGGCTATTTTAAATTTGTTATATTTGACCTGCTTTCTGAGACACCCTGTATAATTTTTGTGTTCTGTTTTGGCTTAGGATAATTAGGTTAAATATTATTAAGTAAACCACAAAACAACTTTTCTCAATTTTAAAAAATCAAGGAGAAATTATTTTTTAGGGGTGCTTGAATTTACTAATTTTTCGCTAAGAACTTGAATAACTCAAAAAATACCGGATATAGATATAACGTGTTATACATCAAAATTAAGCAAATTTAATGCGAATTTTAAAAATATATGGGGTGTTCCATTTAAAAAATTAAAGTTGAGTGCCACTTTCCGTATAAACGGAAGTGACACAAGCATAAAAATATTTTTAATCAATAGTATAAAATATATTTTTTAAATTATTGGTTCTCCATAAACTTTTAATAGGCCACTTCCATGAATAACCCTGTTTATCCAGATACATAAAATGTAATGGAAAAACCTTCTATAAAATGGTAAATATTTTGAACAAAAGAATCATGAGAGTGTGTTTTTGGCCCATAGCGTGATTGTAGCCCTCGCCTTCTGCTGGGGCAAATTTCACGCCGCGGGCTAAAAACTTTTATACAAAAGCTTTTTTGAAATTTTACATTTAACCGACCTTGTATTTGTTTAGGTACTTTATAGTATATTTAATTTCAAGATGAAGAAGAAGTAAATAAAAGAATCGCGCACGCGGCAGCTGGCGCATGGTTTCATTGGTTAAAACACTCGAATGTTGCGAGAGTAGGGATGTAGAAAATTAAACAGGTCAGTACGTGAGCACTTGCGATGAAGCGTACATTTCAATGGACGTTATATAGAAATATTTTGTTTTGAGTCCTACCCTGTCACTAAATCCGTTGTTGTCACGTGCATTTGTTTACACTTACTGCATTTTGAAGTTGAATATACTATAGTGCCAATTAAGAAAAAAATAAATTATTCTGCTAATATAAAGCCTACTGACCTTGATGCAATAATAACTAGGTATTACCTGCTAATGATAAAATCTGTAAATTTCTCATTCCGCATAAGTGTTGAAGGCCAAAATCTCGAATCTGGGTACACCATCTTAAATATAATGCAGATAGAGACACCATTGTTGAAATATATCCTATACCAATATCAGTTATGTGAATACATCTGTCTAAAGTTAATTCTTCTAACTGATTTAGATCGCAAGCAATATACTCTAGCGCTGCATCCGTTATTCTTGGACACCATGATAAATTTAAGCATCTTAATTTTTGTAAATTTTCTGCTATTAATTCGACTCCATCATCAGTTACTTTACTACAACCTGATAAGCTCAGAAAAGTCAAATTGGGTAATGAGTGGACTGAAAAAGAAAAGAAAGAAGTTATTTAATTTACTAACATTATCCTGACAAAAAAAGCATTTAATAAAGCGCTATCCACAGGCTTGGATAACTTAACATAACATAATGACATAATTTACACAAGACATAAGACTATCCACTTGCTATTATCCCTTACCCTCCCTAGACTAAACTAATGATAATTTTTCAATTTCATTGTGTTTTTTTCATATTTGCTATACATAAAAAGAAGAAAATAAAAATACAAAATAAACAATTTTTTTTTTAGTTTTTGCTCGAGTTTTTGTTTCCTTAGAGTTTCGGAACAGCTGTATTATACTGAATTAAATTTGAATATTTGTTTGCATACATAGAAAGTTTATCAAAGTATTTTGGATTAATATTGAATTAAAGAAAAAATAAAGAAGTAAAGTCACAATTGTGACACCCTGGAGGGTAAGGGTTATAATACATAAGCGTTAAGGATTGGTTGATAGACTAGATTGTAGGGACAGTCTCACAAAACCGAATAGTATGGATAAAATCGGGTACAGGCCCATTTTAATAAACCGTTGTTGTCATCTGTTCGCTAGCACCAAAATAATAATGCATTCATAAATTGCATAAATTACATGATGTCGATAATCTCAGAAAAGTGCATTTAACTTGACTTTTAAGGTACGTTTTTAAAATACTTTGCATACATCCTAATAAATTACCTCTAAACTGGTATAGGATCTTGACTAAAATGTTGAGATACGATTTAATCTTTTAATGTGTTTTAGGAAACCGGGTATACCCTGACTATAGTCATGATGGCTACAAAACAGGGTAAGTTACGTGACAAAGATTCCGATATTCGGAGGAAGAAGATGTTGACAATGCGTGTCTTTATTGCGATGAATTGGGCCCTGTTATGCAAGAAAGAAGCAACCCACAATATGTGTTAGGAGTAAAATAGCTTAATTTTCGATTAGTTTTTTCAAAAATATAATTTCTATTCATTAGTTTAATTATAATGCAGTATTATTATTGTAGAATGTAGCTATGTCCATACTAGTATGGACATTTCTAGATCAGTATACCACATCATTTATTTTTTTTAGTGAGTGTCAGTAAAAATGTTACGTAACACTTAAAAAATTATAAACTTAAAAAATGTTTATTGGATCACGTTTTTAACAATGATCTAGGCTTAAAGAGACGGATTCCTTGCAAATTTTATTGCACACGGCGTAGTTAACAGTTAACTAAATCCTCTAAACAAAAACAATTAGAGATGGAAAACCATAGCCAATAACCGGTTTTCGGTTAACCGGTTCCGGAAATTACATCAGACCGGTTTTGGGTTACGCCGCGTTACATGGGGGGGAGGGGGGGGTCAAAAATGGCCAAACTTTGCGTTACGTAATACTTGAACGCTCCCATGCGACATTATCTCATTTTTTTAAATTTGTGGGTTGGTTGCTTTTTGCATAACAATTATTGTTTTTAAACTCGAATAAATATTATTCCTATCCTACTTTTGTGTTCCTATTTCTTAAATACTTGTTTTTCCTTTACTACTTATTTACATAGTATTTATATTACTACCCGGTTTTACCATACCAGTTTAACAAAACCGGATACTTAGACGTTTTAACAAAAAAATCGTTTTAACTATAAAAATATTTTTAACAACTGATAATAGTAGGACACACTAAAAAAGTCATTTAGTACGATGATTAGAAAATAGATTGATGGAATAATTAAAATTTTTATAATTTGGTTTAAAATTAAAAATTTCTTTCCTTACTAATTCTACGTCTAATCACACGTTAGTGGTACTATGTGCTTGAGACATACAAGTCTTTAACTTGCTACCATTCAAATTCTACAGACTAGAAGAGGTATGAGTAGTTGTCTACATCTAGCAATAGATGGCGCACAAGTCTACATCAATCTAATGACTATATTTCTTTTGCGAATAAAGTCTAAAAACGTTTTCTTAATCAGCGTGCAGAGTTGACTCTTGGTACTGAAGAGGGCCAGCAGACCTAAACTGTCAGTCTACCAATATCACTCTGTACGATGATTAAAAAATAGATTGATGGAATAATAAATTTAGTAATATGTTAAAATTAAATAAATGTTTGCTTCAGTAAAACTGCAATCAATGCAGACATTTTTGTAACTGATAACCGGTTCTGTACGACTCTCTCCTATTATGAGCAATGTTTGATTATGCAAGCCTGTGGGTAGCGCTTAACCTACAGGATGCACATGGCCCGATATTGCCCTGTAAATTTCGAAATATTGTAGGTATTTCAAAAAAATCCATTTTTGGTTCCTTGCACCAATTACCTCTGTACGAGGTGAATGATAACATATACAAACAGGGCCGTAACCAGAAAAAAAATCTAGGGGGACTTAGCCCCCAGGGTGGCACATTCAAAAAAAAGCTTTGCCCCTGACGGGTTCAACCAAAACATGGCGCCCAAAAAAAAACCTCCTAAAAAAATCTTTGTCCTGGACGGTTTCTACCAAACTTGGCGCCCCCTGCCCCACCCCCCTAGTTACGGCCCTGTATACAAACCTCGTCTCTGCACATGGTGAATGATAACATATACAAAGTCCAAATAACTATTCCAATTAGTTTTTAAGTTACGTAATATTCGAGTAATAAGTTGGAGTTGGTATAAGTTATTAGTACAAGAAACCGAAAATATTTTTTTATTCGCTTGTATTCCAAAGTGACATTTTTCGGTTAGAAATGTTAAGTTAAAAGTAACACTTTTGTTAAAAGTTTGTCTTTTGTTTTATTTGCAGCCCGTCAAAGTACTTTTATTATTTTTCCCTTTTTTTGTTAAAAATATGTGTTCAAGCGAATAAAAAATAGCGTATGATACACGGACGAGAAATGTATCTCGGTCTTACGCAGTTGTAAATCTCGGCTCACGCCTCGATTCAAAATCCTTGCAGATTCGTAGATTTTTTGATATTTTCTTAATAAAATATTAATCTCTAATTAAAAATACATAAAAAGTACTCTTTATGTCACACGGTAGAGCCAACCGTTTTCGATAAAATTAAAGAGGTAATTTCACGTTCAAAAAATGTACAAAAATAAAATTCAATACTGCAGGGTGATTCTACATTAAAAACTGTGAAAAAAAGCTCATACACATCAAGGTTCGAAAATCAGTTTTAAGTCTACTACGGCCTCTTAAAGGGTAACACTTTTTAAGGGACCGTAGCTACGGCCCCTTAAAAAGGTACCTAAGCGATTTGTGGATATTTGTGTATGGGAAGTTTTTTTTCATAGTTTTTAAATTAGAATCACTCTGTAGTATTATAAATGTTAAGTTAAAAGTTACACTTTTGTTAAGAGTTTGTCTTTTGTTTTACTTTGGCGGGCTGTAGCCCGTCAAAGTACTTTTTTGGTCCCTTATGAAAAATTGCATAGCGGTTGTGTTCGTCTTTTGTTGTACTTTTGCGGTCCCTTATAGAAAATTGTCAGATAACTGACATAACCAAATTAAAACTAATTTTACTTATTATTTTTACCTTTTTTGTTAAAAATATTTTTACAAGCGAATAAAAATAGCATATGATACACAGACGAGAAATATATCTCGGTCTTACGCGGTTGTGAATCTCGGCTCACGCCTCGATTCACAATTTCCGCATGCGACCGAGGAACATTATTTCTCGTCCTTGGATCATAATATACTATTTTGAGAAACGATGTTTCGAAATTTACAGGCCGATATATTGGGGTTGCATAGTTATGAGATGAGACTACATTATGCTAATCGCACTAAATGTAATTTGTGCGAATATTGTGCGACATTCCCATTAATACACGTCCTTCCTAACGAACAATTTACTGTAAAAAAAGAGCTAGAATGCATTCACAGAACATAATCCACGCCAAAGAAAGTGCTTTCTTCCTTCATTAAATTCTTCTAGCCTCTTTCAAAATTATGCTGGGTGCATATTAACCAACTAATAACTAATAACTCTTCTCTCTAGAATAGGCATTTCATTCATTAAAATTGACAAAAACGTCGGCAACATAAACATTCGTCTGTCTTACTCGCACATATTTATTCTAACAGAGACAACAATACCAGTTACTGATTATTGTTATTGTTCAGGCCTGAATATACCTACTATTTGTTAACAAACAAACCGAGATGTTGGCGATACTTTATTTTAACGGTATGAGTATTCTAGAAAGAAGAGTTATTAGTATTGATATTAACTCAAGTCGTAACTTGCAATTAGATAATATGCCGAAAACTTGGAATTATACAGGGTTATTTAGAAATAAGTTGGAGAAATTTATTCACTCAACTGTCACTTGTCAAATAATTTTCTTGTAAATGTCATTAAAATTTTTAATAAAAATATTAATTTCTAAGCTATTTGTTGGATAAAACCTTGTATGGCACTCATGGGTAAACCGATATGCCCTCTCGAAAATTAACCTGCTTGGCTGACGCCTCGCAGGCTAATTTTCTCATGAGCAATATCTTACTTTACCCACTAGTACGATAAATAACTATTATCAATGCCAAGGCATGTGCAAAAATTCGCTACTGAGGTTTTTAGGGTTCCACAAATTTTAAATAGAAACTAATTGTTAGATGTATCCTTAAGAGGGTCGTACCACCCTTAGGGCTGATTTCCGGACCACCCTTCATATGAACTTTTTTTCATATTTTTTAACGTAGAATCACCTCTTAAATTTCTCGAACTTATTTCTGAATAACCCTGTATAGCAAGACATATAACAAGAATTTTTTGGCGATGTGTGTATTTTTAAACCTGTAATAATACTTTTACATTTTAATGTTAGTTTTTTTATTTAAAAATAATAAAACTAATTTTAGCGTGGGTTCATACCCCCCGGGGGCCCCCTCATTACACATCGTCGCACTGTACCTAGTATGTTTTTATGTATGTTTGTTTCATATAACCCTGTAAAAACTCGGTTTTTTACTTAAACGGTTCCTTATAAAAAAATACAAATTATTCTCATTTGTTTATTTGTTTATTTACTGATTACCCCCTTTTTTTAAATCAAAAAAATTATGACATTAAATATGTTAAAATAAATTAATAATTAACAATAATTAAGGGCAAGGGGAAGAGAAGAGGTAAAATATTGTGTGTGTGTGTTGTTGAATTCCAAACATTCCGGCCAGGTGCCAGTTACTAAAATTTGAACAGTATACATGAGACTATTCGAGGTTTCTAAAATGCAGAAATACCGTGCGTTTGAGATTATAAAGTACATAGAAAACAAAGATAAAACGATCAGATCAAGGCTGACGTGATTGTAGTGGGGAGACGGCTGTGCGCTGCTTCATTTTAAAAAAATCACGTCAGCCTTGATCTTTGTTTTCTATTTATTATATAATTTCAAACGCACGGTATAGAGCCATATTCTGGCTAAACTTTAGTATACTTATGTAAAACCAAAGGAGGTACCACTAAATTTAAGAAATGAAGGGTACAGGGGAAATCCCCGGTAGTTCATTTTAGTCCGAAAACAGGTTGATAATGCCATCCTGTGGTTATTGAATTGTACTTTCCGAATGAGCTATCATCCTTCGTGCAAAACCCCGTCATTCACTTTAAAATACATTTGAAAATATGTGGTACTGGGGATAAACCTCGGTAGTCCAACAAACGCGCGTCCGTTGCAATCACCTAGTGACTGTGACTGTGTCATCCATGCATTGGAAAACTTTGAAAACCATTTAACTAAAAATCAGCTAAAAATCCTTCAAATGTTTACGCGACCCTGATAAAATTTTAGGTTATGTTTCTTCGACGACCTTTTATTTAGACGCAAAATATTTCATACAACCCGGGGTGTATAACCCGGGGTGTTTCATAAATACTAAGTCGACGGTACTATTTTCTATACTTTTTAAAATCTTATGTCCTAGGAAAAATAGCTATTATTGAAATTTGACGCCTTAGGCGGTTGCCTACTAATTCCTGGAAAAGCTGGGTGAGATAAACAATTAGATGTTTCAATACCATTTTTTTTAAATATTCAGTTAACCACTCTAGAAAAAATCTTGTATTCGCATGCGCGCGATTATCGCCAAATACTTTTGACGTGACGTGACGTGACAATTTCATATCACGTCTTGACATACGGCGTACGGCCCTAGTTATTTCATTGGTGGTAACCGTGCGCATGCGAAAACAAGGTTCTTTCTAGAGTTGTCTACTTGTACTTCTCAATTAAATTATGTTATTGGAAATTTGATTAAAATTTAAAAATCAAACCAAAACTGTACACAGTAACCATTTTGAATGTATTTAAATTCGATTTAAACATGCTAAAACCAAAAATAAAACTCATTTCCTAGCATTACATTACAAACAAAAATGAAAAATATATTTAGGTCAAACTATCTGTATTTTGATTATATTTCGCATGTTGGCAAAATCCCAAAAAAAATGTTTTTATTTAATTTTTAGTTTATATCTAACATACTTAACATTCATTACAAATTTAAAAATAATAACATGGTGATAAAATTAAGGTTAATCTAATAAAAGTTTGTAAAATTAAGGATGTGTTATAGCCAATACATTAGGTTGTGCCATATTTTTAGAAATATTTTTTTTAACTACGTAAAATAATTTTAAATCATTAACTAAAAGAGGACATTGTAGAAAACTTCATATAAATCTGTTAACACGCACAGAACCCAAACCCAAGTGACAATTAAAAAAAATCCCTATAAAAATGATTCCATGCGTTTTTGTAGGGAATTAAACATTACTTTTATTTACGCAAAACTTTTTGTTCTACTATAAATAATAAGTGAGATATGGCTAAAAATTTTAGTTTTTGTCCATTTTACCCCCCTTGCCCTACGCTAATGTTAACCATATTTGATACGACTCAGATGGAAAAGGTCGTGAATCGTTCGGTGAAACAATTTTTTAAATAAGACATTCAGTTAAAAAGTTATAAGGTTTACATAAAGACAGAAAGATCAGACCAACAGATAGACAGACAGTCGGACAGACAGACATACAGACAGAAAGACAGATATTTTTTCACATTTTCTCTACGTCTCATGACATTCTTAAGCCAAAAATAAAAAAAAAATTGTTTGATTTTTCGGTCGATTTCAATAACGGGTCACCCGTCAAAAGCCTTAAAAAAGACAAGTCAAACCGATTTTTAAAAAATAAAGGTTTAGTGGACTTTTCTAATTTTCCAAGGTTCCCTACGCAATAGATAACATTCCACTCCGGTTCGAGAGCAAACTTTCTACTTAAAAATTAGCACTTGAAAATCTTTTGCCTCCTAAAATTTTCCACCCTAGAAAATTGCCTAGTACTGCCTAATGGAAATCTGACAATCCTAATAGGAAAAGTCGGAAAACCACTTTTAAGTTAAGCTTCTCCTTACCTATGGTCTGTTGTCCGTATCAAGCAAGATAGTAAATTAAAAATCGCACAGTGAATATTTTTTACAACACGTTTGAATAGTATATGTTTGTTTATCGAATATAGTTATGTTTTATAAAATAAACTACGCAGTATATTCGCACATCCAATATTCGAATCAGTTTTGAAAATATTCACTGTGTGATTTTTAATTTACTATCTTGCTTGATGAAACAGACCATAAAAGATAAATTATACTCAATCTACAGTGCCTTAATTTAAAGTTTTATGTCAAAAATGAGCGTGGTTTAAAATCTAGGAAAATGGCAAACCCGCAAACGTGTTTTTAGCCTTTTTCGGTTTCTCTTCTAGTTTGTCAAAATATATTTTTAAGGTTATTATGACTTGTTTGTGATACCTCGTATATTTTTGAACTTTTTTTGTTCTCCAGTTGGATTAATCATATTCTTTCTTCATTCTGTTATTACCAAATAGAGTTTTAAATAAATGGAACCCATTGTCTTCGGACTTTTAACGTAACGTAACATTTAATAAATCTTTTCTATGAAAATGTGCGCACATGTAATTTGTGACATCTAATGCCAAAACATAGTTACCAACAAACAAATACCAATTTTTACCAGATTTTATTGTCTCCACTGTCTTCCTTGACAGGAAACGTCACATTAAGGCTCTATAACTCAATCCTTGTTTAAATGAACTAAATGGCTTGACTTTTTAACCGACTTCCAAAAAAGGAGGTTATCAATTAGACGAGTTTGTTTTTTTTTTGTTAATGTTTGATCCGGCATAACCTTGGAACGGATGAACGGAATTAGATAAAACTTTTTGCAACTTAAAAAGGGCATTCACGAGGTGTTCCCGTTTTAATTTGATTCTCGGATAATGCCTAAAATCTAATAATTTTAAAGCCATTTCACTTAAAAATGGCATAATTTTTAGATTTATATCGCATAACTCAGATAAGCCGGATAACTTAATTAAGCGGTCACTCAAATATTACGGCAGGCTTTTTAATGCCGCTAATCTTAATTCTGTGGACCTGTAATATTAAAATGCCGAGAGAAAATAGAGAAAATGATAAAATTTGTGAATATACTATAAGGCTTTATTTTATTATTACTTAACGCTTAAAGTTTAACAACGGTTTCCTTTGGTATTTCGTTTAAAATAGGGTTGGTTGGACTAAAATATGCAAGTATAAAACTAAAATGAATGTTATTATTAATTTATACACACCTATATTGACAACTCCGTGATTGGTGATTTCCCAGCAAGAATGCAACCTTAAGATGTTCAACGAGTTACTTTGCTTTGTAGAAAAGTAACCCAGTGCCACATCGGTAACATGGTATGCCTGCAAGGAAAACTCATAAAGATCTGGAAGTAGTTGTGCTACGGCTCCTACAGCTTCGTCTGCCACATTTATGCAATCATTTAGGGTCAATGATACTATTCTAGGGTTAAGACATGCCCAAAGTCCTGCCTCTGTAATTTCATTGCAGCCTGCTAATTCTAACTCGTACAATGCCTAAAATTACACAAGAAATTTAAATTAAAAATTGTTTTAAATAAATAAATCTTTATTTCACCAATTATGACTGAGTACACGAATACATTTCGCATAAGCAACCATGAACATGAAATTTGTCTTAAAATAACAAAAATTAATGTATACCTAAAGGATTTAAATATTCCGACAATGAATATGGCTCCAGGTTTAATAAAAAGGATAAAATATTTCTTTTAAAAGTATTAAAACTATTTACAGATTTCAAATCATTTGGTAATTTATTAAAAACAGTTAAACATGAATAACAGGAGTCTTTTTCAAATTGAGTTAACCTGTGTCTAGGAAGGTTATAATTAAGGTTTCTATTACCAGATGGTTTAAAATCACGAAATAGGTTTTTATTTTTTTACATAAAAGTTAAAAGTTCATACATATATAACAAGGTGAGAGTTAACATATTATTCCGGCTAAAAATGACTCTGGAAGATTCACTATTATTTAAACCTAAAATTGTGCGAAGTGCACCCTTCTGTATTGTAAACAAATCCTGTACATGAGTACTTTGCCCCCAGAAGAGTATACCATACTTTAAAACTGACTGAAAATTTGAAAAATATATTGTTTTCAACGTATTAAAGCTTACATAGGATTTCAACACTTTTAAAGAATATTTAATTGAATTTAGTTTTTTACTTAACTGCTGAGTGTGAAAACTCCAATGTAAATTTTCTTCCAATACCAAACCCAAAAATTTGGTATTATCCGTGACGTCTAAAAACAGATTGTCGTATGGTATACTTTCCGGGGTAACAAAGTTAGATTGTAAAGTTTTAAAGATTACGACCTTGGTTTTTTCCCTATTTAAAATTAACTTATTTTTTAAGAGCCATTCTAATATATTTTTAATACAATTTTGGAGTAAAACTGACAACTTTTCGCCTTAACTAAAAGGTTTGAATCATCAGAAAAATTTATTATTTGTTATTAAAAAGTTTAGTTTAGTTTAGTTTATTTTATAGCCTTAGACGTGTAGACAGGTATTTTACATGATATTTAACTGATATAAATACAAAATTTTTAAAATAAATGCTCTTTACTACTAAGCTCTCCATTAAAAAAATCTCCAAGTATGATAAACACTTAAATTTTGACACCATCATCTTTCCCGTCTTCCTTCAATCCTGCAGCCTTTTTGCATCCCTTTGGTTCTCCCAAACTAAATTTAACATTTAATCATTTCCCAAATCATAAAGTTTAAAAAAATAGGTAATGAAAATAAAAATTCTACTTTGACATTCACAATTGGTCGGTCTAAAGCCAAAGTGAACTGCGCCACTTTTTCAAGGTTTTTTGTTTTTATTGCAGACCGTAGGATATCAAAATCTGCACTATGGACTACCAATAGTAAAAAAAAATTGCGCTTAGTTCACTTTGGCTTTAGACCAACCAATTGTTGGTTTATGTTTATTACTTTGTACAGAAATCCTACTCTTTATTTTTTTTTATTTCAGGTGCTTTATTTAAAGCAAGATAACCTGGATTGTTTGTTTAACCTCGTACTATTCTACTTAATATAGAATCCCCTAAGTCCAGGACTTGTGTGGGCTAGTAGTAGAGGGAACCATCGTTTTTAACGTATAAATTCGAAAAACCTATGCCGGCATTGTTAAGGATCCAAGAAAATAGGACATGTAACATGTCACATGTTACATGTCGTTTTAAAGGTTTTTTCATGCCTAATACAATGGTGATTTTCAATAGAAAATCGATTTACTGAATCTCGAGATAATGGGGCACAAATGGGTAAATTATATTAAAATTTGTGATTTTACAAAAAATTAAAAGAAACCGTCACATAGATTTTTTTAAAATTTTCACTGAAAATGTTCTAGGAGGCCTTTTCGGCTAATAAAGAACATTTTTGGGTTTTCCCAAAAAGAAAATAAAACGCTAAAAACCTATAGTGTAACGTTTAAGGCGGTGCTCAGAATTAGTTGTACATAAAAATACATATAACAAAAAATGTTGGAAATTTGGTCCTCTTTATTTTCATATAAAATGTTTTTTGTCCTAGGATACAGCGATCTTGGGATAATTAGATGTTATAAGTCGTACAAAAAAATACATACGACAAAAAATGTTGGAAATTTACACAACGTTTTTTATCCTAGGCTGCACCGATCTTGAGATATTTTTAAAAATCCTGTTTTTGTGAAAAATACTTACGTCAAAAAAATGACAGTTCCATATCGAGTTCAAGGTCGCAAAATTGGTCTTGTATTTGCGGACCTCTACCCTATAAAATAAACCCAAAATCAAAACTCCCTGAATTATTTTTAGGTAAAGCCGCTTTTATTCGCTTGACGACTGGATTAGGTAGGCAACTTTTTATATTGATACGTATCGTATACGTATACGTATACGTAAATCGTATACGCGCACAGTCACAGTCGATTGTAATATTAATATTTTAGATATTACCTATAATTTCAGCTAGATCGTAATTTATTACACATTATGTAGCAATTATTATATAATTTTATTATTGTGTTATCCAACTACATTATGATAATCCCGTCTGTAAAGTAAATTTAATTAATTTAAAGTCTAAAGGATCCTTTTTATGTCTTTAAGTAATCCAATATCGGATGAAATTACCATGTCAAAATAAATTTTGTATTCGTTGGTATTCCAAAGTGAAATTTTTTTGTTATAAATTATGTCAAATAAAAAAAGTCCAGGGATATGCAACTTTTGCCATGACTGTGACTCATGAGCTCAACTAGTGTTGCCGCTTAAAGCGATAGTTATAGAGCAATAAATACCTCTCCTTTCGCAAATACGATGCGATATTTCAAAAATTATCGTCTTGCACAAACGATAACGAGAGGCCTCTCGTTTTCGCCTACCTCTCGCGATAATGATACTTATCGTTCCAGCGTAAAATTTGAATATTTCAGCCATATAATATTAGTTAAATGGATTTGACTCAAATGTCACATTTTAAAAGAATGTAGTATCTGACTAATACGAGGGGTAATTTAAAAGAAGGCAAAAAGGCCAGAGCTGCTGTTAGTAGGATCTGAGTGCTAAAAATCAATTTTAATAGTCTTTATATATTTTGCTTTCCCATTTTTACTTTCTCATAAAGAAATTATTGTGATAGAAAAAAAAGCAAACATTTTTTTTACCTAAATCGAGAAAAATCAAAATACTTTATGAGAAAGTCAAAAATATATAAATACTATTAAAATTAATTTTTAGCACTCAACTCATAAGTTATTTAAATTATTTATAAGGTAAAAATTACAGTCTTTTTATAACGAGATTTTGCAATGCTAAAAATCGATTTTTTTAATTAATAATTTCTTTTGATAAAACAACTCTTCCTCTTTTATAAGATACCCGTAGAATCATTATATCTTCATTATTGTACGCATAATATTATTACAAAAAAAATATCTCTGGGATAAACAAAAAAACTGTTGAATGAATCGTTCTGACATTTTAACCATTTATTAAGTACTATAAGACGCAACTTTTTACACAATAACAAAGTCTTAGGTTGATTTTTTCAAAATTTATTTTTTATTGAATAATATGCAAATTTTCATCCTGTTTTGCAGTTTTCTGAGCAACAAATAATTCTATCGACATTAAAAAAAAAGCAATTTTGAAGGTTTAATTATTACCTACAAAATGGTTACTTTGACTGTAGATAAAAATACTCAACTTTTTTACTGGTATGCAAAAATACATTTTTTGACCATTAATTGTTAATATCTTAAAAACCACACCAAATCCACCGCAGCAAATACATAGGTTTTGATTCTATACACCTGTATTGCCTGAAAAACTTGACAGACCTCTAGTTGAGCCACAGTAACCAACAGGGTATTTTTTTTTGCTCATATCCCTGGATTAAAAGTGACGCGTTTATTACTAGTTCGTCTTTTGTTTTACTTTGACGATCTGCAGCAAAATTTAAAGTAGGGACATAAACTTCACGCAGAATCTACCTGATGCTGATTTGTTTCTTGCGAGTTTCTTTTTGTTTGGTTGTGAGTTGATTGCTTTTTGCATAACAGTAATAGTAATTGACGTTGTCTAATGAGAATTGCTACTGTCATCACTGCATACAGACCATTTGTTAGTGTAAGAAGAAGAAGAAGACGAAGAAGAAATAAACGCATATTTGCACGATTAAAAAAAAATGTTGTCCTACTTCTTTTTGATAAGCATAGTACACTATTTTTCCTATGACCCAAATAAAAATATAATTACTTAAAAAAATATTATTTTGTTTAAGTAAAGATAAATAAAATTATCATTATTTAAAATTATAATTATTAAATTGATTAAAATTAAGTATCTACCAGTACTTTACAGAAAAATAAATACTCTAAAAAGTCCAAACCTATATGTTTATTTTTGCTAAAATTCCCGAACCGGTTGTGTCAACCTTGACAACCCGCTGAGAAAAATAACTTTCTATGAACGTTGTATGAAAGTTAAAAAAAAACTTTGCAACGTTGGTAAAAAAGTTGAACTAACTTCCTATGAAAGTGCATAGAACCGTAAATGTCCTACCTACAAAACGTTATTAAATAACGTTATTTTCTGACATCTTTTAGACGTTAAATGGAAGTTTCATTTAACGTCAGAAAATATCGTTCATTCATGTATGGATCACACATACATTTTTGCTTGTGTCTTGAAAACGCGAAGAGATACCAAAAAAGTAACGAAAAAATCGACCCTCCCTAAACATAATCTCCCACATAAATCCATTTTCAACAACTTGAGCACACCGGGATGTTCCCATTGGGAACTTCCCAGTGGGAATGTTCCTCAAGATGACTGGAGGAACTAGTTCCTATAGGCGAAAGCCTCCAGATATCTATGGATCACCATACCAACCGGATAGTGTGTATCAAATTAGCTGACTAGTAAGTTAATATTAGTATCTCCTTATAAAGACAGCTGTCTTTTAATACTAGCAGTCCTAGAGCGCGACTTTATTCATTTAAAAAGTTTAGTTAGTGATAGAAAATTACACGTGGCCCCACCTATAGTATAACGCTGTTAAGTGCACTAAAATTGAAAAATTATACAGGCGCCTGTACTAAATAACATCTATAAAAAGTCACATAATAACGTTAGAAATGTAACTTATAAACGTTTATATATATTCTATTATAAGTTAGATAATAACGTCAGAATTAACTTTTGCATGAAAGTTATATAAACATATATAAAAAGTCAAATAATAACGTCAGGAATGGAATGTAACTTTATTTAGACGTTTATATAAGTTCCATGCAAAGTTAATATTTAACGTTTTTATGAAACTTTCTATGGAAGTTTAAGTAACTTTCATAGCAAGTTCCACAATAACTTCATGAAGTAACTTCATATGGAAGTTAAAAAAACTTCCACATAAAGTTATTGTCAAACGTTAAGTAATAACCTTTTATGAAAGTTGAACGTTCGTGCTCAGCGGCAAATCACCTCAAATCTACCTTGGTCTCTTGTAGATTTCGTTTGTTGTCGTTGATTAGACTTTCAAAGTTAACATTTGTTACGCTTTGTTCATTCAAATTATTCTTATCTCATAAAAATTCAAACAATTTATAACCCAGAATTATCTTAACTAATAAAAAGGTGGAAAAAATAAATCTATATCCAGATGCATAAAAATAAAATGGGGTGAATATAAAAAAAATCATGATAGTTTTGCTTTTCCTCACGTGTATAATATTATTTTATACGCATATGAAATATGACACTTTCTTAATCTCTAAATCGTGTAATAGTAGATTACAGGTCGACTTGGAAAATAGTACTTTTCCGATACCTTTATTCACGTACCGAGACCATTTATAGGTCGAGGAAAAGTACCATTTTCCGGGAGACCTGTATACTATTTTATTCGCAACCATTTTTATTTAAAAATAAAGTACTAATTTTTTTGAAACCTAGATGTTTGAATTCAAATGAAGAAAATAATACTATAATACTTAGTTTTTTAGTTCTTTTCATATTCACCACAAATATTCTTTCCTGCATTTCACAAGAAAAGGAGAATCGTATAAAACTGAAGTTTCACATACGAGTAACCCAAATAAACAACCACAAAAAACATTTGTCAATAGCTCACAAGGCACGGTTTATAACATTTATTATCCTTCTCAGTCTCAAAAGTAAAAAACATAAAACTGTACATTTATGTTTTTTAAACAAAATGTATTAGATTGTATTCGTGTTTTTTTATGACAACACTAGTTTAGCCATCTTGCTTTAGGTATTAATAATTATATTTTTATCGGTGGGGCCATCTAGCGGAAATTAATGATTTAAATTGCAGACCAGTAATAATTAATTTACTGGTCTCTATTTTTCATTACAGGTCAGGTCCAGGCGTGGAAAACAGTAGGACAAGGAATCACGTACTTTCCAAACTTTATTAATACATATAATGTGTGTATTACATATACAGTTGCGAATAAAATTTGTTATTTCCATAGGTGGTTGTAGGAAATAGTTATTTTTGTATTAAGAGCGCAAAATGACTGATTTCTGCTTTAGCGCGGAATTTGCTGATCGAGGCGTCTAGCCGAGATCAGCAATCACGCGAAAGCAGAAATCACATTTTTCTCTCGTGATACAAACAACGTTTTTTCTACGATCTAAAATAAATAAAGGAGGATATCGGGTTTTGGGCCATCGGCCGTCGTTCATAAGATTTTGCACAGACACGGGTCTTTAAAAAAGACTTAATTTGCCAAATTTTTAGCTCCCAAACCATTCCGGAACACCTTCAAAATAGCTCCCGAATAGGTGAATTTTGGTGACATTTAATGACTTTTTCAAAAACAAAAAATCAATCTGACAACAGGGCACATTATTAAGTAGTATAAATAATTTAGTTCTCCTCGTCATTTTTGACATCACAAATAACTTGTTTCAGTAAATTGTTAAATAAAATAAAATATAAATAGAAACTGAATTAAAGAATTTATTATGTATTATACTACATATGTAGAGTATACAAGATATAACAGTTATTTAATAAGGAAGAAACTCTACGACCGGGTAAAATGGATCAAAATAGATTACAGATTATAAAGAAAGTGCATGGAATGATTGTATATAACACTGCAGTACTGATCTATTCTTTTTATGAAAGAACAATTGTGGAGGTGAATTTCCAAACGCAGTTTTTGACTTTGTGACATAGCAGCTTGTCAATTACTTGACAATCAAATTGTATTGTTTACTTAGTGACAAGCTGCTATGTTACAAAGTCAAAAACTGCGTTTTGAAATTCACCTCCTCAATTATAATGGGATGGTTTGGAATAGATTTTTTGCATTAAAAATTATTTGTAAAGTTATCAGTGTAGTATTTTTATTATAAATAGTATAAAATATCTGTGTACCCTATTGAAAATGAAGGGTCTGGGCGGATATAAATGGTTCACAAACCGGACTTTAGCGGGTGAAGTTCATTCGCTCAAGTCCGGTTTGTGCACCATTTATACCCGCGTAGACCCGGCATTTTCAACAGGGTAGGTCCTGAACAACTTTAAATAAATAAATAAATAAAATATTCTCCGTCCGTAGACTTTGAGGTTGGTGTTTATTTAGTTTTAATATGGGTTTAAAAGTTAAAACTGATTTAAATTCAACGTTTTTTCATGAAGAAATTGGATACAAAATTCATGAATATGAGAATTCCTTAATATGTGAATTATGTAGTGTATAGGCGCGATTAGATGCTCTAGTTTCTTTAGAGAAAAAGTTTTCTCTCAGATTGGAAAAAGCAAATCAAAACCTAGTATTGCCAATTAGTATATAGTTGCTCTAATATATTATGCAAGCTGGAAATGTGTGAAAAGAAGAACAAGAAGAAACTGTACCATAACATTTTATAATCACCATCCGCAATTTTCAGACAGCAAATCTCCCTTAAATTAAGATTTTTTATCCCCTTTAAATAAGTTTCTCGCTTCAAGTTTGTATAGGTTATATTAATGTTGTTCATAAAGTTCCAGATATATCACATCTCTTTTTATTAATGTACCCATCGCATCCAAAACAACATTTTATCAAAAATTAACTTGACAATTAGTTTTCATTCAAGTTATGTCAAAAAGGCTCGACTTTTCATGTCAGAAAAGCTTGACTAGTGGACTTTGCCTCGTAATAAAAAGCAATATTGCCAAGATGTATATTTTTAGTTAATTCTATTAAAATATTTTTTTTTTAACAATTACTACTAAATAAACAGTTTAAATTGATTAATTTGCCATTTCTTATCAAATTAAACCTAAAAACAAACACTTTTAATGTGGCCCAAAATACCCCCCTAAAACGATATCCTCCTTTCAGGTAAGAAATTTATAACCTTACAAGGTCGCAGCACTTCCAATTTTTTGCAAATCTGGTGGTTTAGAAGAAAAACCCTCTCCATAATTCCTTTATAACAACAAATATTTATCACATAAATATTTACCACACGAAATTGAGATTTGATAAAAGATTAATAATTTTATTTAAAATTTATTATAAGATTTATTTTGACAACTAATGTCATGTCAATTTTTAAAGTATTTCTTTTAATAACAATTATTGTAAGAAGCAAAATTATATTTGGAATTAGGGTTGCGAACAATGTTGCGAAGGGATATAAAGAGGAAGAGAATCCGTGTTAATGAAGGTGGAGCGTAGAAGTGATTTGGAAATTTTATGTAAAAGTTAGGAAACGTCAAAATTTGAATACATTTTTTTTTTCAGAATTAATGGGGAGCCCCTAGCACAAGCCAGAAGCTTATTTGGGCTTTGTAATATTTTTAATAAACTATAACTATATTAAAAATGGCAGAACACAACATCTCGTAGCATATACTTGACACTGTCAAGTTTACAGCTGTTTTACGATTGACTTGCCGGTTCCCTACACTCGAATGTAGAGTGCACTCTAGCGCACAAAATTCAATTTTGTGATTGCTATCATGGTAACAAACAGAAAAGTAAAATGCTAAGAAATTGATTATTTTTCGGTCAGAAAACTTCATGTGTTTTTGTAGAAATGTTAACTTTTCTATTACATCGTAGAAAAATAATATTTTTTACTAACCTGAAGATGATCCAACAATGATTCTAGCCCTCTATCCGAAATATTAGAACATCTTAAGCTGACAGAATGTAGATGTTTCGACGCTAAAGGATATATGGTAATTAAATCCAAGGCATCTTCATCAGATGCTCCCATCAGGCATAGATTATGAAATCCTCTTCTAAGCAATGACGCATAGAACCTTGCTTTTTCATTTGCTTGCGAGGATCGCATTTCTCTGCATTGTAAAACTGGCATTAGTCCAGACCAATATCTTGGATTTCTATATAGGATATCTCTCCATCGAGTACAAACTTGTGCTAAAACACACCTTTCACATGGCGTAAAATAAAGAAAAAATCTGCTTAAAAATTTTTCTTCGAGGAAGAGTTCTTCTAAACTTAAAAAATGTGGTTGAGTTTTTAGGCTTCTACTTGTTAACGTACTTGTATTACTATAAGTATTGCAGTTATTTTTATAATGATGTCTTGTGGGTAGTATTCTAGATGGTTTTTCAGGTATAGTTGCAGCATTATTACTTCCTCCGCAAAAAACGTTGGTAACCCTTTCCATTACACTAGTTTTAGAATGATATTTATTACTTCTAAGTCCTAATCCATTTATTCGTTTGGAAAGTTCAGCAGAAGCTTTTTCCACGACCCCCTGAGCAGATATAGAAGACATTTTTAAAAACTTTATGTATTTTAACTTATTTTAACTTTATTGATTTTGAAAACTAATTTAAATAGATGTTCACGTAATTTTAAAATACCAGTTCAGTCATGTTCTTTCTGCTGAATCGCATATAACGTAAAAGAAATAAGCGTTTACTGCGGCGACAAACACAACACTGCTGCTGGAGAATTTGATAGACAAGGGTTAGGATGTCGAATCAATACACCCCCTTATGGCACGCGCATTAGAGCAGCTATTCAGGGGTTTAATATTTGTAGATGCCTGCAATTTTTAGATTTTTTAAAATGATTGATTTTTATAACCGTAATATAATGCAAAATATCTAGAATATTGTAATATAAATATAACGAAAAACTTGAAAAAGTTGTTAAGTACAACTAGCTAAAAGCAGACTTCCTTATCTTCAACTTTTTAAATAAGTGACTTTTCTAAATATTTAATTATTCACAAATATAAGTACAACAAAATTTGTTTGTTAATTTTATTAAGATAAGTGAAAATATTTAAATTAAAGCGATAATTATTTATTTGTAGCCACTTCACTAAAAAGATTTAAAGATTTTAGGCAGCACTGCCATCTAGTGAAGAACAATCCAATTAAAGTATACTTTTACGTACTTCTGAGTTTAGAAACATAAACTTTGGTTTCATGAAAACCTGATTTTACAGGTGCGTCATTTAGGAGAGTATAGAGTGAGCTACCCTCACGGTGTTCCTGAACTTGCAGTAAATGAAAGTTTTTAGTACCTAAAAAATTCTTGCGGGGTTCAAATTGTGAGCACATTTCTGTGCTTTGTGCACAAATCCGTGTTTTTGTAAATTTTAACTTTTTGTTTCCAACCCCTGATTTTTTTTCATAAATTGTTTAAACATAAGAAGTATTTTTTACGTTTTTTTCAAATTTATTATAATATGTACATATTACGTACTTGAAGTTCAATATATATTTTAGATATAATAATAAAGTTATTATTTATGATCACTACTGTAGTAATGTAACATTACAAAAATGCTTATCTCCAACTCCAAAGAGCGTATGTTTTTTTATATCGCTTTATTGTTTTATGGGCGAAGTCGACCGAAAAATCAACTCCTTTTTGCATATTCGTACTTAAAATGCTATGAAACGTCGAGAAAATGTGAAAAAAGTGGGTGTTTGGTTATACAGAGGACACGTCGAATTAGAACAAGGTTCTATCTAACATTGTAAGATTACAGTAAGTGTCATTATATTTTGTACGATAAATTTTAAACGCTCTAACTTATACATTTAAAATTTCGTAAAAATAACGATAATAATTCAATCCATATCTATCCAAAGTTTTAACTCTTTAAGATAAAGCATTTAAAACTTATCATACAAAATATTCTGACAGTTACTGCAATCTCACAATGTCAGATAGAACGTTGTTGTTCTGATAAGATGGACAGACAGACCGATATTTTTTCAACACCCAATTTTTCACATTTTCTCGACGTTTAATGGCATTTTAAGTCCGAATATGCAAAAAATAAAATTTGATTTTTTAGGTCGACTTCGCCCATGGGCCCATAAAACAATAAAGCGCTAGAAATAAAACATAAGCCCTTTGGAATCGATCCGAAAGATTTTTTTTATATTTGCTTAAATTACTTCTTATGGTGTGTTTATTAGACAATCAATCAATCAATCAATTAATCAATCAATCAAAATAAAAATCAGGGGTCGGAAACAACAAGTTAAAATTTGCAAAAAACCACCGTGAAATCGAACCCCTCAGAATTTTTTAGGTGCTACAAAGCTTCATTTACTGCCGGTTTAGGCACACCGTGTCCCTCCTACAAGATCAAAGTTTTTAAAAATTCTGCGCCCAACAAAACAATACTTTCCCCTGTAGGTTCAAACAAAAAAATATTTTTTTAAACACTTTTTTTTTCAAAAAATGAAAAAATGTCGAACAAAAATTTTAAATACATATTTTTTAAAAAAAGTTACCTTTTTTGAATAAGTTTTCAAATTATTGAAAAATTGTTTTTTTGCACGACCAAAACTAAACTTGCCGTTTTGCTCCCAAGGGAAAAAAATCACGGCAACCTTGATTAAAATATTAGATATACTGTGTTTTACTGGTACAGAAATTAGGTTTGGTGATGTTTTGTAATAAATTAGCGATTCAAACGAATTTATTTGATTTTAAAAAAGAAAACTTTTAAAAATAACATTGTTAAATTTACTTAAAATTTATCGTCTTTGTCCCTTTTTCGAACTGACGTTTGTGTTGCGTTAAAATCGCGATAGGCGCAATAGGTATCTTGATTAAATTACAAAAATAAAACACCCGATTTTTGATTTACCTACCTAAATTATGTTTGGTCGTGCAAATAATTGTGTATATAACTCGGGACTAATACAGCCAGTTTAGTCCCTTAGTATATAAATAACTGTTTATTTTTGAGAAAAATAGTCTGCCCCATTTTATCCCCCCCTTAGTATGTTGAGGGGGAGGTATATTGTATATACACCCCCTTATGGCATAATATTATGCAAAATATTTAGAATATTTTAATATAAACATAATGAAAAACTTAGTTAATTATTAACAAAAATGATATTTCATGAATTTTCATAAAAATCAAGTAGCCTTGATCAATGACATTTGCTCAAATAAATACTTTAAACTGACGTTTAAAAATTTAGTTTTTTTAAACTTTTTTAATAATATTTAGCTAATTATTAATTGTATTAATTGGTAATAATTATAATTAATTATATTTAATAAATAAAAAGTTATTTAAAGCCATTTTCTTGGGTTTAATTAGTAAAAATTGGACAAAGAACTGAAAGATCTAAAGTGACAGAAATCAATTGTTTATAAAGTTTACTCCTACTAGTAGAGAAAAAATTATTATCCAATACATACAGATAATAAGACAATTACCAGCTTTATTTTAAATAGATAAACTCAATAATAACCCCCGCTTTTACTTTAGTGAGTGGATAATTATTTATTTTACCCACTCAACTGTCACTTGTCAAATTATTTTCTTGTAAATGTCATTAAAATTTTTAATAAAAATATGAATTCCTAAGCTATTTATTGGATAAAACCTTGTATGGCACTCATGGGTAAACCGATATTGCCCTCTCAAAAATTAACCTGCTTGGCTGACACCTCGCAGGTTAATTTTCTCATGGGCAATATCTTACTTTACCCACTAGTACCATAAATAACTATTATTGCTATAGGTGAAGAAAATTGATTTCACAGTCTGAAAAAATGATAAATAATGGTATGTTTTAAAGCTAGTAGTAAAAAAAATATTTAAATTAAAGCGATAACTATTTATTTTTAGCCACTTCACTAAAAATATTTTAAGCAGCACTGCCTTCTAGTGACAAACAGTCCAGTTAAAGTTTATATTTCCCATTATGCACGTAAACTTTGGTTTCATGAAAAACTGATTTTACAGGTGCGTCATTTAGGAGAGTATGGAGTCAGCTACCCCCTTCTACAAGATCAAAGTGCCTTAAAATGCTGCTCCCAACAAAATATTATTTTTTTAAATATTAAATACTTTCCCCTGTAGGCCTAAGTCCAAACCAAAAACTTTTTTTTTCAAAAAACATTTTCTTTTTCGAAAATCGAAAAAATGTAAAAAAAATCATTTTTTGTTAATACAAAATAAAAAAAAATATTTATTTTTCAAAAAAGTTTTTTTTTTTAATGTCAAAATAGTTATTCGAAAAATAGTCTTTTTGACGGAAATCATCTTTTTGGATATAAACGTCGAGAAATATAAAAATAACAACGTCGAGAAATATAAAAAAAGCAATAGAAATTTTTGCATCTGCCCACTATGGGTCAGGAGACCTCCGTTTTTGGCCGTAATATCGCAAAAATTAGTAACAAGGGCTATTCGAGGATGCTAAAGCCGAATCTGTATTTAAAAAATTCAAAATGGTGGATCCAGTATGGCTGCAAATTTTGAACAATACTGATGAATTATAAAAAAATAGTTGGTATATGTCGCTATGCGCTATGCGCGAAGTGGATTTTGTTTAATAAATTTTGAAATCTAAAAAGGTGGAAAAAGATGGATATGTACATTTTAATACAATTCATATTACACAAGACTATGTAAAAAAAATAGGATGGGCTGGGGAATATTAAATTCAAAGTGTGGCAATACACTAAAATTTATTAAATTTTGATATAAAATAATAAATTACTATATGTTAATGTTAGGTGATTATTAAGCTTATTTTTATTTGTAAGTGCACAAAAAGTTTTTTAAATAAAATGCATTTCACATACTAAAAGACAATCAAAAATTTTATTTTTAGAAAAAAAAAATATTGAATTTTTAACTTAAAGTTAAACGATATTTTTTAACCAATAACAAGTGAACCCCTGAAGCAAGTTTTGACTGGTGACTAAAAAGGAGCCTTTGAAAACAGTTCAAAAAAAAAATTATCATATTTGCCGAATTGAAAAACTTTGGGGGGGGGGGGGATGTCACACACCCCATACCCCCCTTATGTCCGGGTGTACTTTCATAACTGTATGGGAATTCCCATGACTTATGTCATGCTTTCTTTAAGCTTATATTCTTATATTCTAGAATTTAAAGTTAAAATGAAAGCTTTCTTAAAGCTTTCATTTGAAACCATTAATGAGTTAGTAAAACTAAAGCTTAAGGTAAAGTTTCAAAAGTAACCTTTCTGAAAGTATATATTAAAGCTTTCTTAAAGCTTTTATTTAAAACTTTGCTTAAGTTATGAATATAAAGCTTGACGTAACCTTTTTTTACAAACGTTTTTAAAAGCTTGCAAATGTAAGCTTACACAACGTTGGCAAGGTTGCATGCTCAGTGGGTATGGTTACAAAGGTTAGTAATACTAACAATATTAATTGATGGCCACCCTAGTGAAAATCGAAAACTTGAAAAAATGAAAAATCTATGTTAATCTTTTTTAATTTAGTAATTATCTTATATAGGGTTATTCAGAAATAAGTTCTGGAATTACGGTATTACATAAATACTTTTTTGATGTATTTTTAACTAAAGAATAATATTTTATTGAGAAAAGGTTAAAAAATCTACAGATATAAAAGTTTGGGACAAAAAAGTGACAAAGCCAAGCTCATGACGTACTCTAAGATTAATATTGGGATTAAGATATAATGAGTCATGCAGGGGGCACTTTAGGCACAACAATATTCTAACGCTAACAGCAACATATATATATGAACTTTTAACCTTTATGTTTAAAAACAAGCAACTTTTTAATGACATGTTACCAGTTAGTAAAAGGAATATAAACTACAACCTCCCACGACATAGGTTAAAACAGTATGAAAAAGGCTGCTATTATTCATGTTTGTCTTTTTTAATAAACTTCCAAACTCTATAAAAAGTACGGGTAATTTAAATTCATTTAAAAACTGTTTGTTTGCATTCCTGGTTCAATTAGAACTCATTGTCTGAATTCGTACTATGATGTTTATTTATTTATTTATTTATTTATTTATTATATACCTTATTGTAATATTTGTTCAATTACCGTTTGTGACTAGTTTTCGTGTTTAAGATGGTTTATTCCTTTTAAAGGCATTATTTATTTATTTATTTATTTATTGATGCATTATTTATAGTATTTCCAAAAAAGGTATATATTTTTTAAAACTTCTCGCTGTAAAAATTCTTTAAGTTACTATGGTAACGCAAAATTCGCTTGCGTCGTAAGCCAATAGGCAAGGTCCGATTCACACAACCGTAAAAAACGTTGACATGTGTCATCACAAAACACCCATTAACGAGTATAAAGCGATTTTGTGACAAAATTTTGTTACTACAGGATAATTTCTATACAAAAGTGTTTTTAGTGAAAATTTGACCAATTCTCCTTTTTTTTCACATCAAAACAGATGGTTGACCTTGCCAACGCACAATCAAACTGCTCTGTATTGTGTAGTGCACATCAGGATAGTATCATATTGAGTATAAAAAACAGGACTACAAAGGTACATAACGCAATTAATTCTATAAAATAAATATTATCAAGCCTATTTAATCATTTATCTTAATAGGATAAATAAATGATTTTCTAATTAATTATTTTCATGCTTTTTCTTATAAAAACGTACGTACTTTTTATTATAAAAATCTACTTTTAACCCAATCCTCATGAATTTTAAAAATTATGTGAAATGAGAAGTATTTACTAGTTTGGTTTATACAAAATCATTGATATAAGCAGTCATCGGCGAATTTCCAGTGCTCGCATAGGCGCCGCGTCGATTCTATCGTTGACGCGAGGTTTTAAATATTTATATTTTTATTTTATTCCAAAAACACCGATATATTTACATATTTTAGTTAATGTATATTCAATATTGTTGTGTGTAACAAATTAGTCGTCAAATGTTGAGCCATAACTGAATTTATTCCGATTAATGGATATAAGGTACACAATATAAAAGTTTTACTTGGTTATGTTCACATTCGAAAACCAAAACCAAACTCTTCAGTGTAAATCGGACTTCGTGTCATATTTACCGTCAAATTAAAAAAAAAAGTAGCATATTTGGAAATACTATAGTTCATTTAAAAATATTCTTGGAAAAGAAATTTTCCAAGCTGATGCATAACTTAGTTTAGTTAATCTTCCTGTATACTGCTAACATTTTTCTAACTGACAGGTGACAATTGAAAAAAAATCAGACATACTACGGTGATGATGGCAATAGTAAAAAGTGACAATCTTGTAGTATGTCTGTATAATATACAGTGCATGGAAAAAACTAGCTAAGAGGGCTATAAGGCATATACCAAGCAAATTATAATCGCTTATTATATAAATATAAGGATTCCTGTTACAATTATGGCATTCAATGTAAAAAATTATATGAAATACTTTAATTGTTTAGTGAATAATAAAATATAATAAATAGTATGATGTTTATAGCTTAAATAGATTTAATTATTGTCCGTGCTAATAATTTTAATAATATAATAAAATTTCTGTAAATTTATAATAGTGCCTGTAATAAATATAATCGTTTCCAATTTATTTTTAACATTATTAGTTATCGTATCCCTTATAATATATAGATTAAATATAATTTGCTGTTACCAAATATATTATAATGTAGAGGAAATGCGTCTAATTTCGGATGGTTTCCAAATTTCGGATAGTAGTGTATTTAAGATACTGTCTGCAAAGGTAAACAGAAACCTACTTTTATGTGAAGCCAAAAGTCAAACTAAATCCGTCCTGTAATATGATAACGGTAGAGCTTCTCCCCTTTAAATGGCAGCACAATTCGTTTTGTGCTCAGTTGCATTATTATGCTTGTTTATTTTATAAATAATCGTTATAAAAGTTCGTGATTCTGTCTTGGGTAAGTTATGATGTTAGTTAAGTTGATCCACTATTCATAATTAAGCAATTTTAAAACGTAAACATTCTACAAATTTCTAATCTAAAAAGCAGAAAGTTGCCTAATTTCGGATAGACCATTTTTGTGCATTTGATTCCCAATTTCAGATATCCGCAAGGTAATTATTATTCAGGATAACCAACGATTAATTATTATTTTTATAATGATACAACAAACTAAGATAAACAATTTTGAAAAAACGAAAATTACCTAAGATACTAAGATATTCGAAATTGGGAATCTAAAATTATAGTTCCTATAGTATTTCGTAGAAAATCGCTTAATGATTAAATTACGTCTTAAATGTGAAGGAATAACAAGAAACATAAGCAATGGGATCCAGATCTACTCTTGAAAAAATTTTTTCGGATATGTCCGAAATTAGGAGCCCTTTTTCAAATGCACAAAAATGCGCTGATTTTTTTTAACCGTGTTTTTTGGAAAAAATAAACTGTAATAAAATTGCTTTTATAATAAATCATGGTTCGCTATAATAAGTTGTATCTGGTTATATAAAAAAAATATCAAAAAGTAATACCGAGTATTAAATATTGAATACATTGTAAATGGTATCCGAAATTAGGCGACTTTCCTCTATAGCGCAGAGCCCACTAATTTCTTTCCATGTGTGTATAAGCCAAATCCTTATAGGATTCAAGCTCTGACAGATTTTAAACCAAAAAATGCAAAATAACTCCAAACCTTTCTTGGATTAATTCAGTATGATACTATTAATAGAATTTTTAAGTATCACTATTCCAAATTGAATGCTACGTTAACTTGTTGAAAAAAAGGGTTTTGTTTTAAAATGATACTTTCAGATTCAGATGTAAGAATTTCTGCAAGAAAGGACAAAAATGTGCTGCTGCTTATTGCTCCAGATTGTTGTTATTTGTTTTTACAATCTACATTACTGTATGTTGAAAAATTCACAGACTTGGTTTACACCATGGGTACTATATTTTAAGTATAGATAGGTAGATAAAAAGTATGTGGACTTAAAATATAGTACCCATGGTGTAAACTAAGCCATAATCTCAAATAATAAGGACCTAACTAACGTTATAAGCCAACATACCAGATACATGACGTCTCATCAAGCCAATCACGACATTGTATGTTATGTATTATGTTAGTTATGCCAGCCTTCCAAAGCTTGGAAGGCCTTCCACGTAGATGTTTTTTTTCTATGGGTGGGTAGTACCAAGATCGTATGTTACGACGTATGGTAAGGATGCGTCGGGCAACAGACCTATACGTCAATGTCGCTTACGATGTTCTGCAAAACCAGTATCGATATAATTATACAACTTTTAGTGGTGCGTAAAAACTAAGGTAAAAACTTAATTAAAGCGTAGTGAAATTTATTGTTCATGTAGTATTAGTCTCTAGCGTAGCCTAAATAGATTTCAAGTTAAGTAAGCATATAATAATAATACTCAATATGACTGGATATCAATAGAATAGGGCCCACACATCATTAACAGTAAAATCGAAAAATATGCACGCGAGTATGCACGTCAAAAGTTGTTGGTTAAACTTCTTTTAGCTCATAGTCTAAGAGCTGGTGACCATTTTTATTTCATTATTTGCTCCCAGCTGTATTTTATATATGTCGTACGTTCAAATTAAGCTACTTGCAAATCGCCAGGTCCTGGATCGGGTTCC
Source organism: Brachypterus glaber (assembly GCA_958510825.1). NCBI lineage: Eukaryota > Metazoa > Arthropoda > Insecta > Coleoptera > Kateretidae > Brachypterus > Brachypterus glaber. The sequence continues at coordinate 47,957,870 of OY294045.1, read as the reverse complement.
TTTGGAAGCTAGAAGCCTCGAAAAGGTGCTAAATGGGGTCCCCGAAAAATATATTTTTAACTTACCGAGTCAAACAAATTACATTTATTAAATTTAGATTAGTCTATTTTTACAGTTTTGCACAATTATTCAGTAGGCTAAGAGTTAAAAAGAGACTTTAAAAACTTTATCTGACATATGAAACACTAAAAACTCTCTTTAATTTTCATTTAATCAAAATGTAATTTTATAAATTCTCCTTTCTTTAAAAAATTATGTATCACATATTTGAAAGGCACTTTTTAAAGACTGTTCTCACCCCTTGGCCCGGATCCGGAGTCCAGCAATTTGAAAATAGCCTAATTTGAGTGTACTCTAAGACATATATAAAATATAGCCGGGAGCAAATAATGAAATAAAAATGGTCACCAGCTCTCCGACTATCAGTTTGATGAGATATTGGTTAAAACTAGTGGACTTTTTCGCAAGGAATCTGAATACGTTAGCAGGAGACTCTTTGGCATTTAGTTTAAAAGAAAACGGCTTCTGAAAAAAATAATTTTTCTGATTGTTTATAGTTTAGCTCAGTTTGATGATCATCTCGAGATATTGGTTAAAACTATACCATAATACATTAATACGTGATAGTGACTCATGCTTAATTCGCCCTCCTTTACGCTTCCTTCACCGCAACGCCCATACTTGGCCTTCCCCCTTTACGTTTCGTTCTCCGCGCGGTCTTTACTTTATATATGAGTCACCAACACATATATCCGTACTGGACTATAGTGGAATTTTGCCCGTAGAATTCAAATACGTTAGCAGAAGACCCTTTCGCATTTAGTTTAAAAGAAAACGGCTTTTTTAACCATTGCAGATATTAAAAAAGTTTCAATTGTGTTACTTTTAGCTTTATAAATACTAATTAATTTTAATAAGCAAACAATTTATAAAAGGTCCTAAGTGCCATCACAACGGGAGATTTAGCTCAGCGGTCTAAGGCATCGATATAGCATTGACACTGAGCTAATGAGTTCAAACCTCACTCACCTCACAATTGCCTTTTTCAGTTAATTAATAATTGAAATTTGGCGAAGGCGTACTCCCTAGATATATTGGTTCGAAAGTCAATTAAAGCCGGTGGTTCCCTCTACTACTAGCCCACACAAGTCCTGGACTTAGGGGATGCTTAATTAAGTAGAATAGTACGAGGTTAAAAAAAAAACAAACATAAACTCTTATTATCCGTTATTTAAAAAGTAAATTACTATATTTGTAATTTGTGAGATGCAGGCAAGCATTTTATTAATTTTTGCCTATTTTTTCTGGGCGACAGACTTATTTTTCTCTTTCTTAAATAAAAGTAAATTTTTATATGCATAATCAACAATAAACTGTTGTCGTGGAAATATTTGCCAAGAATTTGACGTGATTTAAATAATAACTTAGTAACAATCAAAAATATATCAAGAAAATAATACGAGCGTATATAAATTTAAAGAAATACATATTTATTTTATAAAAAATAGTTAAATAAATATAAGGCACAAAACGAATATGCGAGCATTAACCATGCCTGCATCTTACAAATCACAAATGAAGTAATTCAGTTTTTAAATATTGGATAATTAGAGTTGATGGCGATTAGGACTTTTTTTAAACTGTTTGTCTATTAAAATTAATTAGTATTTATAAAGCTAAAAGTAACACATTTAAAACTTTTTTAATATCTGCAATTGTTAAGAAATTAAGAACAATTAATTAAGTAAATTTAGACAGCCTATAACTAGAAAACAAATGAGAGCAGAAAAAAAAAAGATATGAAACTGAACTATTTTAATTTAAAAATCTTTTAATGTCATAAATAAAAAATTGTTGGGGGAGGTAGCCATAGGGCCAAAGAGTATTATTATGAAAGCGTCATTCTGTATTTAACTTGAAGTACAGGTGAGACTATAAAACACGGTTTTTGATTTTTTTATAATATGCCCTACCATTTTCGAGAAAAATTACAAGGTCGGCAATTCTGGATCACCCTGTACACATGCGATACATATCGCATTTCGGGCTGAACCCGCAAAATAATAAGATTTTGCACCCTTATAGATATATTATAAAAATCTTAACTTTCCCAAAATTTTCCTTTTAAAATTGCCCAAAACATATTTTTTTAACTTTTTTATTTGAGAATTTTTGCATAGAGAAATGCAGGATATGACAACATTGCAGGTAAGAAAGTAACCCTTATTGGTTAATTAAAAATTGCGTGTGTTTTAACACACAAAAAAATATATATTTTTGTCATTTAGTTAGTCCAAAGTTCCCTTTTAAAACGATATGGTCCTTTAAACATAAAAAGTTTATTTAAAATAGTCATTATTGGCTAAGTAAATAGTAGATATAATAATAAAGTTTAAAAACCGCCATGTTTTTATATAAAAACAAGCATACTTATATATTTGGATACGGAAAATATATAGGTGAAGTAAAAAAAGACCTACCACCCCTCCATCTCACCCCCAGTGGTGAAAAATATCCTTTTTTTTTTCTTAAAATGTTTATAAAATTTATATCTAGGGGTTTCTAAGGTCGCTTAAGCTAAATTTTATAAAAAGTCCAAACCAAAAACAATCCCGAGCGAGAACTTTTGGTAAAATACATGTATGCAAAATTTCAAGTCTCTAGCGTAAAGCGTACTAAAGTTATCGTGCTTACAAGATTTCCCGAACAGACCGACCGATCGACCGACCGACCGATCGACTGACAATTTTTTTTGCTCGAAATTCATTTATATTGATATAAAACGTCAAAAAGACGCAAAAAACAATTTTGAACATTTTTGCACCAAACTTTTGAAAATTTTCAAAATTGGAAAGCAATAAACACCCCCTCCCCCTTAGGGTGGAGTTAGAAAAATTTAATTATCAGATTCACTTTTAGCAACCTCAATAACCCCTTCCCCTTTATTGACGAAAATTATCCCCGCCCCCAGGGGGAGGGAGGGTTTTTGGTACAGTTAACCGGTTTTTTAGGTCCCCTGAAAACCTTTGAATTTGGAGATACGAGGTAGTTAAGGTAACACGACGATATATTACTCACAGTAAATGGTATTTTCCAAATACTTAAAAAAAAAATTAAAAGAAATAACAAAAAAAATACATTTAAAAAAAAATCTTTTTTGAAAAGTGAAAAGTTATTGAAAAAAAAAATCAAAAAAAAGTTTTTAAAAATACTTTTTTTATTAAAATTTCATTTCTCATTACCAACTAGGTAAGTTGACATTACTTAATCAAAAAGCCATAATGGAAAGTACTATATCGAGCACACTTAGTGATAGATGAAATCAATACAAACAAAACCGTAACTAGACAGATGAAACTATTTACCGCTAAAGAAGACGAAGTACCCGACACTTACCTAAGGGGGACACCTAGACACAAGACTACCATTCTTAATTTTATAGAGTGATTCCATAAAAAAAATAATTTGTTGAATTGTCACACATATGTATAAATGTCAAAAATTAATAAAATACGATTTTAACTCCTTGGTAGTGAGAAAAACTTAATGCGCTACTGGGTAAGTTTTTTTTCTGTCTTCGGTCGTGTTTATGGACCTCAGCTCCGCTTCGGTCCACAAAATACGACCTCACACAGAAAAATTCACTCTCTACTAGGAGCGCAAATAACTATTTGGAAAAAAACGAAAAATTAGAAAAAAAAATAAATAAAAAAAACTTTTTTCTCACTACGAACTAGGTAAGTTGGCATTACTTAATCAAAAAGTCGACAGTAATGGAAACTCCTATATCGAGCACACTTAGTGATAGATGAAATCAATGCAAACAAAACCGTAACTAAGAAAAAACATTTACCGCAGGGGGACATCTAGACACAAGACTACTATTTCTAATTTTATAGAGTGATTCCATAAAAAAATGTTTCTTGAATTGTCACACATATAAATGTCAAAAATATTATTTATTTATTTATTTATTTATTTGTTTATACTCATACATGAACCTTTATTTAATAAAATAAGATTTTAACCCTTTGTTAGTGAGAAAAACGTAATGCTCTACTCGTAGGTAAGTTTTTTTTTCTGTCTTCGGTCGTGTTTATAGACCTTAGCTCCGCTTCGGTTCACAAAATACGACCTTGCACAGAAAAAATCACTTACCTCTACTAGAAGCGCAAATAACTATTTCCTTATAATAAGGGTCATTTTTCCTAAAAAATTTCGTTATCCAGAATTTTCTTTCAGCTTTTTTCGATTTTTTTAAAAGTTTAACCCCAAAACTTTTTTGTTTAGGGGGGATTACTTTCAAAAACAATAAGGATCTTCCCCTCGTAGAACTTTTTCCTGAAAATTTCAAGTGGATCGGATTATTCGTTTTTGAGTTCACAAAAATCGTTTGGACAGACAGACGGACAGACGGACGGACTGAAAAAAAAAGTTCCTTATTTTTTTATGAAACAAATTTATGTGCAATAATTTTTTGTCTAAGACAATTTTTGATTTTTTTTTTGTTTTGAAAAATAAATATTACAGTCAAGGCCACTATTTTAATATAAAAACGTGGAACTGTTAACATAGTAATTTAAAAGTAACCACTATTATTATATTTGGTTTATATTAACCAAACTAGAATGTTCAAATATTACATTTTATTCAAAAATAGAAAAAGAATTTTTTTCAAAAGCCATTTGTTTTAAACTAAATACAGTAAAGTATTTTAATTTTACGGGATAGATTAATTAATTAATTAAATTAATTTATAATTGTATTGCATTCAACCACCATCTTATCAAACTGAAATGAAATAACAAACTATGACCATCGGCAAAGAAGTTACCAACAACTTTTGACCTACATACTTTTTGATTATACTGTAGATGGTTTTATGATATGTGGACCCATTCTAATGATAGGTATCTAGTATAATTGAGCGTTGCCATGTTCACTTAACTTAAAATGTGTTTAGGCTTAGTATGTTGTGGATAAAAAATTTACGTACGCTTTCGTTTTATGTTTGCCTGTAATTTGGCCAGCAAATATTACCCACAGTTAAATTAAATGGTAAATTATTTTAAGCGAGATGGACGATTTTTATATGCATGTAAAATTTTTTTAATGGGGCGAAATTTTTTTGAAAGGGGTAATTCTGGCAACTGCCGCAATTACTTCCAGTTTTATGGACAATTCTAGCTTAAACCGCAATTACTCTCAGCCATTTTTTAACAACTAAAAACTTTGTGGATGGTTTTATAATATTGTGGACCCATTCTAATGATATTTAGTAAAATTGAGCGTTGCCATGTTCACTTAACTTAAAATGTATTTAGGCTTAGTATGTTGTGGATAAAATTTTACGTACGCTTTCGTTTTATGATAGCCATTTGCTTGCCTGTAATTTGGCCAGCCAATATTACCCCCAGTTAAATTAAATCGTAAATTGATTATTTTAAGCGAGATGGACTATTTTTATATGCATGTAAAATTTATTGAATGGGGCTAAAAATTTTTGAAAGCGGTAATTCTGGCACATGCCGCTATTACTTCCACACTCCATAAATATGTCCAGCAATTATTGTAGGATTTATTGCCAGCAGATTTTATAGTAAATATTAATTTTTAAATAGCGATTGTAAAAATACCTTAATTTGACTGTATTATTGTCGCGTTTTTACAGCTTTTTTTACAATTGTTCTGTTTTTTAATGTTACTGAATTCGATCTATTGTTACAAGCACTTCCTGTATTTATCAAGGGATATTAGAACCTCTGTGGATTAACTTAAAATTTTCAAATAACATGAAAAATTAAGCATTATTACAGTTTTTTGTAAATTTGCTTATATGAGATAGTATAATTCAGTATTTCGTCACAAGGATGACTGCTTTAAATTTACTCACTCTTTACAGTGTAGTTTTATGGACAATTCTAGCTTAAACCGCAATGGCGATTTCTCCCGTTAGATTAGACAGGGACAAAAGTTCTACCCAAAAAGGATAGAAGACATACATACACTCCCACTTCCACCCAACCAAACAAATTCTGTATTTGTTCTTTGTTGAACAAATACAATATTTACTTGGCCGAGCGAAAAGTGTAACTATATTATTTTTATTTAAATTTTTTTTTTTAATTAAATTTAAAATATACATATTTATGTACAACTATGTATGACCATACCGCATCAAAATTTACACATCAAAATCCAGACATGCTTATACATAAGTATGCATACTTTTAGGTAAAACTAGAAATAGTTATGCATACATACAATATGATAATTATGTATTGTATATATCCGGGTTTATATCTATACTCCTACAAATTTTTAAAATAACGCAATCACAAAAAAAAAAGATAAATGGCTAAAAGCTTCACGTAATTTTTTCGCTACATGGAGTTAAAAGGACAAAATTGCAATGTTTTGTCATGTTATTTGTAAATTTTAAGTTCAAACCACAGGTTAGGTTGTAATATCCCTAGAAAAATACAGGAAGTGCTTGTAATAATAGGTCGAACTCACATACACATTAAAACTACAGCAACGATTATAGTGCTGTAATATTTATTATAGTGGTGTAATATTATTACAGTTTACAGTCACTATAATTAAAAATTAAGATATTTTTCGAATAGCTATTTAAAAATACAATTAGGCTTTAAATTTACAACAATTGCTGGCAATAAATCGCCTACAATAATTGCAGGAAAATTGCTTGAACTGTTTTTACAGTGTAGCATCTTTTTTTTTTGACATAAAAGCTTTCAGTGCCCCAAATATTTTTAACATCACGATTTTATAGATTTACTGAAACTATCACGAATAGATTAAAATTGCATTTTGAGTAGGTAACATGCAAAACCGTGTTTTGTCACATCCAAAAGTATTTTCAGGAAACACAAAAATCTTATTTAGAACAAAATTATAATATTTTCTTGCTATTAATAGCTTGTACAGATTTCAGATACACTGTAGATTAATACTTAACATACTTTTCCAAAAAGCATACATAAGAAATATGAAAAAAATGTGAAATAAAACTGGACAAAACACGTTTTGACTGAACTGAGGGGACAAAGCATGTTTTGAAAGAAAAAACTTGGACAAAGCTCAGTTTGAACGAAATTAGTTTATTAAGGGATCATTCTGGTTTATAATTTTCAAAAAATCTATCGTTTTCTTTTACATTTTTCGAAAGTATATGTAGGCTTTTTCATGATTTTTTAATAAAAAAAAAATAAAACGCGTTTTTCTCAATAGTATATGTAGACTTTTTGATAAATTTTCATTAAAAAAAACTTTAAACGCGTTTTTCTCAAAACATCGTTTTTTCGGTCGGCGGTCGTGATTTCTCCGGAACCACTGGACCGATAGCTTAAATGAAAACAAACACGCAGTCAAATGACCGAAAATCAGCAATCCCATTGGCCGGGTGGATGGTTTGATCTGAAACTGAGAGGTGGACAAAACACACTCTGATTGAAACCCTAGTTTTAAACAATTATTTTAAATTAAAGGAAAAAGCTTGTTTTAATTGAAAAGTGAGGTTGGTTCATGCGCAAATGACAGAGTGAAGAATCTATCAATAACTGGTTCCCCAAAAAAAGTGGACAAAGCATGGTTTGCATGGTAACTCCTCATATATGATATGTTCAAAAACCTGAACAGGGCATTATTTAAAATATACATATTTCTATATAAAGTAAGATTTATGTTATGAGGAACAGCATTAAAATAGAAACATATTCAATGCTAAATCGTGCAGATTTTAAAGGAATTTATGAGGCTCCAGGCCACCTTAGACAGGATATCTTTGAAGTGGTAACACAACAGTTGTGACTCCTCACAGATGTTAAGAGCTTCATCCATCAGGCAGGTTAAGGTAAGGAGATGCTAAGCAGCAGGTTGTGTTTTTCGGGCGGACAAAAAGGGCTGTTGGGCCTACTTGTCAGGCGTTAGAACCTGGCCACCTTTACTATTGTTATTATATACACTTGCACCGGCAAGCGGCAACCATGCGCCAAGGCGCCAAAGTTGTTGCCAATATTGATCTGAAAGTATACACCACCGTAGGACCAGTCGCGAGTAACTTTCAGCTAAGAATAGTCGCGACCAACAGCTTGTTGTATAGTGGCGCTTTAGTTTTGCTTACATTGCCTGTTTGAGCGAAGTGTTCTCTGTCACTCATACCTACAATCATAGTATATGCTGTTACTTCTGCTGTGTTTTTAGATCCTTAGTTATCATCAATCGCCAATAAAACAGACTATATTCGTATTGTGTCGTTATTTGTTTGCGACGTGACGTGCATTTCGTTTCTCAGGGTAACACACACACCCGGACTACACGATTAAAGATTAACTTCTACATTGTAAAATTGGTAACATGCTTTTTATTAGTCTTTTTATGAAATATTTTTTTTATATTACATTTATTTAGACGCATTACAGGTACCTTAACTATTAAAGTATTTAAAATTCTGTATTAACAGACTTTTTATTAAATATTAATAGTTATAGATTTCAATGCTTCAAATTCTTTTATTATCCGTTCCATTTTATTTTTTAAATAAACCGGAGGAATACACCTTAGAATGTATGGGTTGTTTTACCCTAAATTTAAAACCCTTACAACAGTCAGTCAGAAATGCATCTTAACATGTAAGTTATTTTTACGGATAGGTACTGTATTTTAAAAATATTTCAAACAAAATTGATTTAGTTTCATAAAAACTAAAAATTAAACATATTTTTAAAAAAAAGTCGCATTTAAGATGAAGATACCCCCATATTTTTGCTATTTGAAATAATACAGATTTGAATTTTTACACAGTCATACAGGTTGATGGGTCCCAACTTTTAAGATACTCGACTAAAATTTGAACTTTAACTCAGACTACTCTTAACTCACAAACAGGGTGATATTTTGGTTCGAGATATCGAAAAAAAAAATTATAAAAAAAAGTTGTTCAGAATATTATTTTTCTACTACTGCTTTAGAATGTAAGCAAATACACACACTTTTCAAACACAGAATGAATTCATTCTAGCTCTAGATACGGTATGAAAATTCCGTATCAAGTGTTAGAATGAGCACATGTAGTGCCATCTCTTGTTTATAAAAGTAAAGAAAACTGTAGCAAAATTAGCAAAAATATATATATTTTACCATGAAATATTGAATAATTTAATACAATTTAAAGCTTTGCGTTAAAATTACATAAAGTTTATTAGTTTTTCTTAATATTTGACCAGTTTTTTATCAATTTAGTTCAAAAAATTAAAACTGCTCCATCTATTGTTAAATATTTAAACCTGATATCTGTCACAACAATCTGACATAACATTCAATTTTTGCATTATAATTTGTAAATATGTGCTAAAACTGAATAAAAATCTTTTTTAAGTACTGATTTGATAAAATTATTAAATAACATTAATTGCTCTATTTAAAAATATATTTTTTGTTGCATTTACAAAGTCGAGTCACAAAAAACATTGTTTTTAACCTTGTTCACAGTTTAAAGCCATACAGTGTTTCATATTTGCAGTCGAAGAAAAAGTATAGTCTACAACACGTATGGAACAGTCATTCCGCGCTCGCGGGACCGTCATACTCGCCTGCCGGCTCGTATGACAAACTTTCCGCTCGCGCGGAATATTGTCTATTCCATACTAGTTATAGAATATACTATTTAACCCCATATACCGAGTTTCATGACAAAATTCGCATTTTTAATTTTTTCATTAATTTGGTCTATACACAAAATTATTACAAGTTTATTTTTTAATTTGATCATTAGTGTGCCATGGAAAGTAAAAACACATTGTCAACCTAATAATGTCATGTATTGAAATATTTCAGTAAAATAAATAGCACTTACAAAGGAATAATTTTTTATTTTTATGTAATTTTTTTTTGTAATTGATTAAATTAAGGAAAAGTATACAACAATAATTTTCATAATACAAATAATGATGAAGCTGAAGTTTGCAACGTTTTTTTGCAACGAAAATTCAAAATTTTTAAAATCGACTCAATTTCATTTAAAAACAATAAAAACCCGGTATCTAGTATTTTTAGATCGAATTAAGCCCTTTTCGACCCACAAATAAATAGAAAAAGCAAGAAACATGCGAAATATGCATACAAATTCAAATTTGGTCATGTTCTGTCTCTTTTATCGGTGCCAAATAGACTTTAAACTACTTCCTATCATTAAACACAAAACATATCAAAAATTCACCTGGCGGAAATTATCCTAGCCCCGGCTAGATAGGTAAGAATTTTAAAAAAATTGCAAAATTTTCGTACAAGTTCAAATTTGGTCATGTTCTGTCTCTTTTATCGGAGCCAAATAGACTTTAAACTACTTCCTATCATTAAACACAAAACATATCAAAAATTCACCTGGCGGAAATTATCCTAGCCCCGGCTAGATAGGTAAGAATTTTAAAAAAATTGCAAAATTTTCGTACAATTTCAAATTTGGAAATGTTCTGTCTCTTTTAGCGGTGCCAAATAGACTTTAAACTACTTCCTATCATTAAACACAAAACATATCAAAAATTCACCTGGCGGAAATTATCCTAGCCCCGGCTAGATAGGTAAGAATTTTAAAAAAATTGCAAAATTTTCGTACAAGTTCAAATTTGGAAATGTTCTGTCTCTTTTATCGGTGCCAAATAGACTTTAAACTACTTCCTATCATTAAACACAAAACATATCAAAAATTCACCTGGCGGAAATTATCCTAGCCCCGGCTAGATAGGTAAGAATTTTAAAAAAATTGCAAAATTTTCGTACAAGTTCAAATTTGGAAATGTTCTGTCTCTTTTATCGGTGCCAAATAGACTTTAAACTACTTCCTATCATTAAACACAAAACATATCAAAAATTCACCTGGCGGAAATTATCCTAGCCCCGGCTAGATAGGTAAGAATTTTAAAAAAATTGCAAAATTTTCGTACAAGTTCAAATTTGGAAATGTTCTGTCTCTTTTATCGGTGCCAAATAGACTTTAAACTACTTCCTATCATTAAACACAAAACATATCGAAAATTCACTTGGCGGAAATTATCCTAGCCCCGGCTAGATAGGTAGGAATTTTAAAAAAATTGCAAAATTTTCGTACAAGTTCAAATTTGGAAATGTTCTGTCTCTTTTATCGGTGCCAAATAGACTTTAAACTACTTCCTATCATTAAACACAAAACATATCAAAAATTCACCTGGCGGAAATTATCCTAGCCCCGGCTAGATAGGTAAGAATTTTAAAAAAATTGCAAAATTTTCGTACAAGTTCAAATTTGGAAATGTTCTGTCTCTTTTATCGGTGCCAAATAGACTTTAAACTACTTCCTATCATTAAACACAAAACATATCAAAAATTCACCTGGCGGAAATTATCCTAGCCCCGGCTAGATAGGTAAGAATTTTAAAAAAATTGCAAAATTTTCGTACAAGTTCAAATTTGGTCATGTTCTGTCTCTTTTATCGGTGCCAAATAGACTTTAAATTACTTCCTATCATTAAACACAAAACATATCAAAAATTCACCTGGCGGAAATTATCCTAGCCCCGGCTAGATAGGTAAGAATTTTAAAAAAATTGCAAAATTTTCGTACAAGTTCAAATTTGGAAATGTTCTGTCTCTTTTATCGGTGCCAAATAGACTTTAAACTACTTCCTATCATTAAACACAAAACATATCAAAAATTCACCTGGCGGAAATTATCCTAGCCCTGGCTAGATAGGTAAGAATTTTAAAAAAATTGCAAAATTTTCGTACAAGTTCAAATTTGGAAATGTTCTGTCTCTTTTAGCGGTGCCAAATAGACTTTAAACTACTTCCTATCATTAAACACAAAACATATCAAAAATTCACCTGGCGAAAATTATCCTAGCCCCGGCTAGATAGGTAAGAATTTTAAAAAAATTGCAAAATTTTCGTACAAGTTCAAATTTGGTCATGTTCTGTCTCTTTTATCGGTGCCAAATAGACTTTAAACTACTTCCCATCATTAAACACAAAACATATCAAAAATTCACCTGGCGGAAATTATCCTAGCCCCGGCTAGATAGGTAAGAATTTTAAAAAAATTGCAAAATTTTCGTACAAGTTCAAATTTGGTCATGTTCTGTCTCTTTTATCGGTGCCAAATAGACTTTAAACTACTTTCTATCATTAAACACAAAACATATCAAAAATTCACCTGGCGGAAATTATCCTAGCCCCGGCTAGATAGGTAAGAATTTTAAAAAAATTGCAAAATTTTCGTACAAGTTCAAATTTGGAAATGTTCTGTCTCTTTTATCGGTGCCAAATAGACTTTAAACTACTTCCTATCATTAAACACAAAACATATCAAAAATTCAAGTGGCGGAAATTATCCTAGCCCGGGCTAGATAGGTAAGAATTTTAAAAAAAGTGCAAAATTTTCGTACAAGTTCAAATTTGGTCATGTTCTGTCTCTTTTATCGGTGCCAAATAGACTTTAAACTACTTCCTATCATTAAACACAAAACATATCAAAAATTCACCTGGCGGAAATTATCCTAGCCCCGGCTAGATAGGTAAGAATTTTAAAAAAATTGCAAAATTTTCGTACAAGTTCAAATTTGGTCATGTTCTGTCTCTTTTATCGGTGCCAAATAGACTTTAAATTACTTCCTATCATTAAACACAAAACATATCAAAACTTCACCTGGCGGAAATTATCCTAGCCCCGGCTAGATAGGTAAGAATTTTAAAAAAATTGCAAAATTTTCGTACAAGTTCAAATTTGGAAATGTTCTGTCTCTTTTATCGGTGCCAAATAGACTTTAAACTACTTCCTATCATTAAACACAAAACATATCAAAAATTCACCTGGCGGAAATTATCCTAGCCCCGGCTAGATAGGTAAGAATTTTAAAAAAATTGCAAAATTTTCGTACAAGTTCAAATTTGGTCATGTTCTGTCTCTTTTATCGGTGCCAAATAGACTTTAAACTACTTCCTATCATTAAACACAAAACATAACAAAAATTCACCTGGCGGAAATTATCCTAGCCCCGGCTAGATAGGTAAGAATTTTAAAAAAATTGCAAAATTTTCGTACAAGTTCAAATTTGGAAATGTTCTGTCTCTTTTATCGGTGCCAAATAGACTTTAAACTACTTCCTATCATTAAACACAAAACATATCAAAAATTCACCTGGCGGAAATTATCCTAGCCCCGGCTAGATAGGTAAGAATTTTAAAAAAAGTGCAAAATTTTCGTACAAGTTCAAATTTGGTCATGTTCTGTCTCTTTTATCGGTGCCAAATAGACTTTAAACTACTTCCTATCATTAAACACAAAACATATCAAAAATTCACCTGGCGGAAATTATCCTAGCCCCGGCTAGATAGGTAAGAATTTTAAAAAAATTGCAAAATTTTCGTACAAGTTCAAATTTGGAAATGTTCTGTCTCTTTTATCGGTGCCAAATAGACTTTAAACTACTTCCTATCATTAAACACAAAACATATCAAAAATTCACCTGGCGGAAATTATCCTAGCCCCGGCTAGATAGGTAAGAATTTTAAAAAAATTGCAAAATTTTCGTACAAGTTCAAATTTGGTCATGTTCTGTCTCTTTTATCGGTGCCAAATAGACTTTAAACTACTTCTTATCATTAAACACAAAATATATCAAAAATTCACCTGGCGGAAATTATCCTAGCCCCGGCTAGATAGGTAAGAATTTTAAAAAAATTGCAAAATTTTCGTACAAGTTCAAATTTGGAAATGTTCTGTCTCTTTTATCAGTGCCAAATAGACTTTAAACTACTTCCTATCATTAAACACAAAACATATCAAAAATTCACCTGGCGGAAATTATCCTAGCCCCGGCTAGATAGGTAAGAATTTTAAAAAAATTGCAAAATTTTCGTACAAGTTCAAATTTGGTCATGTTCTGTCTCTTTTATCGGTGCCAAATAGACTTTAAACTACTTCCTATCATTAAACACAAAACATATCAAAAATTCACCTGGCGGAAATTATCCTAGCCCCGGCTAGATAGGTAAGAATTTTAAAAAAATTGCAAAATTGTCGTACAAGTTCAAATTTGGTCATGTTCTGTCTCTTTTATCGGTGCCAAATAGACTTTAAACTACTTTCTATCATTAAACACAAAACATATCAAAAATTCACCTGGCGGAAATTATCCTAGCCCGGCTAGATAGGTAAGAATTTTAAAAAAATTGCAAAATTTTCGTACAAGTTCAAATTTGGAAATGTTCTGTCTCTTTTATCGGTGCCAAATAGACTTTAAACTACTTCCTATCATTAAACACAAAACATATCAAAAATTCACGTGGCGGAAATTATCCTAGCCCGGGCTAGATAGGTAAGAATTTTAAAAAAAGTGCAAAATTTTCGTACAAGTTCAAATTTGGTCATGTTCTGTCTCTTTTATCGGTGCCAAATAGACTTTAAACTACTTCCTATCATTAAACACAAAACATATCAAAAATTCACCTGGCGGAAATTATCCTAGCCCCGGCTAGATAGGTAAGAATTTTAAAAAAATTGCAAAATTTTCGTACAAGTTCAAATTTGGTCATGTTCTGTCTCTTTTATCGGTGCCAAATAGACTTTAAATTACTTCCTATCATTAAACACAAAACATATCAAAAATTCACCTGGCGGAAATTATCCTAGCCCCGGCTAGATAGGTAAGAATTTTAAAAAAATTGCAAAATTTTCGTACAAGTTCAAATTTGGAAATGTTCTGTCTCTTTTATCGGTGCCAAATAGACTTTAAACTACTTCCTATCATTAAACACAAAACATATCAAAAATTCACCTGGCGGAAATTATCCTAGCCCCGGCTAGATAGGTAAGAATTTTAAAAAAATTGCAAAATTTTCGTACAAGTTCAAATTTGGAAATGTTCTGTCTCTTTTATCGGTGCCAAATAGACTTTAAACTACTTCCTATCATTAAACACAAAACATATCAAAAATTCACCTGGCGGAAATTATCCTAGCCCCGGCTAGATAGGTAAGAATTTTAAAAAAATTGCAAAATTTTCGTACAAGTTCAAATTTGGTCATGTTCTGTCTCTTTTATCGGTGCCAAATAGACTTTAAACTACTTCCTATCATTAAACACAAAACATAACAAAAATTCACCTGGCGGAAATTATCCTAGCCCCGGCTAGATAGGTAAGAATTTTAAAAAAAGTGCAAAATTTTCGTACAAGTTCAAATTTGGTCATGTTCTGTCTCTTTTATCGGTGCCAAATAGACTTTAAACTACTTCCTATCATTAAACACAAAACATATCAAAAATTCACCTGGCGGAAATTATCCTAGCCCCGGCTAGATAGGTAAGAATTTTAAAAAAATTGCAAAATTTTCGTACAAGTTCAAATTTGGAAATGTTCTGTCTCTTTTATCGGTGCCAAATAGACTTTAAACTACTTCCTATCATTAAACACAAAACATATCAAAAATCCACCTGGCGGAAATTATCCTAGCCCCGGCTAGATAGGTAAGAATTTTAAAAAAATTGCAAAATTTTCGTACAAGTTCAAATTTGGTCATGTTCTGTCTCTTTTATCGGTGCCAAATAGACTTTAAACTACTTCTTATCATTAAACACAAAATATATCAAAAATTCACCTGGCGGAAATTATCCTAGCCCCGGCTAGATAGGTAAGAATTTTAAAAAAATTGCAAAATTTTCGTACAAGTTCAAATTTGGAAATGTTCTGTCTCTTTTATCAGTGCCAAATAGACTTTAAACTACTTCCTATCATTAAACGCAAAACATATCAAAAATTCACCTGGCGGAAATTATCCTAGCCCCGGCTAGATAGGTAAGAATTTTAAAAAAATTGCAAAATTTTCGTACAAGTTCAAATTTGGTCATGTTCTGTCTCTTTTATCGGTGCCAAATAGACTTTAAACTACTTCCTATCATTAAACACAAAACATATCAAAAATTCACCTGGCGGAAATTATCCTAGCCCCGGCTAGATAGGTAAGAATTTTAAAAAAAGTGCAAAATTTTCGTACAAGTTCAAATTTGGTCATGTTCTGTCTCTTTTATCGGTGCCAAATAGACTTTAAACTACTTCCTATCATTAAACACAAAACATATCAAAAATTCACCTGGCGGAAATTATCCTAGCCCCGGCTAGATAGGTAAGAATTTTAAAAAAATTGCAAAATTTTCGTACAAGTTCAAATTTGGAAATGTTCTGTCTCTTTTATCGGTGCCAAATAGACTTTAAACTACTTCCTATCATTAAACACAAAACATATCAAAAATCCACCTGGCGGAAATTATCCTAGCCCCGGCTAGATAGGTAAGAATTTTAAAAAAATTGCAAAATTTTCGTACAAGTTCAAATTTGGTCATGTTCTGTCTCTTTTATCGGTGCCAAATAGACTTTAAACTACTTCTTATCATTAAACACAAAATATATCAAAAATTCACCTGGCGGAAATTATCCTAGCCCCGGCTAGATAGGTAAGAATTTTAAAAAAATTGCAAAATTTTCGTACAAGTTCAAATTTGGAAATGTTCTGTCTCTTTTATCAGTGCCAAATAGACTTTAAACTACTTCCTATCATTAAACGCAAAACATATCAAAAATTCACCTGGCGGAAATTATCCTAGCCCCGGCTAGATAGGTAAGAATTTTAAAAAAATTGCAAAATTTTCGTACAAGTTCAAATTTGGTCATGTTCTGTTTTTTTTATCGGTGCCAAATAGACTTTAAACTACTTCCTATCATTAAACACAAAACATATCAAAAATTCACCTGGCGGAAATTATCCTAGCCCCGGCTAGATAGGTAAGAATTTTAAAAAAAGTGCAAAATTTTCGTACAAGTTCAAATTTGGTCATGTTCTGTCTCTTTTATCGGTGCCAAATAGACTTTAAACTACTTCCTATCATTAAACACAAAACATATCAAAAATTCACCTGGCGGAAATTATCCTAGCCCCGGCTAGATAGGTAAGAATTTTAAAAAAATTGCAAAATTTTCGTACAAGTTCAAATTTGGAAATGTTCTGTCTCTTTTATCGGTGCCAAATAGACTTTAAACTACTTCCTATCATTAAACACAAAACATATCAAAAATTCACCTGGCGGAAATTATCGTAGCCCCGGCTAGATAGGTAAGAATTTTAAAAAAATTGCAAAATTTTCGTACAAGTTCAAATTTGGTCATGTTCTGTCTCTTTTATCGGTGCCAAATAGACTTTAAATTACTTCCTATCATTAAACACAAAACATATCAAAAATTCACCTGGCGGAAATTATCCTAGCCCATGCTAGATAGGTAAGAATTTTAAAAAAATTGCAAAATTTTCGTACAAGTTCAAATTTGGTCATGTTCTGTCTCTTTTATCGGTGCCAAATAGACTTTAAACTACTTCCTATCATTAAACACAAAACATATCAAAAATTCACCTGGCGGAAATTATCCTATCCCCGGCTAGATAGGTAAGAATTTTAAAAAAATTGCAAAATTTTCGTACAAGTTCAAATTTGGAAATGTTCTGTCTCTTTTATCGGTGCCAAATAGACTTTAAACTACTTCCTATCATTAAACACAAAACATATCAAAAATTCACCTGGCGGAAATTATCCTAGCCCTGGCTAGATAGGTAAGAATTTTAAAAAAATTGCAAAATTTTCGTACAAGTTCAAATTTGGAAATGTTCTGTCTCTTTTAGCGGTGCCAAATAGACTTTAAACTACTTCCTATCATTAAACACAAAACATATCAAAAATTCACCTGGCGAAAATTATCCTAGCCCCGGCTAGATAGGTAAGAATTTTAAAAAAATTGCAAAATTTTCGTACAAGTTCAAATTTGGTCATGTTCTGTCTCTTTTATCGGTGCCAAATAGACTTTAAATTACTTCCTATCATTAAACACAAAACATATCAAAAATTCACCTGGCGGAAATTATCCTAGCCCATGCTAGATAGGTAAGAATTTTAAAAAAATTGCAAAATTTTCGTACAAGTTCAAATTTGGTCATGTTCTGTCTCTTTTATCGGTGCCAAATAGACTTTAAACTACTTCCTATCATTAAACACAAAACATATCAAAAATTCACCTGGCGGAAATTATCCTAGCCCCGGCTAGATAGGTAAGAATTTTAAAAAAATTGCAAAATTTTCGTACAAGTTCAAATTTGGAAATGTTCTGTCTCTTTTATCGGTGCCAAATAGACTTTAAACTACTTCCTATCATTAAACACAAAACATATCAAAAATTCACCTGGCGGAAATTATCCTAGCCCTGGCTAGATAGGTAAGAATTTTAAAAAAATTGCAAAATTTTCGTACAAGTTCAAATTTGGAAATGTTCTGTCTCTTTTAGCGGTGCCAAATAGACTTTAAACTACTTCCTATCATTAAACACAAAACATATCAAAAATTCACCTGGCGAAAATTATCCTAGCCCCGGCTAGATAGGTAAGAATTTTAAAAAAATTGCAAAATTTTCGTACAAGTTCAAATTTGGTCATGTTCTGTCTCTTTTATCGGTGCCAAATAGACTTTAAACTACTTCCCATCATTAAACACAAAACATATCAAAAATTCACCTGGCGGAAATTATCCTAGCCCCGGCTAGATAGGTAAGAATTTTAAAAAAATTGCAAAATTTTCGTACAAGTTCAAATTTGGTCATGTTCTGTCTCTTTTATCGGTGCCAAATAGACTTTAAACTACTTTCTATCATTAAACACAAAACATATCAAAAATTCACCTGGCGGAAATTATCCTAGCCCCGGCTAGATAGGTAAGAATTTTAAAAAAATTGCAAAATTTTCGTACAAGTTCAAATTTGGAAATGTTCTGTCTCTTTTATCGGTGCCAAATAGACTTTAAACTACTTCCTATCATTAAACACAAAACATATCAAAAATTCACCTGGCGGAAATTATCCTAGCCCCGGCTAGATAGGTAAGAATTTTAAAAAAATTGCAAAATTTTCGTACAAGTTCAAATTTGGAAATGTTCTGTCTCTTTTATCGGTGCCAAATAGACTTTAAACTACTTCCTATCATTAAACACAAAACATATCAAAAATTCACCTGGCGGAAATTATCCTAGCCCCGGCTAGATAGGTAAGAATTTTAAAAAAATTGCAAAATTTTCGTACAAGTTCAAATTTGGAAATGTTCTGTCTCTTTTATCGGTGCCAAATAGACTTTAAACTACTTCCTATCATTAAACACAAAACATATCAAAAATTCACCTGGCGGAAATTATCCTAGCCCCGGCTAGATAGGTAAGAATTTTAAAAAAATTGCAAAATTTTCGTACAAGTTCAAATTTGGAAATGTTCTGTCTCTTTTATCGGTGCCAAATAGACTTTAAACTACTTCCTATCATTAAACACAAAACATATCAAAAATTCACCTGGCGGAAATTATCCTAGCCCCGGCTAGATAGGTAAGAATTTTAAAAAAATTGCAAAATTTTCGTACAAGTTCAAATTTGGAAATGTTCTGTCTCTTTTATCGGTGCCAAATAGACTTTAAACTACTTCCTATCATTAAACACAAAACATATCGAAAATTCACCTGGCGGAAATTATCCTAGCCCCGGCTAGATAGGTAGGAATTTTAAAAAAATTGCAAAATTTTCGTACAAGTTCAAATTTGGAAATGTTCTGTCTCTTTTATCGGTGCCAAATAGACTTTAAACTACTTCCTATCATTAAACACAAAACATATCAAAAATTCACCTGGCGGAAATTATCCTAGCCCCGGCTAGATAGGTAAGAATTTTAAAAAAATTGCAAAATTTTCGTACAAGTTCAAATTTGGAAATGTTCTGTCTCTTTTATCGGTGCCAAATAGACTTTAAACTACTTCCTATCATTAAACACAAAACATATCAAAAATTCACCTGGCGGAAATTATCCTAGCCCCGGCTAGATAGGTAAGAATTTAAAAAAAAATGCAAAATTTTCGTGCAAGTTCAAATTTGGAAATGTTCTGTCTCTTTTATCGGTGCCAAATAGACTTTAAACTACTTCCTATCATTAAACACAAAACATATCAAAAATTCACCTGGCGGAAATTATCCTAGCCCCGGCTAGATAGGTAAGAATTTTAAAAAAATTGCAAAATTTTCGTACAAGTTCAAATTTGGTCATGTTCTGTCTCTTTTATCGGTGCCAAATAGACTTTAAACTACTTCCTATCATTAAACACAAAACATATCAAAAATTCACCTGGCGGAAATTATCCTAGCCCCGGCTAGATAGGTAAGAATTTTAAAAAAATTGCAAAATTTTCGTACAAGTTCAAATTTGGTCATGTTCTGTCTCTTTTATCGGTGGCAAATAGACTTTTAACTACTTCCTATCATTAAACACAAAACATATCAAAAATTCACCTGGCGGAAATTATCCTAGCCCCGGCTAGATAGGTAAGAATTTTAAATAAATTGCAAAATTTTCGTACAAGTTCAAATTTGGTCATCTTCAGTAACTTTTATCGGTGCCAAATAGACATTAAACTACTTCTTATCATTAAACACAAAACATATCAAAAATTCACCTGGCTGAAATTATTCTAGCCATGGCTAGATAGGTAAGAAAATGAAAATATTTTAAAAGTTTTTAAAAATTTTCCTATAAGTTCAAATTTGGTCACCGGGTACTACTTGAATCGGTGCCAAATACCCTTCAAACAACTACCTATTATGAAACACTAAACATATAAAAAATTCACCTGGCGCGATTTAACCTAGCCCCGGTAACTTTTCAATAATTTCGTGACATATCTGCTAGATCTAGTACCTAACTTTTTCTTATAACTTATTTTTTTTTTATTTGTTTACGCTATTTTTTGTGTGGGATAGAAAACAATATGTAATTCACGTCGGAAAAGTGGTTTTCTGTGTTTTGAGAAGTGGCTCGGCTCGACAGGTATCGCCTCTCCATATTTTTTTTTTTTTGACCCAGAAAACAACAACTTTCCTGTCCAGGATGACAATATTACTATTTAAAAAAATATATATTTTTCAAAAAATCAAATTAAAAAAAATTGCATTTTTTTGTCTCCAAAAAACGATTAAAAAGCAGATTTTTAAGAAAGATAGTGTTTAAAAAGTTTAAGCCCCAATACCTTTATTGTTTTTATTTATTTTCAAAAAAATTGCGAAAATTACTTACGAAATTGCGTAAATTTGGTTATCTTCTATAATTTTTGTCGTTGCCGAATAGTCTTTAAACTTCCTCCATCAAAACATAAAACATTGGCTTAAGCTAAATAACTAACACCGGCTGGTATTTAATATAATGGAAAACATTTAAAAAGATTAAAAATTTCTTACAAGTTTAAAATTGACCATTTTCTACCTTTATATAGGAGTATATATATAAAAAAATTTAAAATATTTTTTTAAAAAAAAATTGTGTTTCAAAAAAAAAATAAATATTTTTTTTATTATTTTTTCACAGACATAGTTTTTTAGAAGTTTAACCTCTTATAACTTTTTTGTCTTTAGAGGGATTACTTTTAAAAACAATAGGCATTGTCCTCATATAGAACTTGATTTTTGCTAAAAATTTCTTTTCCACAAAAACTTGACGGATGCAGACGGATATTTTCAAAGTCGCTGATTTTTTTATGAAACACATTTGAATCCAACAATTTTTTGTCTAGGACGTTTTTTTTTTCTTGGCGATTTTGGGGAATTCGAAACTACTGTATGCATTTTAGCGGTAACTCATAAATGAAGCAGTTTGCCCAGTTTAGAGACAAAGTTTGGAAATACAATGTGTATTAGTTGAGAAATTCTTGGTTGTAGTTGCAGGAAAATCTGTAAGAAAAAATACGGGACACTGCGTGGCAGAACTTGGTAAAATGTTATGTCACCGGGGACAAACAAAATACGGGAATTCGCAAATTAGATACGGGACATGGTTGGGTGGTTAGTTCTGTAATGTATGCTACTGGTGCAGGAAAAATCCAAAGCTGTTCCCCCTCAATGAACATTTCTAGCTGCACAACTGTATTCGATAATCTTATCTTTGTTTACTACGTTTTTTATCGCACTAAAAATTATTTGTATGTGAAAAGAAATGGATTATTTTAAATTCTTGTCAAGTGTATACCGAATGAATTGTATTTAACTATTCTAAGAAAATGACAAAATCATATAATACGAAAAATATTAACGATGATTATGTAATCATTTCATATGTGTATTTTAATTAAATTTTAAGATATTAGTTAAGATACTAGTTTTAAAAGACAAATTTTTTTTTGCACGAGTGCACAAAATGTCTTTTGTGACTATTGTCATCTTTAGGCGATAACACTAGGTAACAAATCACAACTTCTTTTTTGCCCTGTTCTGAAAATAAATTTTTCTTACTAATTTGAGGGCGTAGAATCCGAATCTGATCTTAAAAAAATTCCAGCACCTCAAAATTTTGAGATATAAGTCCTGGAAATAATGACTTTTTTTTTTCAAAATCTTATAAAAAAACAGTAGGAATTTAAAAATTATACGGTTATATATAATAAAAAAAAAAACGAGGAATTCCAAAATTCATATGCGAAGGACCTTTGCCGAAGATCCTACTGCAGTATGACATGCCACAGTAAGTATGCGAAAATAAAAATAAAAAGCTTAAAGTGCAGAGTTTATTTAATATCTCATTTGTGGCAAAACTATCAAATTTGTATAAAAATTTTATAGGAATTAATTTGTAGATTATAAAATGCTCTACAAAAATATATATACAAATATTTTTTAATTTGTCTTAGTTACTCCGTAAAAAGTAAATAAATGAAAAAGCAATAAAATTAAAGCACACAGCGTAAAATTTTTTCCCGAGTGCAAGCAATTATGCAAATTTCAAAATAATTTATAAAAAACTAGCACTTGCAAGCACCCTGTCAAAACATCGGCACTATTGTACACTAGAGCCATCTAGTTTGCAAATTTCAAACTAGGTGTTTTGTTTGATTTTAAATACTGTATCTTTAAAATATTATATTCTAGCAAAAAACTGTATATAACATTTTTTATAGGGCTTAAAAAGAGCTTTTATTTAAAATATAATTTTTTGAAATCGGGTTATAAATATGTGAGATATGCTAAAAAAACCTTTTACTGCTTTAAACACCAATATCTCGAAAACAGTGCGTTTTAACGTTGTTTATAACATTTTTTGACTAATTTAAAATTATCTTTTATATAAGTGCTAAATTAACCAAATACAATAATAATTGCCTTAATTATAAACAAAAAACGCTAAAAATAGGAGTTTTACCCTATTTTTACCCCCTTACCCCCAAAATCTAATCAGCTCTTCGGAATACGAGAAGAAACAATATGCAAAAAACCGATATCTCATGTAGAAATGGAGTTAGAGAGTTTACACCCAGACAGACAGACAGACAGACAGACGTACGCAATTTTTTTTTCTGATTTCGACTCAGAATGGTTTAAAACGTCGAGAAATGTGAAAAAAACGTGGTCAAAGATTTTGACTTTTCGGCGAAGATTTCAATACATTGGCACTCTTAGTAGCACTAAGTGCCGATGTAAAAATATGCGTATTTTTTAGTAGCACTCAGTGCCGATGTATAAATATGCGTATTTTTTGTCTTTTTTTTGGTTCTACATCATAAAAATGTTTATTACGTATTACGTAACATATTCTTAGTTCATTTTTGATCCCCTAGTGATGATTTTTGTCGATTTATGCACTCCTCTCCTTACCCTCCACCACTACTTAGTTTTGTTAAAGGATCCACTTTTAGCTTAATCTATTGTAAAGAAAAATTTTTACTATGGCTAACAAAAAAAGCGATAGAGCAAAAAAAAAAGTCCAAACTGACCGATGCATCGCGATGCATACATTCTTAAAATCATAAAATTCACTTTTTGCAATGTAATATGTAGGAAAATAGGGGCCGTGCCGATTTGGCGCAAAGATAACTTTTTATACGATGGTGATCAACTAAATTGATTATAAAACATATTAAGAATTTAGTTATAAAACATATTAAAAATTGACTTTAGAATAATTACACTAGGCAACACGGTTTCTTGCCCTGATTGGAGTCATATGCAGTAGTCGGCGTAAACTCAGTTATGACTCATCAACGTTGAAAATAAACAGAACAGAAACATAGGCTTACAATATGAATTGATTACGTAACTACCACCTCTCCTTGTAATAAAACGTAATCGTTGGCCTGGGGGACCTTAGTCTGGCTCAACTTTCGTTCGCAGGAAATCTGATACCCAGTCCGCACATATATGGATGCAACATGGTAAAGAAAGAATTTTTAGGTAACATGTGCCATATTACATGAGACATAACATACATATGTATGCTACATAACATGCCCTATAACAGAAAGATTTTTTACGTTACATGTGCCATATTACATAAGATGTAACATACATATGTATGATACATAACATGCAATATTGCATGTTATGTATCATATATATGGTACGAGAACATACACGATACATAAAATTTTATGAATTCAATACTAAATATGGCGTCTATATTATTTTAATTTTTATAGGTTAGAATCACTAATATTCTTAAAATTGTTGTTAATAATAAAAGTTTTACCCTTAAGTAGTAGAAAAGCATGTATTTTTAGACAACTAAACCGATTTTAGATAATTTTAGACAAAAAATTAAAATATATATATATTTTTTTAAAATGATTATTTGCTATTTTTTCTCTAAAAATTGGCTTTTTATGTGGCCCATGATTTTTAAGCCTGGTAGAAAGTTTGCTTTCACAGTAAAAATGCACATCGTATAAGAATTTTGCCTGATGGATGCTACATATAAAGATATTTATATACTTTAATTATTAGGTTTATCAAAAAGACGTAAAAATGTTCACCATGTCTAAATCTATGATGCACTCCATAACAAGTAAAATTCGGAAACGCCTACTTTTATTGTTATGTACCTAGTATGTATCTGATATGTAGCATGTTATGTAGCTGATACATAACTTGAGGCGGAATTGTTAAAGTCCAAGGACTATACATGGACTATAAAAATTACATGTCTGCAACATCACATAGAACAGTGGTTATGTACCTGTTATGTTCCTGCCATGTATTTGTGTTGACTGGGTATCGTTACAAATCACATACCAGCTTATGTAATAGACCCTTCTGAGTTCAAAAATGATAATCTTGTTTTGCGGAAATGCACCGTTTTTTTTCTATGGCGATTTTTTATATATTTTTTGTTTTGGCAAAAAACTGTTATGGAAATCTGTTACTATTGGAAACGAAGTATATTCTATTTATTTTGGCCCCTCTGAATCTAAAAATAATAACAGTTCTTTGCGGAAAAGCACCGTCTTTTTCCATGGCTGTTTTTTATATTTTTTTAAATTTTTGCAAAAAAACTTTATGGAAATCTGTTATCGTTAAAAATGAAGTGTATTCTACCTATTTGGACCCTCCTGAATTTGGAAATGATAACCATCTTTTGCGGAAATTCGTAGTTTTTTTTCATGGCTATTTTTTATAAATTTTTTGTTTTCCCATAAAAAACGTTACGGAAATCTGTTATCGTTGGAAGAGAAGTATATTCTAGTTATTTTGCCCCCCCTGAATCTGAAAATGATAATCGTTGTTTGCGGAAATACACCGTTTTTTTCCATGGCTATTTTTTATATATTTTTTTATTTCTGAAAGAAAAACCTGTTATCGTTGGAAAATAAGTATATTCTACCTGTTTGCTCCCCCCCTTAATTCGAAACTGATAACCATCTTTTGTTTTTCGTTTTTTTCCTTGGCTATTTTTAAAAAAATATTTTTTTCGAAAATAAAACGTTATGGAAATCTGTTATCGTAAGAAATAAAGTATATTCTGACTATGGGAGATTTAGCTCCGTGGTCAATGGCATCGATATAGCCTGACACTGATCTAATGATCGTGAGTTCAAACCTCACTGGCGCCGATTGCCTTTTTCAGTTAATTAATAATTGAAATTTGGCGAAGGCGTACTCCCTAGATATATTGGTTCGAAAGTCAATTAAAGCCGGTGGTTCCCTCTACTACTAGCCCACACAAGTCCTTGACTTAGGGGATGCTTAATTAAGTAGAATAGTACGAGGTTAAAAACAAACATAAACATAAACTAGTAGGACCCCTCTGAATTCGGAAATGATTAGCACTTTTAGCGGAAATTCTTCGTTTTTCTCTATGGCGATTTTTTACATAGTTTTTGTTTTTGCAATAAAACCTTGATATAAAGTATTTTATATAAATTTTGACCCCAGATCAATTAATCATCGTTTCTTTCGGCTTATATAATAATACATTACATAATTTAAATTTAATATTCACATATAAAATTAAAATTAAATTATGTAATGTATTATTATATAAGCCGAAAGAATAATTTTATATGTGAATATTACGTAATGGCGAGCTTGACCACAATTTAAATTAAATTGTGGTCAAGCCCGCCTCGCTTCGCTCGGCTTAAACTATATTTTTAACCCTCCTCGCTTGACTCAGTTCAAATAATAAATTATACAATTTTAATTTCATTTAATATTATTAATACGTAATGAATTGTGGTCAAGCCCGCCTCGCTTCGCTTGGCCTGATTTAAGTTTTTGACCGTCCTTACTTGGCTCGGTTCAAATAATAAAATTTTATTATTTTAATTTAATTTTATATTAATAATACGTGATGAAGGGCTTGACCACAATTCATTTACCCATTTATTCAAAATATTCGCAGAGGTTAAAATAGCAGGTTGCGAACATTTATTTTTGTTAAAAATACAAATATTGAAATTAAAATAAAAAAGGCAAAACTTATGAAAAAAAAGTTGTCAATTTAGGACTCAGGGAGTCCAAACAGGCAGAATAAACTTTATTTCTAAAGAAAACAGATTTCCATAACTTTCTTTTGCTAAACCAAATAAATATAAAAAAATAGCCATGAAAAAAAAACGGTGTGTTTCCGCAATGAACGATTAATATTTTCGGATTCAGGGGGGCCAAAATAACTAGAATATACATCGTTCTTAACAATAACAGATTTCCATAACGTTGTTTTGGCCAAAACAAAAAATATAAAAAAATCACCACAGAAAAAAAACGGTGCATTTTCCCAAAGAACAGTTATCATTTTCGGATTCAGGAGGGTCAAAATAAGTAGAATATACTTCGTTTTAAATGATAACAGATTTCCATAATTTTTTTTTGCCAAAACAAAAAATATATAAAAAATAGCTATAAAAAAAACGGTGCATTTCCGCAAAGAACGATTAATATTTTTGAATTCAGGGGGGCCAAAATAACTAGAATATACTTCGTTTTAAACAATAACAGATTTCCATAAAGTTTTTTTGCAAAAACAAAGAAAAATTATAAAAAATCGCAGTTAAAAAAACGGTGCAATTCCGCAAAGAATGATTAACATTTTTGGATTCAGGAGGGCGAAAATAAGTAGAATATACTTCGTTCCAAACGATAACAGATTTCCATAAAGTTTTTTTGCCAAAACAAAAAATATATAAAAAATCGGCATAGAAAAAAAACGGTGCGTTTCCGCAAAGAACGATTAATATTTTCGGATTCAGGGGAGCCAAAATAACTAGAAAATACTTCGTTTCTAACGATAGCAGATTTCCATAAAGTTTTTTTGCAAAAACAAAGAAAAATTATAAAAAATCGCAGTTAAAAAAACGGTGCAATTCCGCAAAGAATGATTAACATTTTTGGATTCAGGAGGGCGAAAATAAGTAGAATATACTTCGTTCCAAACGATAACAGATTTCCATAACGTTTTTTAACCAAAACAAAAAATACATAAAAAACCGCCATAGAAAAAAAACGGTGCATTTCCGCAAAGAACGATTATCATTTTCGGATTCAGGGGGGTCCATAAAGGCAAACAAATATTTTTTTGAAAATGTAGCTGATTTCCTGCGAATGAAAGTTGGCCCCTTAGTCTTTACGAATCTCCTATATCTATGACTTTATTGCACGTTTTTAAATAAATTTAATTTCCAAGACCATCACTAAAATTTTGTTTCATAACTCGTAAGTAATATTTTTTTCCCTTATCCTTAATGTTTTCCGTATTATATGATTACGTAATTTTCTCAGGATAGTTAAATACAACCAGTCTCGGTATACAGTTGAAAATAATTTAAAGTAATCAATTTCTTTTCACATACCTACAAATAATTTTTAGTTCGAAAAAAACCATATCAAACAAAGATAACCAAAATTAGTAGCAAAAACGATTCGTACTGAATAAATTATCGAATACAGTGGTGCCGCATTGAAGGGGAAGAGCTTTGGATTTTACCAACTCCAACATTACAGAACTAACCACCCAACCATCTCTCGTATCTAATTTGCGATGTCCAGTATTTTGTTTGTCCCCGGTGACATAACATTTTACCAAGTTCTGCCCCACTGTGTCCCGTATTTTTTCTTACATATCGCCTTGTAAATTTCAGAACGTCGTATCTCAAAAATGTCAACTTTACAGGAATGAGAAATAACTCTTTCTCGCATTATTCATAGGTTAAAAATGTACTTTTTTAATATAAACTTAATACATTTTTAATGATTAACTTACCTTAAATCATTTTATTGTGTATAAAATAAATAAATACAAATAAAAACCTAATGTTTATAGATACGACATTCTGATGCTCAAAATTAATAAATTTTTTTAAGATACGAGCTTTGAAATATTATTATATTATTATTCTAACAAAATATAATTAATTATTATACTAATTTTATTAATTATTGAAACATTTAAACTTCAAAAAGTTTTATAACATGCGCATAAGCGTCGCCAAATGCAAAAAGTGCGTTCCAAAATAGTCAGTTAACTAAAATTAAGAGATACGAGGTTTAAAAATTTATTAATTTATTATCATATAAGATACGACGTTACTATTTTGCTTATATTTTTGTTATTAAAAAAAAATAGCAGGTGAAACTTAATTTTTAGATGTAAATTGATAATATAAAGCGTTTAAGTCCAAAATGTCAAAATCGAAAAAAATTGAGATACGACGTCCTGAAATTTACCGTACGATATGTATTTTCGTAACTACAACCAAAAATTTCCCAACTAATACAATGTGTATGGCCCAACTTGGTCTTCAAAATGCACGAACTGCTTCATTAATGACTTATTATTTACAGCGCGTAACCGCTTGAATAGTATAATACAGTAGTTTCGAATTTTTCAAAATCTCCAAAAAAACGTCCTAGATATTTTTTTTTTTTGACAAAGGCGTTTCATGGAAAAATAAGCAGAAAATGTTGGTCTGTCCGTCCGCCGTCACGTTTTTTGTGGACACAATCGTGCACGATGTTTTTGAAAATAATCCCCCCAAAAACAAAAAAGTTATAAGAGGTTAAACTATTTTTAAAACTGGCTCCTCTATACTACTATACATATAAAGGTAGAAAATGGTCAATTTTAAAAATTTTCGAAATTTTTAAACTTGTTATTTTTTTCCATTATATTAAATACTAGCCGGTGTTAATTATTTAGCTTACGCCAATTTTTGATGTTTTATGTTTTGATGTAGGAAGTTTAAAGACTATTCGGCAACGACATAAATTATAGAAGATAACCAACTTTGAACTTATTACGTATTTTTTGAAATTAAATAAAAAACCTTAAAGGTATTGGGGGTTAAACTTTTAAAAAACTATTTTTCTTAAAAATTTGCTTTTTTTAATAGTTTTTTGGAGACTTAAAAAAAATAAAATTTACCAAACCTTAAAGGTATTGGGGGTTAAACTTTTAAAAAACTATTTTTCTTAAAAATTTGCTTTTTTTAATAGTTTTTTGGAGACTTAAAAAAAATAAAATTTTTTAATTTGATTTTTTGAAAAATATATATTTTTTTAAAATAGTAACATTGTAATCCTGAACGGGAAAGTTTTTGTTTTCCGGGTCGAAAGGAAGATATGGGCAGGCCATACCTGTCGAGCCTAGGCACTTCTCAAAACCCAGAAAACCACTTTTCCGGCGTGTACTACATATTGTTTTCTATCCTACACAAAAAAAGAGCGTAATAAAAAAGTTTTAAGAAAAAGTTAGGTACTAGATTAATGGGGGCTAGGTTAAATCGCGCCGGAGGAAATTTTGATGTTTTGTGTTTTATAATAGAGAGTTGTTTGAAGGCTATTTGGCACCGATAAAAGATGGAAAGGATGGCCAAACGAAGTAGTACCCGGTGGCCAAATTTGAACATGCGAAAATTTTGCAATTTTTTAAAAATATTTTCATTTTCTTACCTACCTAGCCGGGGCTAGGATAATTTCCGCCAGGTGAATTTTTGATATGTTTTGTATTTAATGATAGGAAGTAGTTTAAAGTCTATTTGGCACCAATAAAAGAGACAGAACATGACCAAATTTGAACTTGTACGAAAATTTTGCAATTTTTTTTAAATTCTTACCTATCTAGCCGGGGCTAGGATAATTTCCGCCAGGTGAATTTTTGATATGTTTTGTGTTTAATGATAGAAAGTAGTTTAAAGTCTATTTGGCACCGATAAAAGAGACAGAACATGACCAAATTTGAACTTGTACGAAAGTTTTGCAATTTTTTTTAAATTCTTACCTATCTAGCCGGGGCTAGGATAATTTCCGCCGAGTGAATTTTTGATATGTTTTGTGTTTAATGATAGGAAGTAGTTTAAAGTCTATTTGGCACCGATAAAAGAGACAGAACATGACCAAATTTGAACTTGTACGAAAGTTTTGCAATTTTTTTTAAATTCTTACCTATCTAGCCGGGGCTAGGATAATTTCCGCCAGGTGAATTTTTGATATGTTTTGTGTTTAATGATAGGAAGTAGTTTAAAGTCTATTTGGCACCGATAAAAGAGACAGAATATGACCAAATTTGAACTTGTACGAAAATTTTGCAATTTTTTTTAAATTCTTACCTATCTAGCCGGGGCTAGGATAATTTCCGCCAGGTGAATTTTTGATATGTTTTGTGTTTAATGATAGAAAGTAGTTTAAAGTCTATTTGGCACCGATAAAAGAGACAGAACATGACCAAATTTGAACTTGTACGAAAATTTTGCAATTTTTTTTTAAATTCTTACCTATCTAGCCGGGGCTAGGATAATTTCCGCCAGGTGAATTTTTGATATGTTTTGTGTTTAATGATAGGAAGTAGTTTAAAGTCTATTTGGCACCGATAAAAGAGACAGAACATGACCAAATTTGAACTTGTACGAAAATTTTGCAATTTTTTTTAAATTCTTACCTATCTAGCCGGGGCTAGGATAATTTCCGCCAGGTGAATTTTTGATATGTTTTGTGTTTAATGATAGAAAGTAGTTTAAAGTCTATTTGGCACCGATAAAAGAGACAGAACATGACCAAATTTGAACTTGTACGAAAGTTTTGCAATTTTTTTTAAATTCTTACCTATCTAGCCGGGGCTAGGATAATTTCCGCCGAGTGAATTTTTGATATGTTTTGTGTTTAATGATAGGAAGTAGTTTAAAGTCTATTTGGCACCGATAAAAGAGACAGAACATGACCAAATTTGAACTTGTACGAAAGTTTTGCAATTTTTTTTAAATTCTTACCTATCTAGCCGGGGCTAGGATAATTTCCGCCAGGTGAATTTTTGATATGTTTTGTGTTTAATGATAGGAAGTAGTTTAAAGTCTATTTGGCACCGATAAAAGAGACAGAACATGACCAAATTTGAACTTGTACGAAAATTTTGCAATTTTTTTTAAATTCTTACCTATCTAGCCGGGGCTAGGATAATTTCCGTCAGGTGAATTTTTGATATGTTTTGTGTTTAATGATAGAAAGTAGTTTAAAGTCTATTTGGCACCGATAAAAGAGACAGAACATGACCAAATTTGAACTTGTACGAAAATTTTGCAATTTTTTTTTAAATTCTTACCTATCTAGCCGGGGCTAGGATAATTTCCGCCAGGTGAATTTTTGATATGTTTTGTGTTTAATGATAGGAAGTAGTTTAAAGTCTATTTGGCACCGATAAAAGAGACAGAACATGACCAAATTTGAACTTGTACGAAAATTTTGCAATTTTTTTTAAATTCTTACCTATCTAGCCGGGGCTAGGATAATTTCCGCCAGGTGAATTTTTGATATGTTTTGTGTTTAATGATAGAAAGTAGTTTAAAGTCTATTTGGCACCGATAAAAGAGACAGAACATGACCAAATTTGAACTTGTACGAAAATTTTGCAATTTTTTTTAAATTCTTACCTATCTAGCCGGGGCTAGGATAATTTCCGCCGAGTGAATTTTTGATATGTTTTGTGTTTAATGATAGGAAGTAGTTTAAAGTCTATTTGGCACCGATAAAAGAGACAGAACATGACCAAATTTGAACTTGTACGAAAATTTTGCAATTTTTTTTAAATTCTTACCTATCTAGCCGGGGCTAGGATAATTTCCGCCAGGTGAATTTTTGATATGTTTTGTGTTTAATGATAGAAAGTAGTTTAAAGTCTATTTGGCACCGATAAAAGAGACAGAACATGACCAAATTTGAACTTGTACGAAAATTTTGCAATTTTTTTTAAATTCTTACCTATCTAGCCGGGGTTAGGATAATTTCCGCCGAGTGAATTTTTGATATGTTTTGTGTTTAATGATAGAAAGTAGTTTAAAGTCTATTTGGCACCGATAAAAGAGACAGAACATGACCAAATTTGAACTTGTACGAAAATTTTGCAATTTTTTTTAAATTCTTACCTATCTAGCCGGGGCTAGGATAATTTCCGCCAGGTGAATTTTTGATATGTTTTGTGTTTAATGATAGAAAGTAGTTTAAAGTCTATTTGGCACCGATAAAAGAGACAGAACATGACCAAATTTGAACTTGTACGAAAATTTTGCAATTTTTTTTAAATTCTTACCTATCTAGCCGGGGCTAGGATAATTTCCGCCAGGTGAATTTTTGATATGTTTTGTGTTTAATGATAGAAAGTAGTTTAAAGTCTATTTGGCACCGATAAAAGAGACAGAACATGACCAAATTTGAACTTGTACGAAAGTTTTGCAATTTTTTTTAAATTCTTACCTATCTAGCCGGGGCTAGGATAATTTCCGCCAGGTGAATTTTTGATATGTTTTGTGTTTAATGATAGGAAGTAGTTTAAAGTCTATTTGGCACCGATAAAAGAGACAGAACATGACCAAATTTGAACTTGTACGAAAATTTTGCAATTTTTTTTAAATTCTTACCTATCTAGCCGGGGCTAGGATAATTTCCGCCAGGTGAATTTTTGATATGTTTTGTGTTTAATGATAGAAAGTAGTTTAAAGTCTATTTGGCACCGATAAAAGAGACAGAACATGACCAAATTTGAACTTGTACGAAAATTTTGCAATTTTTTTTAAATTCTTACCTATCTAGCCGGGGCTAGGATAATTTCCGCCGAGTGAATTTTTGATATGTTTTGTGTTTAATGATAGGAAGTAGTTTAAAGTCTATTTGGCACCGATAAAAGAGACAGAACATGACCAAATTTGAACTTGTACGAAAATTTTGCAATTTTTTTTAAATTCTTACCTATCTAGCCGGGGCTAGGATAATTTCCGCCAGGTGAATTTTTGATATGTTTTGTGTTTAATGATAGAAAGTAGTTTAAAGTCTATTTGGCACCGATAAAAGAGACAGAACATGACCAAATTTGAACTTGTACGAAAATTTTGCAATTTTTTTTAAATTCTTACCTATCTAGCCGGGGCTAGGATAATTTCCGCCGAGTGAATTTTTGATATGTTTTGTGTTTAATGATAGGAAGTAGTTTAAAGTCTATTTGGCACCGATAAAAGAGACAGAACATGACCAAATTTGAACTTGTACGAAAATTTTGCAATTTTTTTTAAATTCTTACCTATCTAGCCGGGGCTAGGATAATTTCCGCCAGGTGAATTTTTGATATGTTTTGTGTTTAATGATAGGAAGTAGTTTAAAGTCTATTTGGCACCGATAAAAGAGACAGAACATGACCAAATTTGAACTTGAACGAAAATTTTGCAATTTTTTTAAAATTCTTACCTATCTAGCCGGGGCTAGGATAATTTCCGCCAGGTGAATTTTTGATATGTTTTGTGTTTAATGATAGGAAGTAGTTTAAAGTCTATTTGGCACCGATAAAAGAGACAGAACATGACCAAATTTGAACTTGAACGAAAATTTTGCAATTTTTTTAAAATTCTTACCTATCTAGCCGGGGCTAGGATAATTTCCGCCAGGTGAATTTTTGATATGTTTTGTGTTTAATGATAGGAAGTAGTTTAAAGTCTATTTGGCACCGATAAAAGAGACAGAACATGACCAAATTTGAACTTGTACGAAAATTTTGCAATTTTTTTAAAATTCTTACCTATCTAGCCGGGGCTAGGATAATTTCCGCCAGGTGAATTTTTGATATGTTTTGTGTTTAATGATAGAAAGTAGTTTAAAGTCTATTTGGCACCGATAAAAGAGACAGAACATGACCAAATTTGAACTTGTACGAAAGTTTTGCAATTTTTTTTAAATTCTTACCTATCTAGCCGGGGCTAGGATAATTTCCGCCAGGTGAATTTTTGATATGTTTTGTGTTTAATGATAGGAAGTAGTTTAAAGTCTATTTGGCACCGATAAAAGAGACAGAACATGACCAAATTTGAACTTGTACGAAAATTTTGCAATTTTTTTTAAATTCTTACCTATCTAGCCGGGGCTAGGATAATTTCCGCCAGGTGAATTTTTGATATGTTTTGTGTTTAATGATAGAAAGTAGTTTAAAGTCTATTTGGCACCGATAAAAGAGACAGAACATGACCAAATTTGAACTTGTACGAAAATTTTGCAATTTTTTTTAAATTCTTACCTATCTAGCCGGGGCTAGGATAATTTCCGCCGAGTGAATTTTTGATATGTTTTGTGTTTAATGATAGGAAGTAGTTTAAAGTCTATTTGGCACCGATAAAAGAGACAGAACATGACCAAATTTGAACTTGTACGAAAATTTTGCAATTTTTTTTAAATTCTTACCTATCTAGCCGGGGCTAGGATAATTTCCGCCAGGTGAATTTTTGATATGTTTTGTGTTTAATGATAGGAAGTAGTTTAAAGTCTATTTGGCACCGATAAAAGAGACAGAACATGACCAAATTTGAACTTGAACGAAAATTTTGCAATTTTTTTAAAATTCTTACCTATCTAGCCGGGGCTAGGATAATTTCCGCCAGGTGAATTTTTGATATGTTTTGTGTTTAATGATAGGAAGTAGTTTAAAGTCTATTTGGCACCGATAAAAGAGACAGAACATGACCAAATTTGAACTTGAACGAAAATTTTGCAATTTTTTTAAAATTCTTACCTATCTAGCCGGGGCTAGGATAATTTCCTCCAGGTGAATTTTTGATATGTTTTGTGTTTAATGATAGGAAGTAGTTTAAAGTCTATTTGGCACCGATAAAAGAGACAGAACATGACCAAATTTGAACTTCTACGCATATTTGGCATGTTTCTTGCTTTTTCTATTTATTTGTGGGTCGAAAAGGGCTTAATTCGATCTAAAAATACTAGATACCGGGTTTTTATTGTTTTTAAATGAAATTGAGTCGATTTTAAAAATTTTGAATTTTCGTTGCAAAAAAACGTTGCAAACTTCAGCTTCATCAAATCTTAACTACACCTTTTTAAGTTGTAAATCAGAAAGTGTGATATTAATTTCAGACAGTGTAATTTGATATTTAGATTTTTTAAATAAATTTCAGAAAGTATAAATTGTAATTCAGATTTTTAAATTATATTTCAGAAAGTGTAAATTGTAA
Source organism: Brachypterus glaber (assembly GCA_958510825.1). NCBI lineage: Eukaryota > Metazoa > Arthropoda > Insecta > Coleoptera > Kateretidae > Brachypterus > Brachypterus glaber. The sequence continues at coordinate 47,922,008 of OY294045.1, read as the reverse complement.
TTCAGATTTGCAAGTTATATTTCAGAAAGTATAAATTGAAATTCAGATTTGTATATATATATATATATATATATATATATATATTTCAGAAATCGTAAGTTGAAATTCAGAAAGTGTAAATTATATTTCAGAGAGTAGAAATTAATTTTCAGAATGTGTTATTTTATTTAAATTTGGATCTGTAAATTCAATTTCAGAAAGTGTAAATTAATTTTAGGAAACAATAATTTGTAAATCAGATATCATAATTTTTATTTCGGAACGTATTATTTTATTCAACAAAATTTAAAAAAAAGTAGCAGTTATGTATTATACATTTCGGTATTAAATATTGAACAGCAATAAATTGAAATTAAAAAAAAAAATTTACATAAAATTAAAAATTTAACAAAATTAATTTCTAAATGGCTAGGTCACTTCATTATATTACTTACATACGTATAAATTATAAATTAACAAATAAATTTAATTTACACTTTCTGAAATACAATTTACACTTTTTGAAATACAATTTACTCTGTAATAATAATATAAAGTTATAATTTCTGAAATATAATTTACACTTTCTGAATTTCAACTTACGCTTTCTGAAATATAATTTACACTTTCTGAAATTTAATTTATACTTTCTGAAATATAAATTGCAAATCTGAATTACAATTTACACTTTCTAAAATATAAGTTGAAAATCTGAATTACTATTTACACTTTCTGAAATATAACTTGCAAATCTGAATTACAATTTATACTTTCTGAAATTTAACTTGAAATTCTGAATATCAATTTACACTTTCCTATTTACAACTTGAAAAGGTGTAGTCTTCCGTCTATTCGAATACATTTTTATATTCTTTTACGATTCTGTTTAGCCACTCGTCTAAGTTCTGGGATGCTTATTTCTTGACAGACTTGCCTTATTCTGGCACAAAGTTCATTTTGATTTCTGGGCCTTGTTTTATAAACTTCTCTGCTACTACGAGCTTGATCACCAAACAACCGGATTAATTCGATTTTTTCTCTTAAAGTCAATCAGGTCTATTTACGTGGTTAAACAATATTGCTACTTTGGCAATATTGGCAAAAATTGCATGCGATTTTTGCTAGTATTGCCAATGACAATGTGGGCCAAAATCGCATGCGATTTTTGCCGATATTGCCAAAATAGCAATATTGTTTCCGCACGTGAATAGACCTAAATGGCATTTTAATTATGTGATCACTGACTTAAACTTAACGCAATAAACTCAAATTTGATTCTGACTGACATTTAACACTACTGTCAAAATATTACTTCCCATGGTACACTAATGATCAAATTAAAAAATAAACTTGTAATAATTTTGTGTATAGACCAAAATAATGAAAAAATAAAAAATGCGAATTTTGTCTGAAACTCGGTATATGGGGTAAAATAATATTCTGAACAACATTTTCTTATAATTTTTTTCGACATCTCTAACGCGAAGCAAAATATCGAGAATTGACCCTGTTTGTGAGTTCGTAGTAGGCTGAGTTTAAAGTTCAGATTTTAGTTGAGTATCTTAAAAAATGTGACCCATCAACCTGTATGATTGTGCAAAAATTCAAATCTGTATTCCTTCAAATAGCGAAAATATGGGGGTGTCTTCATATTAAATGCGACACACTGTATATATCGATACCCCCAAGCAACAAAGCCGTAACTCATATATTGTCATTTTTCACGACAGCTAAATTTCTAAAATATTTTTTTTTGTATTTAAGGGTGGGCAAATCATTGAATTGGAAAAGGTAGCCATGTGATACATCATTTGAAAGCTTATAAAATTCTCTATTTAACTGTAAAAGTATTTATTTTTTATTTATTGTTTGTTTCTGATAATATACAAGTTTTAAATTTCTAACTTTAGTGTTTTTAGGTAAACTTTTGGTTAAAATGACCTGTGGAGAAAGTACCACCATGTGTATCTTTTTTCAAGGCGTTTACCTATGAGTATAACTCAAAATGGGTCTAACTTCAGTTACATCCTTGTTGGATGGGGGTGTCGATATATTAAGATAGAAAAAGAGTAGGAGTCACTCGCCTAAAAATGGACAAGAAGTTAACCGAGCTTAAACTCGCTAAATTTTAGGGTTGTTTGGACATTTTGATGATTAACACTAAACTTGACCAATGCAACGTCAGATTAATTTTTGGCAACTCATTTTATTTGTTAAATTCTTAGTAGTTGTAATTATTCGGTAAACCAACCTTTACTGGCCGTAATAATTGCTAGTAGTAATAATTTGGCCAGTAATTAATATCTCCATTAATGTATTAATGGTAATTAACACAAGCCAAATTGTCACTGGTAGTGACCCTAAATAAAATTACATTAAACTTCACACAGTGTGTGAAGTCTCTTTATCCAGGGTCCCTAGTAGTGTTTCACGGCGGGCTTGAATCAACTTTTAAACAAATTCCTTGCACCGATCGGATTTTTTTATAAATCTTTTCTACGATATCTCACGAGTATTTCTTTATCAGTATGAAAATAATCGGTAGAAGTATTCGTGAGATAAATCAAATTTTATTTATTTTTATATTTTTTTCAGTTCATGTTTAATTTTTATTACGGATATCAAAAGACTTTATTTTTTAAGCAATTTTGTGAATATCTTTGTTTTTATTTTCATTTGTTTCTAAATTATTTAAGATCAAAATTGACAAAACTCATTTTTTAATCAAGTCTGCCATTGTAACCTCTGAGATATTTAAAATTTTTAAAATAATTTAAAATTTGCTTAACGCCATCTACAAATTTTAGTACCAACGCCAACTTAATTTTATTCTATTGATATTGTGTTCTGATGCTTAGAGCCATTTTGTGGTAATTTTCTAACATAAAATTTGTAGATGGCGTTAAGGTAATTTTAAGTTATTTTAAAAACAGGTTACAATTGCAAACTTGATTGAAAAATGAGTTTTGCCAATTTTGATTTTAATTCATTTAGAAACAAATGAAAATAAAAACAAAGATATTCTACAAAATTGGTAAAAAAAAATAAATTCTTTTGACATCCGTAACAAAAATTAAACATATACTGAAAAAAATATAAAAGAAAATAACATTTCATTTAATGAAATGTTATTTATCTCACGAATCCCTCTACCAATTATTTTCATACTGACAATAAATACTCGCGAGACTCGCGTAGAAAAGATTTATTAAAAAATCCTATCGGTGCAAGGACTTTTGTTTTAAAGTTCCAAAAATCCAAGCCCGCCACGGCACGCCGTGGATAATTACATAAATTTCTATACAGAGCGGTCCAAAAGTCAGCCCCCCCTCTTAACTTTTGAACGAGTTTAGATATCGACTTCAAATTTAAAACTCTTAAATAAGACAACTTAAACTATCTTTAAGCATTATATGTGATACTTTTAGATCTTAAAATGTGGACAGGGGGCATGGGGCGACATTTTTTTAAATGGAAAGGTGGGTCGTGTGATACATCATTTTAAAGCTTTTAAAATTATCCATTTAACTGTATATTTTTTATTTTTTTAAAACATTTTTTTTTGGGTTTAAAATAGGGTTTAAAATAGGGTTGAAAATATTTTTGTCAAAATTTCTCTAAAAAATCCACAATAATTTTTTAAAAATGCCTAATTTCATAATGAAAAAAAGTAAATTATACTTTTAAACTAATTTTAGTTGACATAAATAAAAATTAACAAAAAAAAACTTAAAAATTTATTTTTTTAGCACAAAAAACTGAAAAATCAAAACCTTAAAAAACATGTTTAAAAAATTTAAAAATATATGGTTATATAGAGAATTTTAAAGGCTTTAAAATGACGTATCACACGACCCCCCTTTCAATTTAAAAAAAAATTCCCACCATGCCCCCCTGCCCACATTTTAAGAGATAAAAGTATCAAATATATACTTAAAGATAGTTTAAGTTGTCTTATTTAGGAGTTCTAAATTTGAAATCGATATCTCAACTCGTTCAAAAGTTAAGAGGGGGGGGGGGTGACTTTTGGACCGCACTGTATGTAATAAAACTGCGTATTTTAGGTATAAAATGTATGTTACTAGTGGCCGAGCGCTTTCGATAAGAAACTTATCATCCTCAGGGCTGTGCCTTGTCAAGATAGAAGAAATCTTTGTTTATAGAACATAACGGAATGCTTTGAAAACATCATAACATCAAAATTAATTATAAAATGGGTACATTTCAACATAAATAAATACAAATATAAATGAAATATATTCCACAAAAAAGTCCAAACCAATGAAATATATTCCATTTATATTTGTATTTATTTATGTTGAAATGTACCCATTTTATAATTAATTTTGATGTTAAAATGTTTTCAAAGCGCTCCGCTATGTTCTATAAACAATGATTTCTTCTATCTTGACAAGGCAGTTTTATTACATATTGAAACCAAGGTATACACGTCTAACCATCATATATAAATTTCTATGGTCTTATTAATAGCAAAATATCCGTTTTGTATATGTACTTTAAAATTGCATTTCTGATACCCTGTTTATAGAATTTCGAAAAATTGTTGAAGTGCTTACTTTTACAAACATAATAAAATATCAGTATCTAAATTACGTAGGTCTTAAAAATCCCATAAAGTGTAGGGTATTCTTTAAAAAAAAATAAAGTCTATTAGGTATTTAAATTTACAGAATATCAAAATCTGTAATGAGTATTTGTGAGTTTGTGATTTATTTGAATGTTGCTACATTTAACTATTTAAGTTGTTTATTATTTGTACCTTGGTATCTATATCGATGGAAATCTAAAATGGAGCTTTCATATTCTGTGTAAAAGATTGAGGAAAGTTGCACACACCTTCCATATACTTAAAAATAAAGTCGGCCAAATCACTCCTTAGTTCAATCTTTATTGACACAGAATGTTAGTCTGAGGTCCAGAACACAAAACCCACTAAAACAAACTGCACTTATCAAAATATGATTATTAAAGTTATTTATAAAAAGCCCCGATTATACTCAATAGACTATACAACGAAACGTAACTTCATTAACTTGATACATTATCAAACTTTATAAATTTTATTACAATGTATCCAAATTCACAATAACCCAACTCATGGGTGACCAAATAAAACTATTGTACTTCCAAACGCACGACAAAATATTAGCCAAAGAAACTTCCTCTATCACACACCTACTATAAATATTTAGTTATTTGCAAAAAGTCCAAAAATATAAAAAAAAGTTCCTATAAAGTTTGGTCCGGAAATGAGCCCTTTAAAATTTTAATAAAAATAAGGTTTTTAATTAATAACTCTGCTACCCTTTAAGCTAGAGCGACGAGCTTTTGCATGTATACTAGTATTAATAAGGAAAATAAGTTTATGTTAATTTATTTTTTTGAATTTATCCAGAGACGTGACTAGGCGGACAAAATATATGAGGCTTAACACATTTTTGCCCCAAACTTTTTTATGTATAGTTTATTTTGGATTTTTTGTAAAAAATATAGATTTCTTGAGAAAAATACATAAAAAATGTTATATAGTGCAACCCTGTAGGAGCAACCGTTTTCAAAAAAATGCAATTAAGAGGAAATAACATTTTGTGTCAACAAAAACGTTACTTTTTAAAATATTTAATATTAAATTTAGGTTTTTTGGTGAAGAATACTTTTTTCTCAGTTTTAAATGAAGGATCACCCTGCATGTTTAAAATTTTATTTTTCATTCAATATGTCAAAGGGCCGTAGCTCCCTTAGATCTCATTTCCGGACCACCCTTTATAGAAACTTTTTTTCATATTTTTGGATGTAGAATCACCTCTTAAATTTTGGCATGGCAGTTACTGATCAGCCTGTATACTATTCACAGTAAATGGTATATTGTATTTTCCCAAATACTTAAATACAAATAATTTTCAAAAAAACAAATTATTTTTTGAAAACCAAAAATTAAAAAAAAAATGGTAATGATGATTATTTTATTTTAAAAAAAAGTTTAAACCCCCATATTTTATTTTTTTTTTTGAGGGGATTACTTTTAAAATTGGTAGAACTAAACCTTATAATAAAATTAATTTTTCCTAAAAAAGTTACTTTAATCGCAATTTTCTTTCAGCTTTTTTATTTTTTTTAAAAGTTTAACTCCCATAAGTTATGTTATGGGCCACAACTTTTTTGTTTTTGGAGTGAATAACTTTTAAAAACAATAGGGATCTTCCCCTCATAGAACTTGACATTTCCCAAAATTTTCAAGTCGGTCGGATAATTCGTTCTTGAGTTATCGTGTACACAAAAATCATGACATCAGACGGACGGACTAAAAAAAAATTATTATTTTTTCATGAAACAAATTCGTATCCAAGAATTTTTCTTCTAGGACGATTTTTGAAAATTTGGAAATTTCGAAACTACCGTACAATACTATTCTAGCGCAGGCGCTGTGAATAGAATAATAACAAAATTAAAGTTTTAGGTTAATTAACAATATAAAAAACAACTGAGAAAATATCTAATATTATAACAAATAAAACAAATACAATATACCATTAAAATGGAAAAAAATAAAATCTACATTTTGGCCAATACTCTAGAACTATACAATTAATTATTTTACTGACTAATTCAAGGTGGACATCGCAACTGTTATTATTTATTAATATTTATTATAATAAATATTAATAAAACATCATATTGAAAATTGCTTCAGTGCGTAGTCTTGTATCCATGTTGTCAAATATTTTTATGTCAATAGTGTTTATCATAATTTTAAAAATATAGCTGGAAATGTTGAAAATTTTGCTGAGAATGCAATTAATATATATGTAGTATGCTGTAATGATAAGTGAATAATACCTTACCACTACGATGGTTTTTTACCCCTCTTTTCTCTAATCTAAAATCGTGCTTATTGTTTGCTATAATTAAGAGTTATGTGTATTAAATATAAATTATATTCTATCCCTAAATATCAATTCGTGATACTAGGTTAGGTACCGGTGCTTTTTTTTCAAATTTTACTCATATTAATCCCAATTTTTGGAAAATGCAACTCCTGCTAAAGCAGTCGTTGCATTTTTGTCATTGGGATTAATATTCGTAAAATTTATGTAAAAAACCACAGATACCTAACCTAGTATCACTTATGATATTACCCCTAAAAATATTGAAAATTTTGCTGAAAATATTGAAAATTTTGCTGAAAATGTTGAAAATAATTTGACAGACATGTAAAAAATTGATAGTGTATGTACATTGATATTGATATGTATGTACATTTTCCTTATGTAAAGATATATTTTCCAAAGTTAAAAATAATAAAAATACCTACCTATAAAACTATACTCTAAATATATTTTCCAAAGTTAAAAATAATAAAAGTACCTACTTATAAAAGTATACTCTAAATATTACAAAACATTTTATTTAAACTATTATAATTAATTAATTTTGAGGTTGTGTCCCGTTTTCTTCTAGGAACTATACCTATAATTTACTTTATAAATGCGCCAAGTGACCTTTTGCGGTAAATCGTTTTTTTATGTCTTTAACTACGGTTTTGTTTGTGTTGACTTGATCTATCACAGTACTTTCCATTACTGTCGACTTTTTGATCAAGTAATGTCACTTTACCTGGTTTGGATTTTTATTTAAAAATATTGTACATAGGTACCTTACTGTTTTTTTTTTTAATGTGGGTCTTCAAATGAAAAAAAGAATACTGCAATACATTGTTTTTAGTTCTATTCATGTTTACCACAAACCATTTTCTCTACATTTTACTGAGATAAGCACAATCATTTAACATTGAAGTTTCATTAAGCCTAACCAAACAAAAAACATTTGATTATAACTTACAAGTCACTGTTTAAAATAAGTGACTATTTTCAAGTCCGACGTCACATGACCTAATTATTTGGTTTGTTTTGGTTTTTTCGTTTGTTTGGTGTTTTTGATGCTAATGTCCCAAGTAACACTAATACTCTTATTGGGCTCTCCAAGGTCGCTTTAAAACTATACAATAAAACTTTGAATAAAACCAAAGACAGCCTTAGGACCACCATAAAGCAACTTCTAGCCAAAAAGGGCCCATCCTAAAAGGGTCTTCAAGACTAAATTTTAAAACTACATCAAACCATTTAGTTTTAATTTTATAAGGGTTAAAGAATTTTTCAAGGCAACTTTAAATTTTTGTATCAAAACTTATTAACTGACGTTTTGCATTTAAAATATACTTGCAGCAGACTAAATTACCTTGTGTGAAATAGTTAAAAAGGAAAGTTTCTATATATGAACTAAAAAATGCACCAATAAAAAATGCACCAATAAAAATTTAAATTCTATAATAAAACTGTGAAAAAAGTTCCTATACACCTAGGTTCGAAAATCAGTTTCAAGAGTACTAGTACTCTATACTGTACAGTATACTGCGGCCACTTAAACAGTGACACTTTTTAAGGGACCGTAGCTCCCTTAAAAGCGATTTGTGGATATTTGTGTATGGCAAGTTTTTTTTCGTAGTTTTTAATGTAGAATCTGCAGTATTGAAATTTTTATTGATGCATTTTTTAGTTCCTATTTTAGATGCTCAGAACGTGAAATTGCATATTAATTTGCAATTTTCTCGAACACGGTTGGCCCAATGGTGTTACATAAAGAATACTTTTTTTATGTATTTTTAATTAAAGATTAATATTTTATTGAGCAAATGTCAAAAAAAAATACGGATAAAAAAGTTTGGGGCAAAAAAGTGACATCGACCCCCCAATGCGCATGTCCCTAGTTAAAATACCAAATAAAAATTACATGAGATGATAGCCTTTATCAATGTTAAGGCCTGTGTAAAAATGCGTAACTGTGGTTTATAGGGTTCCAGAAATATTAAATAAAAACTACTTTTTAGATGTACCCTTAGGAGGGTCGTAGGTCCCTTAGGGCTCATTTCCAGACCACCCTTTATAGGAACTTTTTTCATATTTTTTAATGTAGAATCACCTCTTAAATTTCTCAAACTTATTCTGAATAACCTTGCATAGGTTACTGGTTTTCTCGTTACATGATCGGTTCAGGCGTGGAAAACAGTGGGATAAAAATGCATGTACTTCCCAAGTGTTATTAATACATGTTGTAATATTACATACATGTAATTTATGTATTGCATACAGTTGTGAATAATATATTGTAATCCTAGACGGGAAACTGGTTGTTTTCTGGGCCAATAGAAGATATGGACAGGCGAGACCTGTTGAGCCTGGCCACTTTTCGACTTAAAGTTGACTAAAAAAAAAACGGTCTTACTACTGCTAAAATTACAACTTTTATATTTTTAACCCATAAAATTTAAAACTTTTAAAAAATTTAAAATAGGTGGGGGGAGTGTTAAATATTTAGGTGTATATACACCTAAAAACGTGAGATAATTACATAACTCGTAATTATGCAACCATACCGATACGTGAATAAAAGCCACTTTGACACTATGTCAAATTAGAAATTTGTTAAAATCACTGTTGAGTTATTTCTTTATAATATTATGGATTTATAGTTAAAATGTAATATTTTATATAAAAATAATAAAAAAAGATATGCAGAAACAATAAAAGAAGAGTCACTATTAGTTTATCGCAGAAAATTAAGAAAATCTGAGAATGTAGAAATCCAGTTAAAAGTAAAGGATTTAAAATAAAATTGATTCCTTATAAAATTGATTCCTTATAAAATAATACCAAAAGAAGTTTAAGAAATACGAAAAATGGTTTTTACCCAACCGATATACCACAATGTTTACTTTATGCAAAAATTACAAAAAAGAAGATATGTGAAACACCAGTTTATTGTTTAAATATTTTATTTATTGTATGAAGTAAAAATTAAACCAATTAAAAACACAAAAAAACAAATTTTATTCTTTACTAATATTATAAAGAACCCGGCACAAAACCCCGTGCTTTTGGCCTTCGGCTAAATTTGCTGGAAATTATATATTTTATTAACCTTCATGTCCTTAGTAATTGACCAAAATTTCAGCTTAATTGTATGTACAGTTTTTGAGATATCGAGCTTTAAAGTTGGTGATTTAGAATTCAGAAAAATTTTACACCTGTTAAAATTTTGTGCTTTTGTAGTTTTTTATGTATGATTAAACTTAATAGTGCAAATTGAAGGTTTTTAGATGCTTTATTTAAATGTGTTATAACATTGGTCACAGAGTGTTTCCCTTTTCCCTGGCAACAGCCTAAAATAGTCGATATAATAAATATTAAAAATGCTAATTATTAATTTTGGGTTAATATTAAAAAACAGAAAATCTAACGGCTAGAATTTCATAAGTTTTATGTATTTTATAGTTTTTGAGTTACTGAATAAAAATAATTGAAAGCGAAGCTTATTAGAGTACTCAAAGTCCTTCTGTTTGAGCATGATGGGGGTAAACCACATCAAAATAAATTAACTCGATTCAATCAGCTAAAAGTTTTAAATTCTCTGTAAATCTTACAAATAAATGTAATTTTAGAAAAGGTATTGCTAAAGTAAAGTAGTTAAACCAACTAAAGAGCCTACATTGGTATAGTGGAGCAAAGGGCATGAAACGTTGAACTGTTATAAAATTACTTATTTCTGTGTTTAAGATAATCGCAGTATGGCTTGCAATGGAGGGAGTTAAACCAAGTTAACCAGGTTCTCAAAAGTAATTTAAGCGTGGTAGGAAAAGGGGTACCTATAGATAGGCTAATTACTTAAATGTTTAAAAGGCAATAAAAATAGGAATCTAAAAGGTAATAAAAAACTAGTTAATTGCTTCACCTTTGTGCGCTGTAAGTATTCCCGCCTAAAGATTTATTGAAAACCGCCTGTGGTAGCTCCTGGAAATCGTTGCACGAGGATTCTCGTGGGCATAAAATTGATAGTTCCTTGAGTTAAAAATTCTATTTCTCCCAAAAGTGCACTCATCCGAAAAAAATACGATTCGTAGTCTTGAACATTCTGGGAGCGTGGTCTTTAGGCAATAAATTTTGTACGCGAATATAGTGCTAGGGATGGCGATTATCTTTTTTAATAACGGTGGTGCGTCTAAGGTCGAGATTTCTTGCAATTTCTCTTACACTAGCATCTGGGTCATTGTCGAATGCTTGGAGTACCTATTGCTTTTTCTACCTCCGGAGTCCTAACTGTAATCAGCGCTTTCCCAATTTCTTTTCTATCCAGTAACACGTTACATGTTTCCCTCAAACGTTGTATATCCCTTAAAAACAAGGGATGAACTCCTTCGGGGAACATTTCTTGATACACTAGCTGCATTTTCTGCATTTCTGCCACATTCTACATATAAAATAACCATTTCAGAATATTCTCTACTTGTAAACATTTTTCTCTTCACAGTTTCTTAAAATAAATACTGCTAAACTTCATTATAAATTTCCATAGCGACAATCAAAGAAGGATTCCATAACATCTGAATGAGTAATTTATTTACGTTTTTAGGTGTGTTTAACACCTTCTGGTATTTTTTTTTTTTTTAAAAATCAATTTGGTATTGGTCAAAACTAAATGTTCTTACATCAGTAACCATTCCAGATAGAACTTTAATCTTTTGCAGATACATTTCTATTGGCAGATGATTATGTGGTTTTTCCGGTCCAACTCCAGTTACCGGACACCCTGTATATTTATTATTTTTAGTCCCACAATTATGTTTAAGTTTAAAATTCGTACTAGATTTTAGATAATTTTTTGATTTAAAAATTCGTTTACACTTTTGCTCATTTTAAATAAGTCTTTTGGATTATAAAAAATGCTTTCACGACTGTATTTTAACTCTATTTAATTTTTTTATCCACCCATATGGGTTAGAGGTAACCAACAATGTAAATCTAGTGCGTGGTGATATGATCGCATGGTGATATGATTGCGTGGCTATAAAACATAAAATTATTAAGTATAAAGTGCTTTTATATAACTTCTCACGGTTTTCTAGAAGAGTGAAATACCGTAAATGCCCGTGACTTGAAACATGCACCTGACTTGAAACAATTTACATACTTTTGGGTTCGGTCCTGTAAAATGGAACGTAATTAAAATATTGGCCCCAAAACTCAGTAATGTGTTGTTTAGTACCTGTGTTACTTCTGTTGCCGATAAAACTAGATAAGTTTATTTAAAGTAGACTTTTGGCTTAAAAGCTAAATTTATAGGCTGTTAAAGTTTGATTGTCTAGACCAAACTATACTATAACTGTATATAGTTATATATAGTTTATATATAAATGATACTATTTTTTACTTACAACTTTTGTTGAGCTTAAGCTTTACTTTCATAACCTCAAAATACTATTTGTGTAAAATGAACAGGGTGGTATTTAAAAATTCCTTTTTCAGATAACTACCTCACTTGAAACATTTAAAAAAATAAAATAAAAAACAATTGGGGCAATATGTATATTATTTACTTCAGTTAAACTAAAAAATGCATTAAAATATATAACAGATGGAAACACTTTAAGGGCTAGTTGCACCAACTGGGATTATCTTAACTAAACAAAGTATGTTAAAAATGGTGCCTTCTGAATGGCTGACCGTCAATTTAATCGGAGTTTAAAGTTAAACTGTCGTTGGAGCAAGTCGCCCTAAAAAAATCATCCAGATTGACTGGTGTAGATACTTATATAGATATTATCCAGAAAACGTCGTGGATGTTATCTAAAGAAGACGAAACAATATTAGTGAACATCACATCAGCTGGGACATGGGGGTTTCCTCCAACACCTTACAATATCCTATTTATAATTAAGGGTTATATGGGCAGACAGGGGATAAATATAAAAAGCAAAATAGCTTTAGCAAAATTGTTGTTAAATTTATACCTTTAGGGATAGATAGTTAGTTATTATATGTTCTTTGATTAAATAAATTATTTATTTATATATAATATTTATTTTTAATATTTCAGAACATTAAGACCATATTAATATAAAAACCTGGTGAGAAGCCAAGTGTTTCAAGTGAGGAGCACTATGTCCCTAGTTTGAAACACTCATTAAAAAAATAAAATAAGATAAACTAAAATAGTATATTAAAGTACTAGTTTCATAACATACGTCTTTAGCGCACGAGTACAAGTTTAGAAAACGAGCCGCTTGCGGCGAGTTTTCTAAAGTACTAGTGCGCTAAAAACGTGTTATGAAACGAGTGCTTTATACAATTTTTTCTATTTTGCTCTAAAATTTTAAAAAACTTACATTTAAACTGATGACTGATTTAGGGATTTTTATTTCGGATTGGCATTATAGTTTTAGCCATGTTAAAAATTCTAAGAACAAATATTATTTTGATATATTTTATAGTCATATCTTCTCTTTTTCACTGCAAGTAACAAAGCCACATATATATATATATATTTTATAGTCATATCTTCTCTTTTTCACTGCAAGTAACAAAGCCACAATTTTAACACGGTAAAAATAACCTAAACACAAAATTTTGTAAAAAATTAAACCTTAAAGCGACTTTGACATTTGCACGGAAAACGTCAAGCGATAGCTAAAGCCTAGGCTTTTGTCTGTTGCCAACACAAAAAAACAAAAAGTAGAGACCTCTTATAGGCCTATAAGAACACGCAAAATGCGTGTGATTATGAGCTTATAAAAGTCGCAAAATAGAAAAAGATTTAAAGAAAATCCTTTGTGGCATTTAGTAGTATCAGTGGGGCCTAAAAGTATGGACACTATATTTTGAATTCATATTTAATAGCTTTTCCTTAAAATTCCTTCAAAAGTGTTTCAAGTCACGGGCATTTACGGTAACAAACAAAAAAACTTAATAAAATCTGCCTTCGGAACTTGATTCCTTATCGATTTTTGATAGAAACAAAACATTTAAAAAAATCTATCGGTAAAATGTTTTAATACACCCTAATAAATAGCAGTGAGCAACAAAAATTTAATTTTTGTCTAAAAGGCGAATAAAAAAGTTTACTCTCTATGATTTTTTTTCACTGATTTCAAATCTGCATAGGCCGCACTATGTTGCCAAACAAAAAAGAAGTGTTTAAAAATATGTTTTTGGTTAAGTCTTAAATATTTAATTATACACTAGTCAACACGAAATAGGTATCACTTAATAAATCATAAATATCTTTTGACTAAAAAGACGCATCAACATAAAAATTGGACTGTATGTTGATAACATATTAGCAATTCAAACAAACATGTTTAAATAAAAAATTTATTGAAAAAAACAAAAAAAAAAACAAATAAATGAAGATTGCAATAATGACAAAATTAAAGAAAATTTAAATTCTGCAGAAAAATCTAAATCTATTAGTGGGTATGTACTCCTCCGGCTCGTAGAGCTTCCGCACAATGCCTTGGCATTCATTGTATTAATCTACTTATCAGATTCTGAGGTATATCATCCCATGCTTGTTAAAGCCGTCCAAACTCCTGTGCATCAATTGGGGGGGTTTCACCTCTTATTCGTCGTCCAAGATGCTTAAGGGGGTTCATGTCTGGATTGTTTGCTGGCCATTCCATATCAATATATTTTCCTTCAAACAATTTTTCATAATTCTTGCCGTGTGTGTCCTCGCGTTATCTTGTTTGAGAATTAAATTGGGGCTTTATTCTTAAGCAAAAGGCCCCAATTTCATCCTCAAACAAGATAACGCGAAGACACACAAGGCAAGAATTATGAAAAATTTGTTTGAAGGTTGACATATTGAATCAATATAATTGATGAACTATCTAATATTTACACATTTTAAAAATTGTTTATATTAGTATATCTTAGTATATAAATTTTAAATACGCACTAATGCGTGCGCAATTATTTTTTAATTTTATCATATAAAATATCAAAAATTCGTATTTTTTCCTACAAAAATAACTTCATTTTGGCTAATTTTGGATGCCCAATACACTATTTAGACTACTTCTTTAATATAAACATTAGAAAATTTAGACTACTTCCATAATATAAATATTAGAAATGCGCATCAATGCGCACGCAACTATTTGCAAATTGTACGTGCGCATTTCATAAAAAAATGGCCTAATACTTTATTATAAAAGTACGACTTAAAAAATTAATTTTACCTTAAATATTATGTTATTCAGTAAAAGTATGTTTGTACAATGATACTACCAAATGCTAGTGAATAAACATAAGTATGTTAAGGAAAAATGCTATTTTGGTACACACGCATCAGTGTATGTTTCAAAATTATATTGTACCTTAGTATAGAAAACTGGCTGGTGTTTAGACCCTAATTTACTAAAAACAAAACCAATGCATTTTTATAGCTCAGAATAGTCTAGTTAATGTTTTCAAACGATTTTATGTTCTATTTATAAAATTTCGTTTTTCCTTTTTGGACACCAAACCAGGGCGGTATAGTGGGCCGGACTAAGTAAGTAAATACTTTACTCGGCACTTTAAACGATATTTTACTAACCAGTCCATTATGTCGAACCTATTATTACATAGTGGCTTATCTGCATATATTTATAAACGGATATTTCAAAATGGTCTATTCCAAAAGGTACAATAACAGCATCGAAATATTGGACCAGTTAGTAAAATATGGCTAAGACTGCCGATTAGTAATTTTTTGATTATTTTAATAATAAGAACAATTATTATTATTATTATTATTATTATTATTAATATTATTATTATTATTATTATTATATTATTAGTCTTAGGCCAGGCACTGAATTCATTAAAGGGGCGCCTTTCGCTGCAAAAGGTCAAGAAAAGTTTTAATTTGGTAGATTTGTACAGTTTGGTGTCCTTAATATTAATATTCCGAGTTTTCGACCTTGACCGGCCGCCACTCGCGCCGCCATATTGGAAAAATGGTACCGAAAACCAGTTTTTCGAGAATATCTTCTCTCCAGTGCCACCTAGGTTAAAAAATAGTTATTACAGAAATTATAGAGCACGAAATTTCCTGCAACTTTTTGAGAAAATATTTTTCAATCAGATAAGTAGTTCACGAGTTACAGCTGATTTCTACAATATACAATATATGTGTTTACTGAAATTTAGAGAAAATGATCAGTAAATTAAGAGGTGATTCTATATTCAAAAATATCAAAAAAAGTTCCTGTTAAGGTTGTTCCGAAATGAGCCCTAATGGAGCTTTGGGCCTTCGAATATGGAGATATTGAATGGGGAACAAAAAAAGCATCAATAAAATTTTAATGTCATCAACCTGCAGATTCTTCATTTAAAATTAAGCAAAAAAGTATTCTTCACCGAAACACCTAAATTTGATATAAAATAGGAGTAATATCCTTTTAAAAAAGTATAAGTATTTTTGGTGGCACCAAATGTTACTTCCTCTTAATTGCATTTTTTTAACGATTGCTCCTATAGTGTTACACTATACGACTTTTTTTATTTATTTTTAATTTAGGAATCTATATTTTTCACAAAAAATTAAAAAAATAAACATAAAAAGTGTAGTGCAAAAATGTGTTAAAATGTTGTCTTAACCCTCAAAATGCATTTTGTCCGCCTTGGCACACCTCTGGATAAATTAAAAAAAAAATAAATGAACATAAACTATTTGCCCTTATTAATACTAGTATACATGCAAAAACACGTCGCTCTAGCTTAAAGGGTACCAGAGTAAAAACCTTATTTTTAGTACAATTTTAAAGGGCCGTAGTTCCCTTAAGGCTCATTTTAGGACCAACCTTTAAGGGAACTTCTTTTGATTTTTTGGATGTAGAATCAAATCTTAAATTTTGGCATGCCAGTTACTGATCACCCTGTATGTAGCGATTTTACGAATTGTAGAAATTTTCTGAGCTTGACTTTCCTGTAACTCGTGAACTATTCCTGTGATTAAAAAATGTTTCCTACAAAAGTTGCAGGAAATTTCATGCTTTATAATTTTTGGTATAGCTATTTTTAATCTAAAAATGTATTTTGATACCATTTTTCCAATATGGCGCCGAGAGCGGCGGTCGCTCAAGGTCGAAAACTCGGAATCAATAAGGACACCAAACTGTACAAATCTACCAAATTAGAACTTTCCTGTACTTTTTCAAGTCAGACCCTACCCAGTGCTTATCTAGGTGAATAAAAATCACCGAAATGAAAATAGCCACCCTGTATTTAAAATTATTTTCTTACCATGAGACGTTCGAGGTCTTTACCCTGCTTTTTATAGATTTTAAATATCTCTTTTAGTTTTTGAGTATTCGGTTCTGGAAATTTTAACTGAAACACCCTGTATTGTCTGATGGCAAAATTTTTCTAAACCTATGTTAAGTTCAACTTTAATTTTGTAAATGTACATGTACATGACTTAAGATTAATTATTCTGAAAATAAGTTAAATGTTTTATAATTTTTTTTTATTTAAACAAAAATAAATAGTAGAAATGTTTGTTCAATTTCTCTAACATTAAAATAGTTAATAAAGATTCTTTATTTTGGGAAATACAGGTATATACTATAAATTTATTTTACTAATAGATCATCTACCGTAATATTCTTGAAATAGATTCCACATTTTGGGAGCCGTGCACCACTTACGAATTAATTATGTTTCAAACATATGTACATTATAATGTATACATTTTTTTTCAACAAAATTGTGTATGTTTAAAATATTATTTTAAAATAAACTCTAATTGAAGGTTATGTAGGCAAAACAAAAATAAAAATAAAATTGATTTTAGTTGTTTCTGTGTAGAATAAATAAAAACTATAAATTTCACAGTAACAGAGCAATAATTACAATAGTATATTACCTACGCACCGAATACGCGAATCTAGTTTTTAGTACCCGAAAGTGCACTCAATGTGCGCTGAAATGGTTTGGGTCGAGTTGCGAATACTATTTTTCCTACGACCTAACACCTGAACATCCAAAAAGCGTAAAAATTATCTTAAAATTAATTTGTCAATTGAAGGTTATGTGTTTGACGTTTACTAATTTTTTGACAGCAGATATGTAAAATTAGCTGATTGTCACTTTCCGACCGTTGCCATAGGCATTGCCAGCTGAACGGGGGGAAAATAGGCACTACCTACTAACTAGGAAATAGTATATTACGCACCGAGTACGCGAACCTAGTTTTTAGTGCACGAGAGTGCTCGATGTGCACTGAAATGGTAGCGTCGTGGTGCGTAGACTATTTTTCCTACGACACCTAAACATCAAAGAAACGCAAAAATTATCTTAAAATTAGTTTTTTTAATTTGGGGTTATGTGTTTGATTTTTACTAACTTCTGACAGCAGATATGTAAAATCAGCTGATAGTCACTTCCCAACCGTTGTCATAGGCAACAGATGGAAAATGGACACTAATCACTAACTAGGTCCTAGGAAATAGCTATTTTCCTAACAAGTACGGAAAAGCCTCTTTACTCATGCGTTAGGAACAATACTTTTCCTTATTTTTATAATTTTTCAATAAGAAAATCAATTAACAGGTAAAATATTTAAACATTTTTATAATATTATAAATAAATATAACAAGAATAACACTACGCAATTAAGAAATTAATTAATATTTATGCGTGCGGAAAAGGCTTTCTTTCCACGCCCATATGCGAGTGATCTTTCCGCACGCTCGTGGGAAAAATAATATTATACAATAACGTCATGCTATATTTTCTCCCTTAAAAAAGAATATTTTCTCTACCTTATAAAAATTGCCCTCCCCTAAAATTTCCTACCCTATAGGGCTATTACCTAGTTTTGCCTAACGGAAAATCTGGCCCTGCCTCGCCACGAAAAAAAAATTAAATACAACGGACTTGAAAATATGTATTTTATGATTTTGAGTCTCTGCAACCGAATCTGGCCGCAAAACCTTTTTATCATTCGAGATAAATAGGTCCATTTTTACTATATCTCGCGCTAAAACTCTGTCACAAAGGGATATTAAATAGGCTCAAATACTGCCAAAAAATGCTATTAAATAGGCTCAAAATTTCTGAATGTCATTTTACATGTTTTAAGCATATTCATTCCAAATTTTGTCAAGATCGGTTAAGAAGCAAAAAATTTATTAAGATTAAAAAGTGTCAGGTTTTTTTTTACCCACTCTGTAAATGAGGCTATATGGGCCTAGATTTGTAAAATGGTTGTGTGTTACAATAAGCTATTTATATAGTTATGTAGATATTAAAATCAATAATAGAATCAAACAGGCGCACACAGGTAAAAAGAGCCGAATTCACGGAAAAAGGAATTTTAATTTTTTTTCTATTCTATAATTCTATAAATTCTATAATTACCTTATACACCCATTCTAGAATAAATGGGCTACAATTACCTTCTATTTCCAATTTTAAAAGTTATAAGTATTATCCTATCCTTATTAACTCTTAATTAACTTATTTTAAAAGCGATTTTATGAGTACTCGTACTAGTAGTTTTTTTTTTGTGAAAATGTTCATATTTTAAGTATGTAGGTACTTCATATTGGTCTATTATAAGTTTATAAAATAGTAAATAAAAACTAAAAAAAAAATATGTATAGGAACTCAATTTTATTTCATGTGAACAAAATATTGGAGATGTGTATTATCCGTGTCTGAATTAGACTGCAGTGACTCATACCTAAAACTTATTATACTGCTCTCGTATAAGGGATTCCCCTCAGACGGAGTTACGCGAACCGCTCCCGAATTGGTATGATCCTCGCTTTTTAGCACACTTTCTCAAATGAGTTACTGCAGTATAATTCAGACGGCTAATATAGCTATGTAATGTTACAATTGATTTGGACTTCTCCAGTTAGGAATTATCAACACTTTTACAATGTTTGCAAAACATGAAAAGAATTTGGACTATAGGTATATTCTTCTTTTTACTGTAAGCTAAAGTAGTAAAAATATATTTTGATTAAGGTGTTGGTACCATGGCACACTATGGTGTGCATAAGATTGTTGCAATTTTAAAAGGGCCCGATCTACCCTTAGTGAGAGTGAGTTTTTTATACATATACATTTTCTTATTCTATGTAAATGTAAAAAATAAAAAGGGGTCGATAATTTTTTGGATAAAAGACAAATAAATCCGATTTTTTCACAGATTTCTATATTTTCACCTATGTGAGATCTTTCCTAGTCTATTATATATTTTCCTCCTGATTCTACTGCTATAGAAGATGTCTCTTTGATTGTATTATTGATTTTAATGTATACATATATAAATAGCTTTTTCTAAAGCAACTACTTTATGTGTTATAACTCCCATTATTTCCGATTATTGTACATAATTTTTGAAAATCCAGAACTTATAATAATAATTCTTATTGTAATATATAGGAACGTTCAATTATTACGTAACGCTCCTAGGGGGGAAGGGTGGGGTTTCATTTTAGAGTGTTACGCCCATGTTAATGGTATAGGAAAATAATCAACATTTGCGTTACGTAATACTTGAACGTTCCCTATGTGTTTTATAGTACTTATTTAGAAAATATTTATTTAACTTATTTTACCAAATTGTCATAGATTGTAATCTGAAGGACAATAAATATTTCTATTCTATTCTATTCATAATAATAATAATAATATTAGAATTTCCGATTCGTAGGATTTGTAAAATTTGCATAGTTCCTGCAACAACTTATTAACAAATTATGTTGATGTAGCTTGCTTAAAGTCTTGTCCACCAAGAATTATTTCAATTAAATTATCTTTGAAAGGTTCGTCGTAGTAGTAGTAGTAAGGCTGGGGAGGCTATAAGCCAGGCAACTAGGCCATTATGGTCCTTTTTGACAGCCCCGAGCTGTCCCAACCACATACCTACCCTGCATAAACCTACCGGACCTCATTATAAAGGTTCGCCGTAGAAATTGTAAAATTTTTAACATGATTTATATTGTTGTAGCTTGCTTAGAGCCTCGTATTCCTAAAACTAATGACTTTTACTTTACTGCAAATCCACCAAGAAATATTCCACCAACTACATTATCTTTGAAAGGTAGATCAATTAATTCTACAGTTTTAAAGACGTAGACATTATAATTTTTTTAAAATTATTCCTGCAAAAACTTTTTAACAAATTATGTTGTTGTATCTTGATACGTCTTATTTTCCCAAAATGAATGGTTCTGCAAGTCTATCTATCTATCTATTTGAAAGGTTTATCACTATTTTCTAGGGTTCTAAAGCCGTTGCATTTGTAAAATTTTCAACATTGTTCCTGCAAGTTTTTAAAAAGTTACGTTGTTGTAGCCTTCTTAGAGCTTCGTATGCACGAAATAAATGGCGTGTACTCCTTTGCAAGTCGAAAAATATTATTTCACCAACTACATTGAAAGGTTCACCAATATTTTCTAGGGTTCTTGAATGATTCTTATATTTTAAAAGAATCAGTTTAGATACGGACATTATTCGAGGTTTCGTTTTTTACTTTCGAGCGAACTCGGAGAATTTTTTTATTGTTAAGGCGAAAAATAAGTTTTTCATATTTTGATATATTTGAAAGGTTTATCACTATTTTCTAGGGTTCTAAAGCCGTTGCATTTGTGAAATTTTAAACATTATTCCTGCAAGTTTTTAACAAGTTACGTTGTTGTAGCCTGGTTAGAGCTTCGTATGCACGAAATTAATGGCGTGTACTCCTTGCAAGTCGAAAAATATTATTTCACCAACTACATTGAAAGGTTTACCAATATTTTCTAGGGTTCTTGAATAATTCTTATATTTTAAAAGAATCAGTTTAGATGCGGACATTATTCGAGGTTCCGTTTTTTGCTTACGAGCGAACTCGGAGAATTTTTTTATTGTTAAGGCGAAAAATTTTTCCAGGTTTTGAGGTATTTATCCGTTTTAAGGTCTTTATATTCCGAAAACCGGTTTTTCGTAATGTTTGAGAGATCAAAAATAAACTTTAAATTTAAGACTTTGAGAGTAGTGAAATGAAAAAATTGAAAATTTTGATTTTCTTAAAAATAGCTCTAACGATTTTGCTCAAATTTTTATATTACTAATATAACATGTCATCACGTGATCTCATAGCTACAGAGGCGTAAAATATTGTTTTCACAATTTTGGCGAAGGTGGATTAAAATTTACTATATGGGTTTACTTTTTCTTAACTACCGGAAATAAATTTAAATTCATTTAAAAATAATAACAAAATAATCAAATACTCGCGAGAAAGTAAGTGCGATGGAACCGTAGCATAGGGGGACAGGGGGCACAGTGAGTCATTGGGCACAATGAATCGTTGACTATATCTCTACCAATATTAGTTTTAGAAACTCCGCTTTCTAGTGGCCATCTAAGAAGACGTTTCTCTAGATAAACGGTCAGTTGCCGGCAAACCTGCGTGGCGTGTGTTGAAGCGAAGAGGTGGCTGCATAAAATAAATAATGAAAGTATTTTTTTTGTTAATCTGTTAATTAGGTATATTTGTACTACTTTTACGTAAATTCTAGTGTAATTTGGCATTTTTATATTCTTTATTAACTACTAAATAAGTGTGTTTACACAAATTTATCAGATATTTGGTATGTTTTTTTATGTCCACTTTGAACTGGTCTGGTTACTGGGGGGACACAGTGAGTCAAAGACCGATTGGACACAGTGGCTCATGATCCACTGTGCCTCAACTATGGTTAAGTGTTCCTGTATATTTATAATTAAAATTATTGTAGGAATTTTGCTTTCCATTTTAAAAATTTTCAAAATTTAGAGAGCCCTGTATTCGTGAAAAAATTTCCCGAGCGAGAACAATATTTACAAAAATTTGAAAATTTCATTATAGGGGTTTTTAATACTGCTGAAATCGAATCTGTCAATAAAAAAATCTAACTCCACCCCCGCAGGGGTGAGGGGGTAAATATTTTAAAATATTTTTCATATTTTCGTGAAAACTTGAATATGGAGGTTTTTGAGGTTGCTAAAACTACATCTTGAAATTATTTTTTTCCAAATCCACTCCCTTAGGGGCGGTGATGATATTTTTAAAAATTGTTTTATACAATATACAATCAATGTATACATTTAACATTGTTTTTCAGGGTCTTGATTTACGTTAATTTATTTTGACTTTTGTTTTTTTTTCTTACTTAAGAGTTTTGATTTACCTACGTTAATTAATTTTAAGTTTTGTTTTTTGTTACCAAAGAGTTTTATTTAAGTTTATTTAACTATGTAGGTATCTAAAATAAACATTTTTTTTAATTAATAAATTGACTTAATTTATTTAAATATCACGATTAACTGTACCCCATACTGACTCACTATACCCCTTGCAGTGATTCACTGTACCCCGTACTGGGGGCTCAGTGAATCAAATGACATATACTGTCAAAAAAGTACTTGTAAAAAATCATTTTTAATTTAAACCTGCAAATTATGTTAGCTTAAAGATCAAAGAAACGTAGTATGAAAAAAAATCTGAGTTATTGTCAAAACTTTTAAAAATATGGGCTCTGAAAAAGTAAGTGACTCACTGTGTCCCCTGTTCCCCTATCAGTTTATTTATAAATTGCATCAGGGTTGAATAAAAAAGATTCGGTTAAAAAAGTTTACATACAGGGTGATCAATAACTGGCATGCCAAAATTTTAAATCGAAAAATATCAAAAAAAATCTTCTATAAAAGTTGGTCCGGAAATGAGCCCTAAGGGAGCTATGGCCCTTTAAAATTGTAATTGTAATAAGGCTTTTAATTAATAAGTCTGGTACCCGTTAAGCTAGAGCAACGAACTTTTGCATGTATACTATAGTATTAATAAGGGGAATAAGTTTATGTTAATTTATTTTTTTGCATTTATCCAGAGGCGTGCCTAGACGGACAAAATATGTGAAGCTGAACACATCTTTGCCCCAAACTTTTTTATCTCTAGCTTTTTTGGATTTTTTGTAAAAAATATAGATTTTTTGAGTAAAAATACATAAAAAATGTCATATAGTGTAACACTGTAGGAGCAACCGTTTAAAAAAAATGCAATTAAAAGGAAGTGCCAACAAAAACGTTACTTTTTAAAAGGCTATTACTCCTTTAATATTAAATTTAGATGTTTTGGTGAAGAATACTTTTTTGCTCAGATTTAAATGAAAAAACCCTGAAGCATTAAAATTTTATCCATGCTCTTATTTGTACCCCATTCAGTATGCCATCTTCAAAGGGCCGTAGCACATTTAGGGCTTATTTCCGGACCACCCTTTATAGAAACTTTTTTTCATATTTTTGGATGTAGAATCACCTTAAATTTTGTCATGGTAGTTACCTTGTATATCCTGAGGTGATTTCACAAAAAAAAATATATGAAAAAAAAATCGTAGGAAGGTCCTTTGGTTGGTTCAAAAATTAGCCCTAAGAGAGCTACGGCCCCCCTAAGAGCCATCTAAAATAAGCTTTTTATTAAATATTTCTGAAACCCGATAATCTGAAATTTTATAGAATTGTTGAAAATTTCAGGGACTATTCTATATTACAAAGTAACCTTGATGCTCTCTCCTTGTGGTGTCAAAGAAAGTGTTTATTTTTAAATACTAAAAAATGTAAATGTATTACCTTCAGTCGTAAGCTAGTTACTGTAGATTTTTCTTTTTACTTAAACAATGTTCTTCTTGAAAGGGTTGAAAATATTAGAGAACTAGGTATTACATTAGATTCCAAACTATCTTTTAATATTCATAGAGATAATATTGTTAAACAAGCATCTAAGATGCTAGGCTTTTTTTTTTCATAATACCAGTCTCTGCAGAGACTTCAAAAATCCCCACGTTATGAAAATATTATGTTTTTCTCTTTGTAGGTCAGTGTTGGAAACAAACACAATGTGTGTGGTCGCCTTATTACACCAGCCAAATGAGTAGTATTGAAGGTGTACAAAATAAATTTTTAATTTAGGTCTCATAAGTTTAATATACCATGTCTCTCCTGTTAGGGAACATTTAGGGATGCAAACACTAAATAATCGTAGAATATTTAACGATGTCTTAATTTTATTTAAAGTCTTGAATAACTATATTAACTGCCGCAATTATTATCCCTTATTAACTTTCATGTGCCACAATCTTAAACTAGATCTCGAATACTTTTTAGCTCTACAAGTCTTTTAAACAATTATAATGTTAATTCTCCGATTAATCGCATGCTAACCTATGGTAATCGGTACAATGAATTTAATGACATTGATTTTTTTAATAGTTCCTTACATAGCTTTAAAAATACTTTAAGACAACATATATTTGTTTAATATTACTATATTTATCTGTTTACTTTAAGATATTATTATGATATTATATAAACTGTTTTCTATTTTCTAACTTTGTAATTTATATGTAAATTGGGTTTACCCGTAAAATAAATAAATAAAATAAAAAAATTAAATAAACTACAGCAACGAATATCCTAACGTTTATAAAGGCAATCAGAAAGCTTTCTTTGACACCCGGTATAACTGTAACCGGAGAAATGGTTTAACGAATAAAAAAGTAACCTATTTCTCACTTTTCACTTGTGAATAATGAATAATAATAATAGTGAAAAGATATATATTTTACTTCAATTTCTAATTACGAAATTAGTTTTAATTATCAAACGATTTAAAAAATATCTTCATACGTTGTATACGTGCACCATGAGCCATGGCTTTTAATAATAAGTATTAATAACAACTATTGTATTGTTTTATATTCTGACGAGGACATACTATGCGTTTTTAAAAGGATGTTAATATTTATACTGAATACTAATAAACAAGTTTTTATAATGTTGTAAAGAAAAATAGAATATTAATACAACGTGATTCACTATATACTAAGGCAAATTACTCGATTTTTGGCGGTATTAGCAAAGTTAATTAAGAGTTATTTATATACCAAGGGACTAAACTGGCTGATTTAATCCCTCTGCATGAGTGTTTCCTAAACGAGCGTAGCTAGCGGTGGAAACAGGAATGCAAGGGACTAAAACAGCCACGTTTAGTCCTGAGGTATATACACAATTTTTTGCAGGACCAAACATAATTTAGGTACATAAAATTTAAATTAAAAACCATGCGTCTTAAATCAGGTGTTTTAATTTTGTAACTTAATTTTATCAAGATACCTGTGAATCGTGAAAAGTCAGTTTCACGGCTATCGCGATTTCAGTTGTTTTTTAATGCGGTTGACATAAACGTCATTTAAACAATGTTATTTTTAAAGGTTTTCTTTGTTAAAATCAAATAAATTTGTTTGAATAGCTGATTTATTACAAAACATCACTAAACCTAATTTTTGTACCAGTAAAACACATAGTATGTATAATATTTTAATATTATCAAGGTTGCCGTATTTTTCCCTAGGGAGAAAAACGGCAATGTAGTCCCGCAAATGAAAGCGTAAAATTAAGTTTTAGCCTTGGCCGTGCAAAAATAGTTATTTATATACCAAGGGACTAAACTGGCTGCTTTAGTCCCGCTGCATTAGTGTTTCCTGAGCGGGCGTAGCGAGCGAGGGAAACAGAAATGCAAGGGACTAAAACAGCCAAGTTTAGTCCTGAGGTATATACACTATTTTTTGCAGGACCAAACATAATTTAGGTAGGTAGATAAAATTAAAATTAAAAACCACGCGTCTAAAATCGGTTGTTCTATTTTCGTAATTTAATCAAGATGCCTGTAAATTGCGAAAAGTCAGTTTCATGGCTATCGCGATTTCAATTGTTTTTTAATATGGTTGACATAAACGACAAAAAAATGGACGAAGATGATAAATTTTAAGTTATGTATAAATTGTTATAACAATGTTATTTTTAAAGGTTTTCTTTGTTAAAATCAAATAAATTGGTTTGAATCGCTAATTTATTACAAAACACCACCAAACCTAATTTTTGAACCAGCAAAGCACATAGTAATAATAATAATATATTTATTTAGACTAGCTAATATAAGTAAGTAAGTATAATATTTTAATATTATCAAGGTTGCCGTGATTTTTATTCCCTAGGGAGAAAAACAGCAAGTTTAGTCCCGAAAATGAAAGCGTAAAATTAGGTTTTAGTCTTGGTCGTGCAAAAAGTAAATTTTATACCAGTTAATATAGACCCAACAAGCTACAAGTATGCTTAAACAAAAGTTTTGTAATAGCTTTTGTTTTTGAGTTACATTTATTCTCATCTAAACAAAATTTTAACTAAAAATGAAAAATCTTGAAAGCTCATTTAGACTTTTTATATACTCCCCACAGCTTCACAGCAGAAAAGTATTATACGTTAACTTTGAAAAACGTTTGTACCAAATTGCCTTCCCATGTAGCACACAATATCCTCCGGATATCCTCTCAATGCCCTTTCAATTTCGCATGTCTGAGACATTAGTCGTATAACCTCACGATTCGCTCACCGCAGTAATGAGAAGAATCTATCACATGCGCACTGATTTGCTTATTTTTTTTGTGACGGATGTCAAAGTGGCTTTAGTTTAGGCAGTTGTACTTTTATGAATTAGTTTAATCGGAGTGGGGTTACGGTCCGCAGCAGGTCCACAAAAATGAACTATATTTTTGCACTGATTTCTGGTTTTATTACTAAAACTTACTGTCTTGAATATAATAAGGTGCGGAAAATCCAGTTTTTTTTGTTAGAATATATAGCAAAAGATTGTTAAAATACTCACGAATTTCTGATTGATTTTTTTAATGGGGGGCGTTGGTTTACGTTAACAATGGTTTGGTTTGGTAGTTTGCTGGTTTGGTGTTTTTTTTTTTAATGGGAGGCATTTTTCAGATAAGATATTTCAGAATTTAGAAGGCGATATATTTTAAGAATCAAATGTTTATTAATGAATATTCCGCAATTTTTTTTACGAAAATACTATTAAAAGCGAGTACTTTTAGCCAATAAAAAAAAAACTATTAGCTCGCAACGAAAAAAGTAGATATTTTTGTAAAATTTCTGCAAAAGTATGTTACATAACCTTAAAATAATTTTTGGCATACGTCAAAACAAAAATAAGAAAATCAGTGTGCATGCGCTGGATTTTTCTCATTACTGCGGTGAGTGAATCGTTTATTCTCGGTGTTTGTGGTGTGTAAATTTTTTTTACAGTTATTATTAAATATTTATATTGTGTTTTACTCTGTTGGACAATTTCGTGAGCATTCCCCTCCCTGAGGGAAAAAGGAAATATATTTCGTAGATAAGTAATTTACTAATTACGCAGTAATTTACTAATTGTTTTCTAGCCTGGGGGCGAACCAAAGTCCATTTTACCCCATCACGGCAGATTTTTTTGACATAACCTCAAAAAGTCTTCACAGCCACACAAAAATAACAAACAATGCCATTTTAACTATATGTTTTTGGGGTCTCTTCAATATACTATGTACAATGGGCTAATTGGGCTTGGATTATAAGATTTTTTAAGGTTATGTTAACAACCTGACACGGTAGAGTGAAATGGATTTCGGATTCGGTTTCAGCGACCCCAAAAACATATAGTAAAAATGGCTGTGAAGACTTTTTGAGGTTATGTCAAAAACCTGACGTGATGGGATAAAATGAATTTCGAATTCGGTTTCGGCGACCCCAAAAACATATAATAAACATGGTGTGACCCCCAGGCTAGAAAACAATTTTTTTTGTGTGGCTGTTTAATGTACAAATGTCCCCGACAAAAGTGGCTTTCAAATAGTATTGCTTTTATTATTTTTTTTGTGAAACTATTAGCTTAAATTTAAACTTGCACCTAGGCGCAAGCTGCTAATAGCAATATTTCACAAAAAAAAAATAATAAAAGCAATACTATTTGATAGCCACTTTTTTCGGGGTACCTGTCCCCATAATTAGTAGCTATCTTTAGGACAGACGTACAGTATATCATCAGGACATACCTTCGGGATATCCTTGGGATATACGGTTCGGAAGTCGCCCAGCTTCCCGTTTAGTAACAAAGTATATCCTGAGGATGTCCTACGGATATCCATAGATAAAATCGTATATCTTGGGGATGTCGGAAATCCCAAAACGGATATTCGGGGGATATCCACTGTATAAACCTGTGCTATCTGTGTTATGCAGTGTGATTCAGAAATAAGTTACAAAATTTTAAGGGACGATTCTAGGTCCAAAAATTTGAAAAAAAGCTCCTATAAAGGTTGATCCGGAAATGAGCCATAAGGGAGCTGCGACCCGCCTAAGGATACATCTGAAAAGTTGTTTTTATTTAATATCTCTGGAACTATAAACCATAGTCCAAAAAGTCCAAACCAAAAAGTTCAAAAAAATCGGATTTAAAATATCTTTATTTGTTTTTTATTATAATAATAATTATATAATAATAATTATAATAGCCTTCTAAATTCAAAAAATTAGATTTTTTCGCATTTTACGATATATTTTGATAATTTTTTTATATAAATACTAAAGATACGACTTTAATTTTTATACGCAATACTAATACATACGTACGGTTTATAAAAATAAAAAAAGTTTTAGATTTAATCCAGTGACGGAGATTTTACCGGGGTTTATCGAAAAAAAAACAAAAATGTTGTAGTGTTTTATTTATTTTTAAAAGAGCAACACAATAAATTAAATTTATTAGGAAAAAAGCAAAACGAAAAATTAAAAATAAACTTTTTCTCTTTGCTTTAAAACACAAAAAAAAAACATTAAATAAACATTAAATAATTCAAAACATTCTTGTTCTGTTTTCAATAACTCCCCGTAAAATCACCGTTATCGGAGTCAATCTAAAACTTTTTTTATTTTTACAAACCTCACATGTGTGTTAGTGTTGCTTATATAAATCAGAGCTATATATTTAGTATTTATATAAAATTTTCATGAAAATATAACGAACCCTTACGAAAAAATCTCATTTTTTGAATTTAGAAGCCTATAAAAAACAAACGAATAAAATTTTACTATTCTTGTTCTATTAAATTATATGTAGGTATATTTTCTTGCTTTTTAGTATTTTTTATTACGTGTTCTAAAAAGCAAGAAAATATACCTACAAACGAATAAAGATATTTGAAATCCGCTTTTGACTTAGAGCCCTATTATTAGAGAACCAATCCACTATAGGCAAAAAAATCAATTTTCGCTATATCTTAAAAAAAAACGAGCGAGAAAAACGGAAAAAGGTTCCGAAATCAGTGCATCAAATATAGCCAGATGCAACTAAAATGGTGTCAGCAAATTTTTGAATGTTGAGCAGTGTTATATAACACATGTAGAATTGGTCCTCCTTGTTTTTGTGAGGTCGGTTAAAAAGTAAACAAAATTTGTCATATGTACACATATGTACGTTGACATAAGCCCACTGCAATCTATAAAACGATTTTGTCCCGATATTTAACCCAATATTGTAGATAATTTTATTTTGCAATGAAAAAAAATAATGATACGTCTTTTGGTTTGTATAATTTATAAAAAATATTGTATAGGGGAGAAGGGGGTAATAAGAAACAGCGGTAATAAGAAACGGCGAAGAAAAAACTATTAAAAATTTCTTTTAAAACTATGAAAAAATAAGTACAAAGACCACACATTCATAAGCTATTATTCCTAAAAATTGCAGGTTTCTAGTTAAGCATTTATATGATGATATTAACTAAAAAGTAAACCTGTAGGTATCAACTTTAATGTTAAAAGTGGGAACATTTTATCTTTGACTGTGAACTAAAATTTTGTTAAAAGTTTTAGCAAGCTTTTCACACTGAAATATTTTACCGTAATTTAAATGTTGTAAATGTCGCTGTAATAATTTATTAAAAGTGTTTCTGGAATTTGCAGCGTGGGATTCTCTTATTACCCCGGGTATTTTATTTTGGTCGGGGTAATAAGAAACGCTTTTTCAAAACTATTTATTCCTAGGATTTTCCTTGAATTTTTTTAGGTATAAGTTTAAAATGCCGAGGTTATATCGAAAGAAAAGTGTTCGCACAAGATATAAAAAATATTGTGGAAAAAGGACATTTTTTATGGGCCATTTCAATTGTTGGGAAATGAACCATTTAAACTACGTCCAAGCGACAAATTAAGCATAAATAATAACCTTAATTGTTGTAATAGATAACATTTACCAATTATTATTACTGTTTTTCATATTTTTTTAGTTTTTTATTAATTTTTTGAAATGCTTTTTTTATTTTTTACTTTGACTGTTCATCTTTTCAAAATAAAATTTTGTTTTTCTTCAAGTGTACTAAAATGTTCATATTTTATAACTGAATAAACTAGATAGAAGTGATATTTTCTTACAGTAAAAAAATGAGTTCATTGTTGTACGCCGTAAAAAAAAGTTAGTTAACAAAACCGCCACTGGCGGCGGCACTCTTTGATTTGGATGACAGCCATATTGCACAGTTGTTTGTTTATTATGTAAACAGGTCGTTGACTCGAGATTTTGTGCAAAAACGTTGTGTGAAATTAATTAAAAATTATTAAAGAAGAATATATAAATTGTACACTTACAAATCTCTCCGAAACTTCAAATGCTATATTAGACAAGTTACCATAAATTCTCGAAAAGTGTAAGATTCAGCCTACAATTTTTTTTAAATGGGCTAAGGTTTAAGTTTATTGCAAAAGTGTTTTATTGGTATATATTAATAAAAAAACATACATTATTATTAAATAAATTAAATTCAAAAATTAATATAAAAAATAATAGTTATGAGGCTTGAAGAAAAACTAGTATGTTTTACTCAGAAGAAAAGGGCTTTTTTTACTCTGCAGTTTCTGTACTCTGTAGTTTCTGAGGTCTCTGTAGTTTCCTCGGTAGTTTCCGGACTCCGCTTCGCGTCGTCCGTAAATTCTACAGACTAGTAAAAAAAGCTTCACTTTTCCTCTTAGTAAAACAATATACCTACTATTTATTATTGATAACTTTTTTAAATTTTAATAATTTTTGTTCCAATTTAAAGTAAACTTATCACGGTTCGTCTGAAAGGCAAAATCAGGAAAAAATTGTTCACAAAAATTGACCTTGTGGCATGATTCCCTATTAGTCCAGTCAAATAATAAATGTAAATTGCAATAAATGTACACGGGCTTATATTTTAAAGGATAGTAGTAATTAAATTCAAAAATTAATATAAAAAATTATATTTATGAGGCTTGAAGAAAAAATTATGTTTTACTCAGAAGAAAAGGTTTTTTTTTACCTGTCTGTAGTTTCCGGACCTTGTGGGATGATTCCCTTTTAGTCCAGTCAAATAATAAATGTAAATTGCAATAAATGTACACGGACTGATATTTTAAAGGGTAGTAGTGGATGGCAACAGAACACTCCTGTTAGTTTTTCACCGGGTGATTTGCTTAAGGGATGTCCGCCATCTTGAATTTTAGGGGTGAGGGCAAATAAAATTATGAATTTATATTTCAATTCAGCATTAAGTAAAACCATTTTTAAAATTAAAAAATAAAAAAAATGATTTTTTTTTTATTTTTTGAAAGAAAAATAAATTTTTAAAGTACTAGTTCTAATACCGTAGGATTAACCGTTTTCGAGAAAAATACAATTAAACGAAAAATTATAGGTTTTAAGAACCAAAAATTAAAAACTAAAATATTTAAAACCAAGATTTTAGTGATGTAGAGTTACTGTAAATCAAAAACCAAGAAAAAAAGCTTCTATACATGTTGTTAAAAAAAATCGATTCTAAGGAAAATAATGTCTTCTAAAATACACCATTTTTAAAGGATCATGGTACCCTTAAAAACGATTTTTTAACCTACATGTATAGGAACTTTTTTTCTTAGCTTTTGATGTAGAATCTTCATGCCTTATTAAAATTTTGGTTTTTAACATTTTAGTGATATTTTTTTTCTCGTAACGTGTAATGTTGCCTTTACAATTGTAATTGTATTTTTCTCGAAAACGCTTAATCCTACGGTATTAGAACTAGTACTTTTTTATGTGTTTTTATCTGGCAAATACTATTTTAATAATAAACCTACAAAAAAGTTAAGCAGCAAAAAGTTTGGGGCAAAAAAGTGATAACACCCCCCCTTTCGGACATCTCTGGTTAAAATAACTACATGCAAATACCATTGGCTAATAGGCCTTAATAACGAATGATCACATGCAAAACTTTGGGTTACTGATTTAATAAATAAAAATCTGTTTTTTAGAACTCCTTTTGAAGGGGCGTAGCTCCCTTACGAGTCGTTTTTGGACATGGACAGGTTTATAAGAATTTTTTTTCATATTTTTTTATATAGAATCAGTCCGTAAAAGGTAGTGCGTCCGTTCTAAGACATCCTGTATCAATACGTAAAACAGAAAAAACTAGGTTTCTGCCATTATGTAAAGTCTTAGTTCTAACAAGCGCTGTTTCTTAAACCCTCTAGTGTTTCTTATTACCCCCTTTTTCCCATACAGTTTTTTTTCAAACCCATTCGGAAACATTCTGCATCTAATGAAAAAAATAAAAGAATACAAAACTAAAAAATACTAATATCTACTATAAAGAAATTGCACTGCTCTACTACAGAATTTTCACAATCAATGAGAAAATCCCTACCAAAATGTCATATAGCTGCTATTTCACGCTTTTTTGCGATCATCAGTGAGCATATATTGGTATGGTGGCTTTCGCACTAAATGTTGAAAATTTTAAATACCTATCAAAAATAAGTATAACTGTATTGAGAGCGTACAAATTGGTCCATCTAATGTTTGCACAAAAGTACTACACATTAGATGTTGGCAGACCTGTAATCTGATAAGAATTATCTTTATCTAGATACACAGGCGGACAAAAAATTTGTCTGGAAGCCAGCACCTAGTACCGACACGGCAAATCAAATTATAAATGAAAATAAAGTTTAGTGCCTTATAGACGGCAAACTATTAAAATCTATAAAGAAATTGCACTGCTCTACTACAGAATTTTCACAATTAATGAGAAAATCCCTACCAAAATGTCATATAGCTGCTATTTCACGCTTTTTTGCGATCATCAGTGAGCATATATTGGTATGGTGGCTTTCGCACTGACTGTTAAAAATTTTAAATACCTATTAAAAATAAGTATAACTGTATTGAGAGCGTACAAATTGGTGGCGCCATCTAATGTTTGCACAAAAGTACTACACATTAGATGTTGGCAGACCTTTAATCTGATAAGAATTATCTATATCTAGATACACAGGCGGACAAAAAAATTGTCTCGAAGCCAGCACCTAGTACCGACACGGCAAATCAAATTATAAATGAAAATAAAGTTTAGTGCCTTATAGACGGAAAACTATTAAAATCTATAAAGAAATTGCACTGCTCTACTACAGAATTTTCACAATTAATTAGAAAATCCCTACCAAAATGTCATTTAGCTGCTATTTCACGCTTTTTTGCGATCATCAGTGAGTATATATTGGTATGGTGGCTTTCGCACTGACTGTTAAAAACTTTAAATACCTATCAAAAATAAGTATAACTGTATTGAGAGCGTACAAATTGGTGGCGCCATCTAATGTTTGCACAAATGTACTACACATTAGATATTGGCAGACCTTTAATCTGATAAGAATTATCTATATCTAGATACACAGACGGACAAAAAAATTGTCTCGAAGCCAGCACCTAGTACCGACACGGCAAATCAAATTATAAATGAAAATAAAGTTTAGTGCCTTATAGACGGAAAACTATTAAAATCTATAAAGAAATTGCACTGCTCTACTACAGAATTTTCACAATTAATTAGAAAATCCCTACCAAAATGTCATATAGCTGCTATTTCACGCTTTTTTGCGATCATCAGTGAGTATATATTGGTATGGTGGCTTTCGCACTGACTGTTAAAAACTTTAAATACCTATCAAAAATAAGTATAACTGTATTGAGAGCGTACAAATTGGTGGCGCCATCTAATGTTTGCACAAATGTACTACACATTAGATGTTGGCAGACCTGTAATCTGATAAGAATTATCTGATAAGAATTATCTAATATCTACTTTCACACAAATTATAGTCAATTTTTTGTGGTAACGCCGGTTAACCAGTATGTTAACTGTTTCTCTGTTTAATTGATGAGTTAAAAAGAGAGAGAAATACATATTCCCCTAACTTGGTTATTAACCGCTGCTCCACAAAAAATCGGCATATATGTGGTAATAAACAAAACAATTTTTAGATTTTTTTAGAACTCAAAAGCAAGTTTTTGAACAAAAACCCACATACTAACAATAATTTAACTACAGCTAATTTCAAAAGTGCGTGACATGATCAAGCTGTTTAAATATTTACCGGCAATGTTAGATACTGACATCTATCAATAGAAACTCTAACTTGAAAACTAGGTGCCCATAAAGTTCGTACTTTAATTATTTAAGAATTCAGGGGTCTTATTGCCCAGTGTTCCCAAATGGGAACAAGGTGCAATATAGGGTTAACAATTTTTAAACCATCTGTACATTTATAATACCACATAAATTTTATTGTTTCAGGAATTCGGCTGTGCGAAGCAACATGGGGTGCTTCGGCAGCAAAGACAAGTTATCCAAAGAAGATATGGACTTTCTGAAATCGCACACAAGATATGACGAAGGAACAATAAAAGAATGGTATAAAGGATTTAAAGTGAGTAACTAATATACTCAGTATAAAATTTTTGTGCCAGTATGATCAAATATGTTTTGTTTACTGTTTTTTTAAATAACTTTTTTATTAACATCAAACTTTTGTAGTGTACCTAGTAGGTACTACCTACTAATCTAGTTGTCAGGTCAATAAAACGGGCTTTACCTGGAAATAATTCAGGAATTTTTGATTTTGGGTTTATTGCGTAGGGTTTAGGACCGCAAATAAAAAAAAAACAATTTTGTGAGCTCAGTTGCAGCATGTTCTTTGTAAGAGACGGATGTGGCCGCTTAGGCGGATTTACTCCTGCATCAGCCTGCTCTCGTAGATATGCACAGGACTTGATTTATTTTATTTTATGTTGTTTCGTGAAAATATTACTTTAATAGTAAAGTTTTAAGTGAATCGTGAATATTTATGTTTTTTTATTGTGTGATGTTAAATTTTAACGTGGAACTGTTAAACATGTAAAGTTAATTTTTTTATAAATTTTAAAGATAACTTTTTTATAAGTTGGCATCTGCGCAAACATCACTACAGAGTGAGACGGGTTTGCGTAGGACGAAAATTATATTAGATTGAGCTGGCAAACTATCCTATGGAAAATGCCATTATTGGAAATGGAATTGGAATTTTTCGAGCTTAAACTCGATTTGGAACTGTAATTTTTTTATCGTATGTATTTTTTTGTACAACTTATAACTAATTCACGGCACCGCTGTAAACGTACGTAAATGAGTTTTTGCCGTTTTAATTTTTTTTTTCAAAAAAACAAAAATTTTCTTTATGAGTCGATTAGGCATACCCCTTTTAACAATTTGGGTGAAAATAAAAAATCTATCTGGCGCTTTCTTTTTAATTTTTGTAAAATTACAAGTTTTAAAATAATTCACCCATTTGTACCTCATTATTTTGAGATGCAGTAATCCGATTTTTGCTTGCAAACCACCATTGTATTAAGCATAAAAGAACCTTTAAAACGACTTGTAAAATGACCGATTTTCTTGGATCCGCCATAGATTTTCCGACTTTATACGTGATAACGTAAAAAGCAATAAAATAAAGATAGATTAATTTAATTTTTACCCAAAATGTCATAAGGGTCATGCCTAACGTACTCATTAAAAAAAATTCGTTTCTTGGAAAAAAAATTTAAACGCTAAAAACCTTTACCGCGGTAAATACAAAAAATGTTGGAAATTTGTTTCTCTTTATTTTCATATAAAACGTTTTTTTTGTCCTAGGATGCACCGATTTTAGTATATTTTGAATGACAGTTCCAAACTGAGTTCAAGGTCACAAAATTGTTTTTTTTTTTAATTTTTGTCCTTTAACCTTACCCAACAAACTCAAAATCAAAACAGTATACCGTATATTAACCAAATATAAGAAATGTCACCAGAATTTTTCATTGAAAAATAGTGCGAAAATATTATACATTAAATTTTTTTAATTTGTAATTATTACAACAAAAATATCTCACAGATTAACATCCCAACTTCCTAACTTTCCCACTAAATGACATTCCTATTTTATAACTACTCCATAACATCCCTACTCTCCAATAACCCTACGCACGATATGCACTCAATAAGCCTTTCATATATTAGTACACGTTATAATAACGCAGACAAAGAGACTATTGAATTTATATATTTACGATTATTTTTGAATTTTAGGTATAGACAAGCACTTTCTAGGAAAAATATAAAATTATATAGAAAAAAGCTCCTTGTTCCGCGAACCACTTATAATATTATTCACAGCTCCTGCGCTAGAATAATTTACGGTAGTTTAGAATTTTCAAAAAAAATCAAAAATCGTCCTAGACAAAAAATTCTTGGATATAATTTATTTTTCATGAAAAAATAAGCAACTTTTTTTATTTCCGTTCGTCCGTCTGTCCGTCTGATGTCACGATTTTTGTGAACTCAAGGACGAATAATCCGATCTACTTGAAATTTTCAGGAAAAATCAAGTTTTACAAGGGAGAGATCCCTATTGTTTTTGAAAGTAATCCCCCCAAAAACAACAAATTTAAGGGGGGTAAAAAATCGAAAAAAGCTGAAAGAAAATTACGATGAACATATTTTTGTTAGGAAAAATTATTTTTATTCAATTCTACCAAAAGAACATAAAAAAATTGAAAAATTTTGAAGGTTTTTTTTTGAAAATTGGTTTTTGAAACAAAAAATAATTTTTCGTTTTTCGCAAAAAGAAAATTTAATAAAAAAAATAAAAATTAAATTTGAAAACTTTTTTTTTATTTTTTTTTTCAAATATTTTTTGTTTTTTAAAAAGGATCTTTTTTTTAATGTAATTTAATTTTTTTGTTAGAGATGTTAGGCCGCGTTCACACTTGAGCAGCAGTGTGGCGGCTGCAATCCCCACTCCAGACTATAAACTGTTGCCGCAACACTGCCAGTAAATTTGGCTTTTTGCAGCCAATTTACACTGCAGTGTTTCTGCAACAGTTTTTTTAAAAATCAAAATTTGACGTTTTATAAAATATATATTGAATAAATAAACAATGCGATGGTGATTTTCTCAAAAATGTATTTGCAAACTGTAACTTATTTATGGTGGCGGCATAAAAAATAAAAGTTGAGTAAAACAAATACCACTGTTTATAAAGAAATTATAAAAGAATAACAATTGTTATAAATCTACTATATAATTAGGTATATCGAATTATATCAATATTAACTTAATATAAACAATTTTAAAAACTAACCTAAAATACGACGCAAAAGCACTACAGCAGTTTAATCCAATTTAACTTCAGCCGCTTGAAACAAGCAGCAGAGGGGAATTGGTAGTAGTAGGATTTGGATACTGATTTCTGATTGGTTAAAAAACTGTTGTCGCAACACTGCTGCTCAAGTGTGAACGTGGCCTTAGTCTGCCGCTGGAACTCATATTTTTTAAGCGCCAAATAAGAGCTATTAATTATTTGGCGCTTAGCTCGTTTTGTTTTAGTATAATTTATAATTTAGTATAATTTTAATATTATAAATAGTTATTAGAATGCACTGAATAAAAATAAATTCAGTCCGATCTGATACATTTTTAAAATGTTTGTTTACCGTTTGACTGACATTTATGGTAGACATTTCTTAAATTTTAGTGTTAGGGGCAACTTTGGCGGATTTTTGCCACGGTTTAGAATCTTTGGATCATTTTGAAATTTGGCACAGAATTTTGTATATTTAAAAGGAAAAAAAAAGGATTTGAACCCCTTTAAACTTTTCATTTATACAAAATTTACAGATTTGAAACGATTTTTTACGATTTATGGTATTTTTACGATTTTTAGGGTCCCCATTAACACCCTAAGATCTTAAGAGCAGTTTGATTAATTAATTCATTAATTAAAGGTGTTAACACCCTTAGAGAAGTTTGATCACTCTCATATTTTCAGAATTTTCTAGTTACACATAAATAAAAATATTAAGATATTAAAATAATATAAGGTCCACCCTAATAACATGTTTTATAGTAGTTTTATTAAAAAAAAATAAATTACTTCCGTCAGTTTCTATATTTTCATTTTCCAATTTGGTAGCATCTGGAAGCAGACATTCTTTAATTAAATCTGAGTTTTACCTACAATTTTCAAGCTATAATTAAAGGTTTAAAATGATTCTGTAAAGTTAAAAAGTTTATTTAATTACGTTAAAATTTAATTGTAATTAACAGTCTAATATGGTATAGGTAAACTACCTTCAAGTAAGGCTCTAGAACGACTATAAATCGTAAACTACACCTTTTCAAGTTGTAAATCAGAAAGTGTGATATTAATTTCAGACAGTGTAATTTGTTATTCAGATTTTTAAAATAAATTTCAGAAAGTATAAATTGTAATTCAGATTTTTAAATTATATTTCAGAAAGTGTAAATTGTAATTCAGATTTGCAAGTTATATTTCAGAAAGTGTAAATTGTAATTCAGATTTGCAAGTTATATTTCAGAAAGTATAAATTGAAATTCAGATTTGTAATATATATTTCAGAAAGCTTAAGTTGAAATTCAGAAAGTATAAATTATATTTCAGAAAGTAGAAATTAATTTTCAAAATGTGTTATTTTATTTAAATTTGGATCTGTAAATTCAATTTCAGAAAGTGTAAATTAATTTTAGGAAACGGTAATTTGTAAATCAGAAATCATAATTTTTATTTCGGAACGTATTATTTTATTCAACAAAATTTAAAAAAAGTAGCAATTATGTATTATACATATATTCGGTATTAAATATTGAACAGCAATAAATTAAAATTAAAAAAAAATGTATTTTTTACATAAAACTAAACAAAATTTATATTTCTGAAATTTAATTTAAACTTTCTGAAATACAATTTACACTTTCTGAAATACAATTTACTCTGTAATAATAACATAAAGTTATAATTTCTGAAATATAATTTACACTTTCTGAATTTCAACTTACGCTTTCTGAAATAAAATTTACACACTCTGAAATTTAACTTATACTTTCTGAAATATAAGTTGAAAATCTGAATTACAATTTACACTTTCTGAAATATAACTTGCAAATCTGAATTACAATTTATACTTTCTGAAATTTAACTTGAAATTCTGAATATCAATTTACACTTTCCTATTTACAACTTGAAAGGGTGTATAAGCCGTCAAGATATGTAATGCTATGCATTCCATTATACACGGTGTATTTGAAATAGGGTCCGAAAAATTAAGGGATCCCAGGTAGCAAAATAACATGACATTCACGTGAAAGTCACGTTAATATGTGACATGTGATGTTAAGATTGTAGTCTCATTTAACAAGAATGTAGCATGGTGGGGATGTCCTAAGTCTGCCCCTAATAACATCACACAATGACATCCCGAAAATAACGTGTTTGTGACATCATAAATCCACATTCCTGTTATATCTAATATCTTATGGATGCCGTTACTGGTACTTTAATATTTAAATATTTTAGGATATTAGCTTTTTCTAAATTAAAACCATTAAAAACGCTATAACCCTATAAAATAAATCGGATTTAAAATCAATCAGTAATTGAAACAATCACAGATTGAAACAGATAGATTCTAAATACGAAATTGCAGATTAAGCGGAGAATATATTCCTCTAATCCGTGTCCCTGGTCTTGAGAAGCCCGGCAGAGCCCCCTATCCATTGGAAATCATATAATGTGTATACAATTTCCTTATAATAATTTACTCTATCAACATCATCTTATATCGATTTTTTTGCTTCGAACGTCGGTGAGAAGCAAAATAACATGACATTCACGTGAAAGCCAGGTTAATATGTGACATGCGATATATTCACATTTCGCTAGGTTTGGACATGTCTCGCGTGTTACGTTGCAAATGTGATGTTAAATACATGTTATTTTTCAA
Source organism: Brachypterus glaber (assembly GCA_958510825.1). NCBI lineage: Eukaryota > Metazoa > Arthropoda > Insecta > Coleoptera > Kateretidae > Brachypterus > Brachypterus glaber. Next base: position 47,881,120 of record OY294045.1, on the reverse strand, counting down.
TATTATGTGATGTTATGATTTAGTTTAAAAATACACCCAAAAGTGATGTTAATTTCTTGTAATATAACATCCCTTGCTACCTGGGATTCTATATCATAAAATATGAAAAAACGTTCTTATAAACATATGTCTAAAAATGCTTTCTAAGGGTGCTACGCCTCTTAAAAAGTGGCTAAAAAATTCGGTTTTTATTTAATAACTAAGCAACCCTTTAAGATAAGCAACGAGGTTTTGCACGTGAACTAATCTTAATAAGGCCTATCTTCGTATGTTATTTTCATGTACTTATTTTAACCAGGGGCGTGCAAAACGGGGGGGCCTTATCAGTTTTTTATCTCAAACTTTTTTCTGTGTGACTTTTTATAATTTTATTTTTGGTATATGATTCCTTAGATCAAAAACATAAAAAAAACTCTGGTTGTAGGACTAACCGTTTTCGAGTTTTCGAAAAAAAATAATTTTAAGGTGAAATTTCACGGTTCGTGGACAAAAAATTAAATACTAAAATGTTGAAAACCAAAGTTTTAATGATACAGGGTTACTCTATATCGAAAACTAAAAAAAAAAAAAAAATCTATACATGTATGTCGAAAAATCGCTTTTAAAGCTCTTATGGCCCTTTAAAAATGGTGCATTTTTAGGAGACTATAGCTCTAGTAGGATTGATTTTTGGATCAGAATCTGATGTGCCTGTCAACCAGATTAAGGACCCTATATATATTAAACGTGTGAAATTAAATGTCACTTTATTTAGGGTCCCTAAACCAGATATGACTATCAACATTGGCAATAAGTTGTAATTTTAAAAGATTATATATGGGTATTTCTGTACGAATCCATACCACCTTGGTGATTGAATGTCACGGATTTTCGTTAAACTTTTTTTATATTAGCACCACTCTAATACTAAAAGCCTTATGCAAAAAAAAGAATTTAAAAAAATTTTTTGGCTGAGATATGATTTTTTTAAAATTTTGTAATTTTTCAATTTTTGACGATAAAGAAAACAGCTTTATTTTCAATTTATTACTATAAGTCTGACAATTTTAATCCAAATTTGATGAAATTTGGTGCACCCATGTAAACTTAGATGACAATCTTGAATTTTTTATAATTTTTTTTAATAGTGGGTTTCTGCTCTTCTTCTTCTTCTTCTTCAAAAATATTTTTTTACGTTTTTTTATAACTATGTTTAACCCGATTTTTCGTAAAGTGCCCCCCCTACGATTTTTCTCAAATTCTGGTCAAATGTACTTCTAAGTGTCCATTTTTCAATGACGTAAAATTTATTCTGGGCAAATTAGGTTTACTATATATTTTAGCCATTTTAAATTTTTACGACAATGAGGAATTGTGCTGGAAATAGCTGTTTTACAAAAAAAGGCACATATTATTTTTTATATGTTTTTAATAGTTTAGGTCAAATGCTTCATTTTAAGACAAAAACAAAATAATTAATTGTTGGTTTTTTTCAAAAAAGGCGTAAGTCCACAATTTTATTACTTTTTTTTTCTATGTATTATGTAGGCGTTTTTTTCTGGTGTAAACGTTAGCTTACTTTAAATACTAAGTCTTTAACACCAAAACGTATTTTTATTTTTTTTAAACACAATATGTTTTTTTGTTTTGAAGCGAAAAAAAAATAGCGTAGTAGCGTAAGGACGAGGAATATATCTCAATCTCTGCATGCTACCGAGCAACATTATTTCTCGTCCTTTGATCATGCGCAATTTTTTTTTTCGCTTCTAAACATATTTTAACACAAAAAGGTAAAAGTAATAGGTAAAATTAGTTTTAATTTGGTTCTGTCAGTTATCTGACAATTTTCCATAAGGGGCCAACAAAATTTTGTTTTTGTTTTTTCAAGCACAACCGCTATACAATTTTACAAAAGGGAACGCAGAAGTAAAACAAAAGACAAACTGTTAACAAAATTGTCACTTTTAACTTAACAGTTCTAACCGAACAATGTCACTTTGGAATACAAGCAAATAAAAAAATAGTTCATTATATTTTAGCGATGGATGCGCTTCACAAAAATTTAAAAGATTTTGATAAGCTTTGTATAATAATTAAAGTTAAATAATAAGACATAAATAAATTGTAAATAAAGAATTAGTATGTTAAATAAATCAATATTTTTTAAATTAATTTTTATTAAGGATTTATCCCCGGCATAGAAAACTTTTCTCTGAGCTGCGAATTAAAAAAAGATTTATAACAAAAAAAAAGTTTCTTACTGACAATTTACCAACTTTCAGGCATTTTTAAGATCAAAAACAAAACAAAAAAACATGTGTTTAAAAAAAAATAAAAATACGTTTTGGTGTTAAAGACTTAGTATTTAAAGTAAGCTAACGTTTACACCAGAAAAAAACGCCTACATAATACATAGAAAAAAAAAGTAGTAAAATTGTGGACTTACGCCTTTTTTGAAAAAAACCAACAATTAATTATTTTGTTTTTGTCTTAAAATGAAGCATTTGACCTAAACTATTAAAAACATATAAAAAATAATATGTGCCTTTTTTTGTAAAACAGCTATTTCCAGCACAATTCTCCATTGTCGTAAAATTTAAAATGGCTAAAGTATATAGTAAACCTAATTTGCCCAGAATAAATTTTACGTCATTGAAAAATGGACACTTAGAAGTACATTTGACCAGAATTTGAGAAAAATCGTAGGGGGGTCACTAAAGCTGTTTTCTTTATCGTCAAAAATTGAAAAATTACAAAATTTTAAAAAAATCATATCTCAGCCAAAAATTTTTTTTAAATTCTTTTTTTTGCATAAGGCTTTTAGTATTAGAGTGGTGCTAATATAAAAAAAGTTTAACGAAAATCCGTGACATTCAATCACCAAGGTGGTATGGATTCGTACAGAAATACCCATATGTAAACTTGTAGAAAAGCCCCAGGAAATTTTTTTGCGAATAGGTACATTAAAAAGTTTTAAAATCTTATCTTCCAAACAAATGTGGAAATTGTACAAACTTGAGGGTATATTTTAGTTTTAAAACAGTTCAAATTTTAGAAAAATGCATAAATCTCTAGCGCCGCAGGCGATTTTTTTTTAATAAGTGGTTCAAGTACCCAGTTTTATAATTTGGAATTAGAAAATTTTATTGCCACAGGCGAAATTTTTTATGAATTTGAAGGGGGGGGCACCTGTAATGATTCCAGGGGTGCAATAGACCCCGGGCCTCCCCGGAGTCGAAGCCTACGCCCAACGGTAATAATTGTTAATATTAATTTTTACAAAATTCCAATTCTAGACAATATTTTTCCCCTATTTTCCGATAAATTATTAAAAGATATAAAACTTGTAAAAGCACAACGCATCGCCGCGACGGTACGCTATCCCTGTTATTTCATTTAACAAATACAGTTATTTTGTGGCTTTACCATGTACCGAAATACTACAAGCCCCATGTAATAATACATGCCTCTATAATTTTACATTTTGAATGTAAGTTTGTAAATTGAAAATGTAAAAGAATACATTTGGTATGTAATTATACCTACATCCTAAAATTTAATTCAAGTCTTGTAATGTAATTTTACATTTAAAATGTACTTATTCTATAAATATGGGTGGCGTATATGTTAATGAAAATTACAAAGGCCCACAAAAAAATAAAAGTGGTCTACTCCATGCATGGATATGACCATGATATTCCTATGTACACTGCCGCACATTAAATTCCGGACACGTAAAAAATTGACAATTTTTAAATTCAAATATTTCGAAAACTAATTAATGGATTTGACTGATTCTTTTTTTGTTTGTAGTGCGCTGTAGCGAAAAATCCAGCCGTGTAGGGGCTAAACTGTGTTTAGATTCGTTTTCACCGGGTGAAAATACACATGAATATCATGGTCCTATCCATGGCACAGCCCACTTTTATTTTTTTGTGGGCCTGTGTTATCATTAAAAATAAACAATTTTACATATTATAAAACTTAAATTCTCTTTTAATTTTACACAGATTTTTTTTCTTTTTATCTTGGGAAGGATTCTCCAGTATAAAGCAAGTAACACCAAGAAGGATGTTACTAATTTAAAAATCATAAACCATATTTTATTCTAAACAAATACATTATAAAAATATTAATTTATTATTCCATCAATCTATTTTCTATCATCGTACAGAGTGATATTGGTCGACTGACAGTTTCGGGCTGCTGGCCCTCTTCAGTACCAAGAGTCAACTCTGCACGCTGATTAAGAAAACGTTTTTATACTTTATTCGCAAAAGGAATATAGTCATTAGATTGATGTAGACTTGTGAGCCATCTATTGCTAGATGTAGACAACTACTCATACCTCTTCTTTTCTGGAGACTTTGAATGGTAGCAAGTTGAAGACTTGTGTGTCTCAAGTACATAGTACCACTAACGTGTGGTTAGACGTAGAATTAGTAACCTTGCTTCTGTCCTTGGACTGAAATTTTTAATTTTAACAAAATTATAAAAATATTAATTTATTATTCCATCAATCTATTTCCTAATCATCGTACAGAATGATATTGGTAGACTAAATAATACATTATATTTATTATTATTTTTTTCAGCAAGACTGTCCAAATGGTCGACTAACTCCCGCCAAATTTGTAGATATGTATAAGATGTTCTTCCCTTCTGGTAATGCCGAAGAATTTTGCGATCACGTCTTCAGGACATTTGATATGGATAAAAATGGTTATATTGATTTTAAGGTAATTTGGAATTAGTCCAGTCAAATAATAAATAACATTGCAATAATTGACAAGTCCTGATATTTTAAAGGGTAGTAGTGGATGGTAACTTTTCACCAGGTAATTTGCGTAAGAGTTGTCTGCTATCTTGAATTTTAAGGGTGAGTGCGGTTATCTTGGTAAATATGCATCTTACGATAAAAATTCATAGAAGCAAATCACCCGATGAAAAACTATTTCACTGGACTAAATGACTATTTTACTCATAAACTAAAAATTTTACCAGTGTTGGAATTATTTGACACATTTCGTTGGTTAAATTCTTATTTAGTTTGGTTTTTATATCTGGATTGAAGAGTTGCGTTTTGGATAGATATCTAAAATCTAAAACGTTTAATTGTCTTCATATACTGTGCGGTTCAAAAGTGAACCCCCCTCTTAACTTTTGAACGAGTTAAGATATCGACTTCAAATTTAAAACACTTTCTTTTTGCGAAAAAGTCCAAACGAAAAATTTTTGAAAACAAAATTATAAAATGATAGCTTTTTCATTTTTAAAAAAGTTTAACCCCCATAACTTTTTTGTTTTTGTGGGGATCACTTTCAAAAATAATAGGGATCTTCAGTTCTTAGAATTTGTTTTTATCCTAAAAGTTTCAAGTCGATCGGATTATTCGTTCTTGATTATCGTGTTAACAAAATCGTGACATCGGACGGACGGACACAAGAAAAGTTTCTTATTTTTTCATGAAACAAATTTATATCCAAGAATTTTTTGTCTAGGGCCATTTTTAAAATTTTTGGAAAATTCAAAACTACCGTATAATACTATTCTAGCGCAGGCGCTGTGAATAGTATAATAATTATTTAACAGTGCAGTAGTTTTTATTTTTTAATAATAACTGTCTGGGGGGGGAGGGGCTTTTGGTAGGTAGGTATATATTTCTTTACTATTTGAAAAATTCTATATTACTGCATATAAATTTTTAAATGAAGTTTATAAACAGACAACCAAATTGACATAAAAATTAAATTAATTATTAAAAAAAAAAATTGTATTAATTTATTTTGTTTGATCAAAAAAGAGTAAGAGTAACTTTCTTTAAAATAGCTATTTTCCTAACAAGTGCGGAAAAAGGCCCTTTTCCGCACTTGATTGCATTTGCCTGAACGACGCGTAGCCTTTGGCTTGAGGGCTTTCTACCTTCAAATTTTAAAAATAATCTTTTTTTTACATTTTTTTATTTTTTTTATATACATGTAGAAAAAAAAAGATATCATTGTGAAATTTTTTTAGGTATGTTCATTTATATTATAATATTATTTAAAGAATCCAAAAAAATATATAGATTTTTAAAGTGCCATTTTTTGGCCATAAAATTTTTTCGAAAAAAAAAACATCAAAAAAGGGTGGTCACCATGATTCCGACCGTTTGGATCGACTGAAAAAATAAATAAAAACGGGATATTATTCAGTATTGAAGTCGCTATAGCCCGAACTAAAAGAAAATTTTTGGTCAAAAAATAACAAAATCGGTGACGTTTTTCTTTGAATATTTCTGAAAAACGTACGCTATTTTGTTATTTTTTGGCCAAAAAAAAAATCTTCTAGTTCGGGCTATAGCGACTGTAATACCCCGTTTTTATTTTTTTTTTCAGTCGATCCAAACGGCGGGAATCATGGTGACTCCTTTTTTTTATGTTAAAAAAAATTATGGCCAAAGAGTGGCACTAAAAATCTTTTTTTTTTGTTGTATTCTTTTAGTATAGATAAACATACCTACCTAAATAAAAAAAATGTTAAAAAAAAAAGATTTTTTTTAAACTTTGCGGCAGAAAGACCCCTTAAGATGTCATAATTTTGCCTACTTGTCAAAAAGTCTTTCGCTTAAAAAATTTGCAGGAAAAAGCTATTTTCCTAACAAGTGTGGAAAAGCCTCTTTACGCATGCGTTAGGAACAATACTTTTCCTACGAGCAGGGTTAAAATAAAATATACTTTTATATTTTATCAAATAAATCGATATAAATCTTATTTTTATAATTTTTTAATAAGAAAATCAATTAACAGGTAAAAAATTTAAACATTTTTATAATATTATGAATAAATATAACAAGAATAACACTACGCAATTAAGAAATTAAACAATATTTATGCGTGCGGAAAGAGTGATCTTTCCGCACGCTCGTAGGAAAAATAATGTTCACATGATATTTATTGTAATTGACAAAACCGAATTAATAGTAAAATGTAACTTCTTTGGTAGGAATTCTTATTGGCGATCGATGTAACGTCAAGCGGCACACCAGAGGAAAAACTTAAATGGGCATTCCGTATGTATGATGTAGATGGAAATGGTGTTATAGATATCCAGGAGATGACCAAAATTGTACAGGTAAAATTAGAGCCAAGGATCGTAACATCAGTTTTTCTACAGCCCAACGCCAAGTTGCATTTTGCGACTTCATTTATTGCAATTTAATTTACCCAAAATAGCTCATTTCCATTCAGTTATTTTGCGCACTATTTAAATTAAACGAATAAAAAACGCGAAGCAATTGACCAGTGTTGCCCTTCGGCATTAAGGAAATTACTGGCAAAACATAAAAATTTTACTAGCAATTACTGTCAGATTTAGTTTCATTACTGGCATTTTACTGCATCCATTTTAAGCCATAAACAATAGAATAAAAGTTCACCTCAGAATTTAAATAAGTCTTCCCAAAAACATAATCCTGTACTCAAAAATATCTGCTTCGCCAAAGTTTAAGGAAACATATAAGTTTGCTAGTGACCGTGTTCGGCCCGCGAGATTTCTAAAGATACTACACTTTTAAATGGCATCTATGCTATTGGTTGAAAAAAGTCACGTAATCTTATGAATTACCCGGCCATTAACGATAATAGCCAAAAACTGCAGAACAATGTTGATATTGAGGTTATTAAAACTAAATTTTTACAAAAAAAAAACACCAAACAGGCGCAAAACCAAAACCAACGTTAATGTAAATCAACGCCCCCCGTTAAAAAATAACACCAAACCAGCCAAACACCAAACCAAACCAATGCTAACGTAAAGCATAACGTTGGTTTGGTTTTTGGCTGGTTTGTTTTTTTTTAATGGTGGGCCGTTGGTTTAAATTAACGTTGCATAGGTGCCATTTAAAAGTCTAGTATCTTTTGCCATTTAAAAGTCTAAAATCTTTATCTGTCATTTTAAATCTAGTGTCTTTAGAAATCTCGCGTTCGGACCTACACGGCTAGCTATAGCCAAGGCACTTATACTGTACCAGTTGTACGGGGGGGGGGGGTTGAAGTGGCGTCCCTCCTAACAAAAAAGAGACGACTAAAATGAAATGTATGACCCAGCGCCTAGCACAGAAACAGGCGAAATTTTTTATGAATTTCACAGTAAAGTTTTACTATCTTAAATAAAAAAAATACACTAAGAAATCCCTAAAAAAAAATAAAACATCATAATTTAAAATTTGCCAAAACTCAAGAAAGGTCTTAGCGCCTTAGGCGAAAATTTTCATAAATTTTACGCTAAGGGATTACAATCTTAAATAAAAAAATTAATAAGAAAGTCCTAACGCCGCCAGGGCCGGATTTAAGCAATTTCTTTGGGGGTATGACTGGTGAACTTTCCTAATGGTAATGGTCAAATTACCGAATTCGGCGAATGAAAATGGTCAAAAATCCGAATGAAAATTATCAAAATGCCGAACAAGGAACATAAATGTTATTTCTTATTTTAAAATTTTGAACATATTCGAAGTTATTGATAAGTGCCAATTATCAGCGGTCTAATTATGCGTGTTTGTGAATACGCCCTTACTAAAACTAAAGTTTTACATACCTTAATTATGAAAAAAAAAGCCCTAGAGACACAGGCGATGATTTTTACAAATATGATGGTCTATTTTAATTTTAAATCAGTCTTACAATTTAAGATTTTACAAAAATGATCCGCAGGTGAAATTTTTTACAAATTTAATGGTCTATTTTAATTTTAAAACAACCTTACAATTTAAAATTCACAAAAATGCAAGAAAATCTAGCGCCGCGAAAATTTTTACAAAATTCACGAATATGTTCTACAAAAGTAAAGTAGAAAAGTTCTAGCGCCGCAGGCGAAAATATCACAAAAATGCAAGAAATTGTAGCGCCGTAGGTGACCATTTTTACAAATTTGATGGTCGATTTAATTTTGGCTTATTACTTTAAAAGTGTAAAACAACCTTACAATTTAAAATTCACAAAAATGCAAGAAAATCTGGCGCGGCAAAATTTTTTAAAAAATTCACGACTATGTTCTACAAAAGTAAAGTAGAAAAGCCTAGCGCCGCAGGCGAAAATATCACAAAAATTCAAGAAACTGTATCGCCGCAGGCAGTATAATAATAACATTCAAAATTTATAAACTAAATTAAATTGTTTGATATTTACAAATTTAAAAGATCTATATCAAACATTTTACTATTCCTTAAAACGACTTTTGTTTGATTAACGCAGTCGTCCCTCCGAAGTGACTGATCGATTTCGTGCTTTTTAGCACTCTTCAGAGCCACATATCGGTAGTAGGGACAACTACGAAAATCAAATCCTTTCCATATATCTCTATATAGAGTTTAAAAATCGTTATAAGGAAAAGCAAAAACAGCTAGCGACATCTACTGCTAAAAGCAGAGACTGGATAAACCTATCGACAGTCCAAAAAAGGAAGCAGTTATTGGTTTCAAGAACCTATTGCACGCTGTCGATAGGGGGCAGATTAATCAATGCCACGGTGAACATTGCCGCCAATTGAATCCTAAACGCTAGGAGGTCACCTTTTACAGTTTACGTTTACGATTTTTAAACTCTATATAGAGATATATGGAAAGGATTTGATTTTCGTAGTTGTCCCTACTACCGATATGTGGCTCTGAAGAGTGCTAAAAAGCACGAAATCGATCAGTCACTTCGGAGGGACGACTGCGTTAATCAAACAAAAGTCGTTTTAAGGAATAGTAAAATGTTTTATTTAAAATTTAGTTTTTCACCTCTAACGTAAAACGAGATACATGGCTATTAAAACAGCTCAAAATTTTAATTTTTGTTTTTTTAACATTCTGTATTTTTCATATTTTTAAAATATTTTCATATTTAACAGGTTTAAAACTACAAAAAACAGTATTTTTGTGGGCCTATCTAATTATTAAAGAATAATAATTATTATAAATAGGTCTGTAACTAGGCCCGGATGTCCGCCAGCTTGGCCACATCGATAATTCGATGATATGGCGATGATAAAATGTGGTGTTGACACGGATCATCCGCGGCCACATCCTTGACGGATGACGAAAAATTTGCTAATATCTATTACGTAATTATTCAAAATTAAACTTTCTAAGTCAAAATCACTAAATAAGTTCATTTTGACCATTTGACCACAGCGGCATATACCGCTCTGCCACAATGGTCACTAACTATTAGTCAGTCCAGGCCTGTCTATTCCTGTAAAATAACAGAGGCGTATAAGCCATCCTTATCAAAGGATTTTTTATGTTTTATTGATTTTAAGGCTTGGTTTATATTTTAGTTCTATTAATTGGCTAAAGTCTAAAAGGATCATGCAATTTAAGTTAAAATTAGTTATCTAATGTAATTTTTTCGGATGCATTAGCAAAGTAGTATCTAAAAGCATTCTATGTGTCATACTTGGCTTTTTTTGGAGTAATTTAGAGGTATAAAGTTTTATTAATTTTAGAATACATTTTTAAGGCATATCCACAGGCTTGCATAAGCAGACATAACGTATAATAACATACTGACATAATTTGTATACGGCATATGACATAAGACTATCCATTGGCGAACCTAATACACAAGCGCTTAAGATTGGTTAATAGACGATAGAAGAAGAAGAAGAGGACGAACATATGCAAATTATGTCATTATGTATTATGCGTTGTTTTGTTATACAAGCCCTTACGTAGATACTGGTTAGTAACCGCTATTTCACTTTTTACTGGATATTTTTTTATTATTCTCATATTTATTTTTAATCGTTAAACGATAAAAAAAAAGAAAATTTCTGCAGATTTAGATCCATCTGACGTAATTGTACTGCAATCATCTTGTAAAACAAAGAAAAAATTGTAAAACAAAATTCATGTTTTTTTAGTTGTTGGCAAATTTTAAGCAGCTTGTCAGTTCTTTACATTTTTTATATTTAGTAGTTATGTATTGGGGCTCATACATTTAATACGTAACGCAAATTGTGCAAAATTTATAAACTTTATATGCCTATTGTTGCTCTCGTAAGGGTGGTATAGATTTTTCCTGTCGGTTACCCCCCAACGCACCCATTTTAGGGGGTTGCTTCTCCACATAATGTGTCTCACCAACAACAAGACTCTTGGTCCATAAGTCTTGACCTATTAGTTAATTAGACGCATATCGCCACTAATGTGGGTTTTCAATACTTTTAATCCCACATTGAGAATACACTATGGAAATTTCAAAAAGCATGTATTGTAGTAGGTATAAACAAAATATTTTGATAGTTTTTAGATCATTTGGGTGCGCTGATTCCGAATCCGGCGGGTGCCACCTCGTATCTGTTAAGGAATTTGAGATAATTGAGGTCAAATGACTGAAATACATGATTTCTATTTCACAAAATACCGTTTTGTCTAACATACAAATTATGTTAATGGTTTTTAAATATATTGGGTGCGCTGAATCCGAATCCGGTGGATTCAACCTCGTAACTGTTAAGAAAATTCATATAAATGAGTAAATAGGTTTTTGTATCACAGAACCGCATTATTTCAGTGTATGCAAAATATTTTGATGGTTTTTTGATAATTTGGGTATGCTGAATTCAAATTTAGTGGGTGCCGCCTTGTATCTGTTGGGAAAATTTAAAATAATTCAGGTAAGGGTCATCTATGTAAAAATGTTTGTTTTTTTAATTTTACTAAAACGTGTTTTATCAGTGTATAATAAACATTTTAATGATTTTTAGAAAAATCGCTCGTGCCGAATCTGAATTTGATGGTAGACACCTCGTATAGATACCAGATCTGGTAAAAAATGTCAGATTAGTGAGATCAAAGCCAACTGCGAAAAATGAATATATTTTTTTCATACTACTGGACCGTGATTTTTCAGTATATATATATATATATATAATATGGTTTTTAGTTAATTTATGTACGCCGAATTGGAATCCAGTAGGTTTCAACTCGTATATATTAAGAAAATTAAAATATTTTGGGTCAAAACCAACTAGGGTGACTTGATATTTTTTTAAATTTTTCTGAAATGTTTTTTCTGTGTATTAAAAATATCTTTACGGCTTTAGTTAATTTGAGTGCGCTGAATTCAAATTCGTTGGGTGCCACCTCGCATCTGTTAAGAAATTTGAGATAATTGAATTAAAAGCCAACTAGAATCGAAATATGTGTTTTTTGTATTTTGTGTATTTTTCTAAAAATCATCAAAATGTTATTTAACACTAATAAAACACAGTTTAGTAAAATAAAAAAAATAAACATTTTTTACATAGTTGGCTTAACAGATACACCCACTGAATTTGAGTTCAGCATACCCAAATTATCAAAAAAAAAAACATAAAAATATTTTGCATACACTAAAAAAATGCTGTTCTGTGATACGAAAACCTATTTACTCATCAAAGTAGGCTTTGACTTCATTTATATGAATTTCATTAACAGTTACGAGGTTGAATCCACCACATTCAGATTCAGCGCACCCAAAATATTTAAAAACCCTTGACAGCATTTGTATCATATACAAAACGGTAATTTGTGAAATAGAAATCATGTTTTTCAGTCATAGTTGGCTTTGACCTCAATTATCTCAAATTCCTCAACAGATAAGAGGTGGCACCCGCCGGTTTCGGAATCAGCTCACTCGAATTATCTAAAAATCATCAAAACATTTTGTTTATACTACAAAACAAGGTTCAGTCAAAAGTAGGAGTTTGGCAACCGCAGCACAGTGTGCTGATGAGACTAAATGAGGTCAAAATACTGTGGACAGCACAGTTTTTCCTTTAACTTTGTGATCATGTTATTTTTATTTGTCCGATATGCCAAATTAACATCAAACAAAATACTGTAAAGCATTCTTGATATTACAGTATTTACAAATACTATAAAATCAAGAATGCTAATAACCATGATTATTATAAAGAATTTTTGGGTTAATTCAAGATTCAAGATATATTCGTTATACAATATACACGTCAAATAAATAAATAATTTAAATAAATAATTTAAAAAAATACACAATTTAAAAAAGTACAAAATATCACAATAAGCAGTTTTCAAAAACTAAAGTATAAGAATACATCTATTGAATAAAAGGCTTCTTGTAGCAAGAGTCTTTTCATTGTCATTTTAAATCTTTCCAAAGGAAGGATTTTGACTTCATTTGGTAGTTTATTAAATAGTTTAATCCCAGTAAGTTCATAACTCTTTTTTGACTTTGTTAGTCTCAGAAAGACTGGAGCTATGTTTTTGCTATTTCGTGTTTGATAGCTGTGATTATCACAATGCCTACGAAAATTGTTTTCATTTTCTTTCACACAGAGAAGACATTTGAGAATATAAGCGCAAGGAAACGTAAGAATTTTGTGCCTGACAAAACTTTCTTTACAATTTGCTCTGTAATTAAGATTGTCAATTATTCTAATTGCGCGCCTTTGCAGACCAAAAACTCTATCCCACATTGCACCCTGTCCCCATGCTAATAAACAGTACGAAATTTTTGAGTGACACAGGGCATGATATAATGTTTCTAGTGTAGACTGGGATACATTGTTACTGAGAATACGCAAGCTAAAAATATATTTACGTAAGGCCGAGGCCAGTGAGTCAATATGGTTGTCCCAACACAACTTAGGATCGAGGGTAACTCCCAGGAATTTGACTGATTCAATCTCGTTCACACCTTGCGTGTTTTTCAGGCTAAAGATTAGATTCTGTGTCTTCTACGCATTTAGGCACAGTTGGTTCTCTATGAACCATTGCTCGGCACTCGACCGTGCAGAATCACTTTCAGATAAAACCGATTGAAGAGTTTTAATTAATTTAAAAGCCAAGAAAGGCTACTAACTTTTTATAAATTTCTTTTCATCAATACTGTTTTTATAAGACGTAATACAAATAAATAAATACAAACTAACACCAAAGCTCGGTTGGTTTTCAATTAAATTCAATTAAAACACTATTATACAAGATAATTATAAACGTGTTCATATAAGGGCTATGTTACATAGCGTATTCCAATAACTTTTCAGGGTGAGTGAAGTATTGGTAGCTAAAATCGTACCGGGAAATTGGTGATCCGCGACCAACAAATTTATTAGAACACAGTAAAAAAAAACAATAATAAACAAATATTTTTCTTTATAATTTCTTCGTATTAAAGATCATTTGAAAAAAATATATTTAGCGGCCCATGAATCGCTTCTGGAAAAATATTTACTTTGCTCCAATTTAAAAAAGCAAAGAAACTTTATTATTTAAAATATTTTGAGGTTTTGAGACTTAATCAAATAAATGTTTGCTATCTTGCGTCAAGTAAAAAAATACAAATTTGTGGAAAATTTCATATTTTATTTTTTTTGTATGTTTTTGGGTTTAAAACAATAAAATAAACCTAAACAATAGAAAACTACTAAAATATTAGTAAGTTCAATTCATTTTTGGCGTAAATTTAAGATAAATTTAAATTTTTTCGCAAGATAGCAAACATTCGCAAAAAATTTTATTGAAATCATTTAATCACTATAGGGTAAATATCATCTCAGCAATTGTTAGGTTCGACTAATTTTAAATCTGTTTATATTTTGGTGAAAACTTACCTTATATACGTATACTTCAAATCCACTAATAATTTTTCCATAATAATCTACATTTGGCTGTAAGGGCAATTTAAAAACAGTGCCTTACCTTAATTTTTTGCCATTTTAACAACTTATTCAAATCAAAATTACTCCGCTCCTGAATAAGATAATACTTTCGTTTACAAAACATTCTTTTAAGCATGAAATGATCGTTCTTTGTCTTTTCATACTTTTTTTATATAACTAATTTTTAAAGGTGATAATCAACCTCAAAACCTTTTTCTTAAATTTGGACTTTTTTTGATGTGTTACTTTATAGGGGGGACCCGCTCATAACTACTTTATTCTGACAGATTTTCAGATTCATAGCTTGCTCTGTTATTTTTTTACAGCCTTATATAATACGTTTTAAAAATAGCCCATATTCGAAGCCTATTTTCTTAATTTTTCTAATTTTTCTAATGTTCTAGCACTACATGTATATAATCTAAGACAATGATAAAATCTTTGTGTATTTTCCTTTAATTGGCAAAAAAAATTAATTTTCAACTTTTTGTAAAAAAAGTAAGTAATTTAATTTATTTAGATGCTTTTGTTCTGATTGACACACCGATATACAGATACAGATAGGTAGATTGACAAAGTGATTTAAAATAATATTCTACTATTTACAATTAATTTTTATTTCTTACTAATTAATAACAAATTTTAAAATTATTTTTCCAGCCTTCTCCTTTTATTTACAGCTTTTTTATGAAAATTACTATGCCCTAACAAGGACTTTCCTATTTCTGTTTTTTTTTATTAGTTTTAAGAATTCCCAATTCTTTATAATTTTTAGATATTGAAGTTTCATAACATCTTAACTTACTTCTTGAAATGGAAATTAATCTGTGATAGAATCTTGTTCCCTATAGTGTTTTGCAACTGTTATAGTATATTAAAGTACTAGTTTCATAACATACGTTTTTAGGGCACGAGTACAAGTTTAAAAAACGAGCCGCTCGCGGCGAGTTTTCTAAAGTACTAGTGCTCTAAAAACGTGTTATGAAACGAGTGCTTTATACAATTTTTTCTATTTTGCTCTAAAATTAAAAAAACTTACATTTAAATTGATGACTGATTTAGTGATTTTTGTTTTGGGTTGGCATTACAGTTTACACTGTGTTTAAAATTCTAAGAACAAATAATATTTTGATATATTTTACAGTCATCTCTTCTTTTTTCACTGCAATTAACCAGTCCACAATTTTAACACGGTAAAAAATAACCCAAACACAAAATTTTGTAAAAAATTAAACTTTAAATCGACATTGACATTTGCACGCAAAACGTCAAGAGATAGGCTTTTGTATGTTGCCAACCCAACAGAAAAAAAATTGGAGACCTCTTATGGGCCTATAAGAACACGCAAAATGCGTTTGATTATGAGCTTATAAGAGTCGAAAAATAGAAAAAATCTCTTTTGTAAAGTATTTTCGTTAGTGTTAATTTCCTTGGAATTAACAAAAATGTATTTAACACTAGGTATCATTTCTCGGCAGGATTCAAACGTATCTTTGGGAGTCAAAGTTTGATTTTTTGAGACCCTTTGCAAGCTTCTACTAACTAACCTTTTCGTGGTACCGCCAACTCCTTCACATGCATTTTTGCCATGTGACGAGACGAAAAAGTTCCATTTCGCTTTAATTCCGAAGTCGTCCAAATGATGACAGATATTGGCAAAAAAAAATCTATTCTTATATGGGCTGCTGGCGACGAGGCGTCGCTTAACTATATTAGTTTTTCCACTGAGGGTTTGATTGATTTAATATCACTAATAAGAGACTTTTGAAAAGTGTTCCAAATTGTCACCTCTTATGTAAACAATCTTATCGCTTTCCTTGTAATAATATACGAAAGGGTGTAATGTCGCTTGTGTTTTTGCCCGCTGGTAGCTTTGAATCTCATTTTGGACCACAAATGTAAAATTTTCCAGAGAAGTCACCTCTTTTAAATATTTGTCTTGAGTTTGTGATATAAAATGGTATCTTTAAAAAAAAAACAAGTTTTTCCACCAAAGACAAAAATCATCAATGTTTTTTATTATTGTAACCATTTCCATGCCGTCTGTTGAAACCCATTGTTTGTAGGTAATATTTTCAGGCATTTCGTCTATTTCATCTGAATCTAATAATATTTATAACATTTCTTCTGCATCAAAGCAATTATGACGTTTGGACATCATGCAATTTATATTTATATATTATATTAAATCACAAACAAATAATTCCATTATATCTTTATAATCGACATTAAGTTTGGCACCCTCTTACATCAGTTTAACATTCTAGTGATAAATGCAAACTTCTACAATATGAGTGCCAGATTCACCAGGCAAAACGCACCATTTTGGTCTATAACTACAAAATATTAACCTTCCTACTGCACAACCAGGACTGTTATCTTTAAATTTAACATAAAGTTTGTTCAGAAAACAAACGTCGTTTTTGTTTATAAATTTTTTTACCGTCAACTTTTACGGAAACACAGTCTTTTTTGCCTGGGCATGTCCTGCTGTTTTCATCATCATAAAAATCAACAACCTTTCTTATGGTTACAGGGGACATTTTATTATCATAATTGTTTTCCAAAATAATAACATTATTTTTCATTTGAAAATATATTATTAAATATACTACCTAATCTGCCTAAAAATCTGTATGTCGGTGGGTCAATCCGAACAAAAGCTTCTATTCTATTTTATTTTATTCCATTCCATATATGTTATGGTTAAATAAGCTATACCTTTATGGGCTATTACCTTACTTACTTTGTACAAAAAGTTGAAAATTTGAAAATTTATTTTTTGCCAATACACAAAGATTTTGATTATTGTCTTAAATTATATACATGTAGTGCTAGACATATAAAAAAAAATTAGAAAAATTCCAACTAAGAAAAAAGGCTACATATGGGCTATTTTTGAATAAACGTTAAGCCCTGTTTAAAAAAAAATCAGCACCCCTAAGGCCCCTATAAAGTTACACATCACAAAGTAGTCCAAATTTATGGAAAATTTAACAAGATTTTGAGGTTATCAAGTTTAAAAACCAATTATATTAAAAAAGTATGAGAACAGAAAGAATGAGCATTTCATGCTTAAAAGAATGTCTTATCTTGTTCAGGAGCGGAGTAATTTTGATTTGAATAAGGTGTTAAAATGGCCAAAAATGACGTACGGCTCTGTTTTTAAAATGCCCTTACAGTCAAATGGAGATTGATATGGAAAAAATATTAGTGGATTTGAAGTATACATATATAAGGTAAGTTTTTACCAAAATATAAACAAATTTAAAAATGGTCGAGCAACGAATTTGGTTTAAGTTGGGATGTTCCCGAGGATGTTCCTAATGGATTTACCCTATAAGGTTTATACATATTCAACATTCGACGCTTTATCAGTTTTTTCCCTTTTTCTGGGATTTTTTACCTGTGTGCAACACAAAAAATAAAATCGTGTGTATATATTTGTATTTTTTACCATTTAGAAATAGAAAATATAATATAATAAATATTATTTAGGGGTCGTCCATAAAATACGTCACGCAAATTGCCCAACGTTCATACACTTCATACCCCGTTTCTCTCGTTATTAAAGGATGTAGAGATTTCATATTTTGGCTACCCCCCCCCAATAGTGGGGGTGTTAGGGAGTAGCCAAAATATTAAATTTTTACAGCCTTTAATAACGCGAAAAACGGGGTATGAAGAGTATGAATTTTGGAGGGGTAGCCAAAATATGAAATCTCTACATCCTTTAATAACGTGAGAAACGGGGTATGAAGTGTATGAATTATGGTCAATTTGCGTGACGTATTTTATGGACGACCCCTTATGTGTATTTTTTTATTTTAGGCAATCTACGATATGCTAGGTGCATGTTCTTCAAATAGACCAGCCGATTCTGCTGAAGATAGAGCAAAAAACATTTTTGCTAAAATGGACGAAAACAACGATGGTCAGCTTACACAAGATGAATTTTTAAAAGGTTGTCTACAGGATGAAGAATTATCAAAAATGCTAGCGCCTTAATATAACACATGCCATAATAACAATATTTTTATTTAATTTTATAAATTATTATTTATTAATTAATTAAGGAAATTCCAACTCACAATATATACAATTTAAGGAAAATCCAACTCACAATATATACAATCTAGAATAAAAATATATCATTATTATAAATAAGAAATACACTTAAACTAAGTAAGTAAAAATATTAAATCAAATATTAAAAATAAGTATTATTTAAAAAATGATTTAATTAAATTGTATCGTGATTTATAATAAAATTATAAAATATCTACAGTAAATAGCATTAATTATGCTTTTGACTTTATTTAGTGGATGCGTCTTCGATACGCATAAGTATAAGAAAACTTCAATATAAATTACTTTTAAGAAAGGTATAATAAAATTATCAATTCATTGGGCGCCGAACCCTAAAAGGCTATAAGATTAATGTTTAAAACTAATAATTATTAAAAAAAATCTTTAACTGTATAGTATTTTATAAAAATGTACATAAAATATCAACAGTAAATCGCATGTATCACGCATTGGCTTTAATTGGTCTCACAGAAAAAGTAGAAGCAGACTGGATCTCTTTGGATCTCGTCATCAAAAAGCATTTTCGAGCCGTGAAATATTCACTAAGGTTTTAATAGTAATTATATACCAAGGTAGAGAAGATATTTTTTATAGAGCGTATTAAATCCCGAGCTGAGTAGCAGCGAGGGATTTAAGAGTGCGAGCCTATAAAAGTCTTCTCCACCGTAGTTTATATATTAGTTTTTTCACTACTAGCACTATTTAAGTATTTTTATTCAACTAATAAAGTAAATTATTAACAGAAATTACATTTCTTGAAATTTTCATAAAAATCAAGTAGCCTAGCTCAAATAAATACTTTGAACTGACGTTTAAAAATTTAGTTTTTTTATTTTTCTCATAATATTTAGCTAATTATTGATTGTATTAATTGGTAATAATTATAATTAATTATATTTGTTAAATAAAAAGTTATTTCAAGCTATTTTCTTGGGTTTAATAAGTAAAAGTTGAACAAAGAACTGAAACATCTAAAGTGACAGAAATCAATTGTTTATAAAATTTACTTCTACTAGGAGAGAAAAAATTATTATTGCTATAGGTGAAGAAAATTGATTTCACAGTCTGAAAACATGATAAATAATGGTATGTTCTAAAGCTAGTAGTGAAGAATAGTATATTACCCACCGAGTACGCGTAGTTTTTTATGCATGAGAGTCATATGACGTCTTACTGTTGTTGTAGTGTATAAGTCACAGCCCAGGGACACAACATTACTGACGTGATAATAACGTCAGAAATATGATGTTAGAATATCGTCTAATAATTTATATATCTCTCCAATAAATAGTTATTTATGGTATGAAAAAGGAAACTAGGATTTTTCCCATGAGAAAATTAACCCTCAAGGCATAGAATAGTATATTCTATAACTAGTATGGAATAGACAATATTTCGCACGAGCGGAAAATTTGTCATACGAGCCGGTAGGCGAGTATGACGGTCCCGCGAGCGCGGAATGACTATTCTATACGTGTTGTAGACTATACTTTTTCTTCGACTGCAAATATGAAACACTATATGGCTTTAAACTGAGGACAAGGTTAAAAACAATGTTTTTTTTGTGACTCGACATTGTAAATACAACAAAACACATTTTTAAATAAAGCAATTAATGTTAGTTAATAATTTTATAAAATCAGTACTTAAAAAAGATTTTTATTTAATTTTAGCACATATTTACAAATTATAATGCAAATTTGAAGGTTATGTCAGATTATTGTGACATATATAAGGTTTAAATATTTAACAATAGATGGAACAGTTTTAATTTTTTCAACTAAATTGATAAAAAACTGGTCAAATATTAAGAAAAGTTAATAAACTTTATGTAATTTTAACTCAAAACTTTAAATTGCATTAAATTATTTAATATTTCATGGTAATATATATATATATATATATATATATATATATATATATATATATATTTTTGCTAATTTTTCTACAGTTTTCTTTACTTTTATAAACAAAAGATGGCACTACATGTACTCATTCTAACACTTGATACCTTATCTAGAGCTAGAATGGATTCATTCTGTGTTTGAAAAGTGTGTGTATTTGCTTACATTCTAAAGCAGTCGTAGAAAAAATCTATACTAATCTGATGATGTACGTCAAATTAGCAGGCTAACTATAGTCACTATAGCAACAGTACTGTTCAGTTAACTTAATTCCAGAAAAAGACTTTAAAAAGTCATCACTCTTTAACCAATATATTAGATTTAAAACTTTTTTTAGTGGTAGAAAACAGTAGGTGGCGCCACCTATAGCCTCAGTATTAGGTTGATGACCTCAATATTTGAGCAAAAACTGACGTCTTGTCGACGTCTGATATGTGTTGTATTTATGACGTCACAAATTTGACCTAAAACTGACGTCGATAGTACGCCGGGGACCAATTTGACCAAAAACTGACGTCTTGTCGACGTCTCATATGCTACGACTGTATGACGTCACGAATATCACCTAAAACTGACGTCGATAGTACGTTGGGGATATTATCTGGTTTCCTGGGATATGACTGCGACTATAAGAGAATATCTAAACAAACGTTTAAACTCAATATAGGTTTCGTGTATTATTTTGACATTTCACGGTTCGCTCTTGGATGGAAAAAGTCAAAAGTCGAGTTCACGACGCTTGTTGATATGTTCTATTTTTTTAAGGTGTATTTAAAAATTTAAGACCAAAAATAAAATAATCCGTCGGTTATTTTTTTTTTATTGATGAGAAGATGTTCAAAAGTGCAATTTTAAGACAAAAGCATAGCGAGGGTTAGATATTTAGCCTAATCAACAATTTGATTAAGAAAAATATCAGTTTTTCAAAAAAGGATTAACCCTTACTGTATTGACTTAAAGCTTATCAGAAAACAAAAACAAGGTAAAATATGAAAAAATTAATATTATTCTGGGTTTTTCCTTAAAAAAGCATATAATGTCAATAATAACGTCAATAATAATGTCAATAATAACGGTAACTATAGGTAAGTATATAATTTATTATTTATTTGCTGTAATTTTCTACCATTTAATGTGCAATTTTAAGACAATAGCATACTGAGGGTAAGACCCTTTTTGCATAGCTGTTGTTTTGCCTAATCACCAGTTTGACTAATAATATAAAAAATATGTTTTTATTTTGCTAAATCATAATTATATGAAAGCTACATCCATTTTTAATTGATATTATAATTTTAGTAATATTTAATAAATTCCCAGTTTATGCCCCATCAAATTCTAAAAGCTATTTTATTGTGCTATATTAAGTATATTTTTATAAATATAATATATTATTTTCTTTCCAATTCGAAAAACGACTGAATAAAACTCGACTTTTGACTTTTTTAATTCAAGAGCGATCGGTGATTTATGAATTCAAAAAAGCAATTCAAGCGTATAAGCGTATCCTTGAGTGCTTGGCGTTAGCTTTGAATTGCTTTGAATTTGGTTTTAAAAGTATGGAATGGCTCAAAAATGCTTAAAGTTTTGAATTGCATTTAAAAATTAAATTCTTTACCAGTCTATCAATTGGTGTATCTTTAGTAATTACCAGTTTGTCTTATAAGACAAAATACAAAGTTAAGGAAAAAAAAGGTAGATATTCTGATCAAAACTATTCTACTGTACAATTTAAAAAATTTTGATCCATAATTCTCCTTTTTAAAATAACTGTTAACTACGCTTTCGCGAATAAAGCGATTTCGAGCATTTTTTTGTAATGGTTATAAAATTTGTTCCAAATCAATGGGATCTAGGCTTCGCAAAAAAATGTAGTTCCGTTAATTCGGAGATTAAACGCACAATAAGTAATTTAAAATATAGATTTATTAGAGGTAATTTAGAGGTCACTCATTTCAAATTTCACCTTCTTCATTTTATAAATAATAAAGAAAAAACTAAAATGTTGTGTTGTATATTATGATTAAAAACATACATATCATTTGCCGGACACAATATGGTGAACAAAGGTAACTGTTATATTGGAAAAATTGTGTTATTTTAGTTTAGTTTTTTTTTCGATAAATTAACTTTCTGTTGGTTACTTTGAAACTGTTTACCGAACTAGAAAAAGTAAAGGGTCATGTCAAAGTGAATAATTTACTTTTCGTACACCTAGTGTACACGAAATAAAGAAAAATGCATGTTCACTATATATTCTCGTTACGATAATGACAACTATGCACACTTATTTATCCAAACGATTACATATAGCTTTCATTTTGACAAAAGTCATTTGACGTTTATAAAATTTTGAAATGTCAAAATTAAACACAGGTAATTCTTTAAAACATACATTTTTAAAGAGTCTGGACTGTAGATCTATAGATCGAACAAAAATGTTGTTCGCAACTCATTTGCGACAAGTCCTTAGTGCACTCGAATGATTTTTTGACTTTTTCGTCAAAAAACATCATTCTCGTGCACTAAGGACTAAAGTCGCTTACTCGTTACGAAAACTACTATTTCTCACTACCAACTAGGTAAGTTGACATTACTTAATCAAAAATTCGACATTAATGGAAAGTACTATAAGAGCACACTTAGTGATAGATGAAATCAATACAAACAAAACCGTAACTAAAGACAGAAAAAACGATTTACCGCACAAGGAGACTAAGGGGGACATCTAGACACAAGACTACTATTTCTAATTTTATAGAGTAATTCCATAAAAAAAATATTTCTTAAATTGACACACATATAAATGTCAAAAATATTATTAATAAAATATGATTTTAACTCCTTGGTAGTGAGAAAAACGTAATGCGCTACTCGTTTTTTTCTGTCTTCGGTTATGTTTATGGACCTCAGCTCCGCTTTGGTCCACAAAATTCGACCTCACACAGAAAAAGTCACTTACTTCTACTAGGAGCGCAAATAACTATTTCTGTCAAAATGTTAGTTTGAGTTTTTTTATCCTTCTTAATATATTTTTTTTTGTATAATTAAACAAATGTCAATGTCATTGACTTAAGATAAAAGCAAAAAATATTGCCTTTCTAAAGATTTTTTTTTTCGCTTATTTCAAATTTACTAAATATATAACCGTTCCAATATATAGGTTGTTTTTTATTGTTATCCTTTAACTCCGCCTTAAATATTATATATTATCCTTGCCTTAATAAGACTGCATTGACTCTTACCTAAAAAGTATTTGCTGGTATAAGGGGTTCCCCTTAGACGGGGTCACGCGAATCGCACCCGAACTGGTATAATCCTCATTTTTTAGCACATTTTCGCAAATGTCACTGCAGTATATTTCAGACACGGATAATACCATTAAGTATATTTTGTACAAATTATTTTTTTGCAGGTAAATTGATGAATTAAGGAAGTACTATAAGTAGTTCAAAGACTAATATTTTAGTGTATTTTATACTATAAAAACGAATAAGACATTTAGCTAAAAGTCTCTCAATTTACAATGATTTTAAAATTTTAATTTTAGGTAGTTTTGTAGCTGTTTAATAGTTCATTGTTATACTAGGATCCTAGCAAGAAAAGTAAAGATTTTCCCTCTCAAATTATTGGATTGGTGGGGACCGAAACGGTGCGAAGAAAAAAACAAACTTTTACTAAAAACTATTATATTTTGTAGGTGTACTGAGCAGTTTTCTTTGAAAGTACGGGGGAAGTCTACGAAACCCTTCAAAAACGTATTTTACTAAAAATTATTACATAGTATTTAATAATTTTATATTATCTAAGCATATATAACATTTTTGTAAATGCCTGGGACATATTTTAGAAAGTTGTCCATAAGTCCATAAGTTGTCTTAAAAATTAGTCTATAAATCTGTGAAATGTATCTGATTCATTCTCAAAACTTGGCATTACCCTCATTCTGTTATGAAATCTGTTTTATATCAGTCCAAAGATAATAGCAAAAGCATTTTTCACATTCTGTGCTAAATACTGTTTTATTCTTTTGGGTATTTAAATTTAATAAATTATGTTTTTTCTAAATGCAAAATAACATATTTAACGGTATTAAGTGGCAGGAGCCATTGCTCAAATCACTGATGTAATATGTATAAATCATCTTGAGCTGCCAATTTAGGCTTAAAGCTTCGCGTATATAGTAATTTGAATCAAGGCAGTTGCCAATTTGTATCTTTAAACTGTTGCTACTAACCCTTTTAAAAAATAATTTTACATAATTAACATTCTCATGCAAACTTGTACCATAAATCATTAATTATAAATCATTAATAATAATAATTATCTAGGTCTACTCATCATTAATCTTTGAAACTTGCCAGGCAAGTTCGGGCAGTGCCCCGGCACCCCTTGAAAGATTTTTCGTAAATCTATGAAATAGTACTGATTCCTATCTTCCTTCCAGAAATCAGGCTCAGAAACTCGAAGTTTTATGCAAAATTCTGTTTTTTTTTATTTTTAATGGATCTTTACCACGGTTCACATGGGCGATTTTAAATAAAAATTTCGTGGACCCCTACATTTTTTTGACTAAAACATAACTGATGACATCAGAAATCAATTTCCATTTGAAAGAAAATCGTAAAAGATACACTTTATTAGAAACATAAAAAATGGTTTTTTTGAGTAATAGGGTGTGTCAAAAAAATCCGATTTGCAAAATCGAAAACGCTCTCTGGCTCAAAAGTTGCTCCTTAGTAAAAAACTGTGGCCACTCAAAAATGAGTCGAATCGATTAATGTTGAGAGGTAACTCAAAGCACTCAAACTTTGAAAAATATCGGCACCTGTTTTTCGGATAAAAAGTGATTGTATATAAAATTTAGGAAATTTTGGAGGTTTCTTTGGTAATATATAGAAACAATACTAATTGTGAGAAAAAAAATATATTTCCCCTTCCCTAAGTTAGAACATAAAAAAATCGCCAATTATTTGAAGATTTTGCGAAAATTTATTGAAAATGGGCATATTTAAAAGGACATAACTTCCTTAGGAATAATTTTTTTGACCAAGGTGCATATAAACTTTTTCCATGATTTTAATGTTAAATAACCACTCATTACTAAAATATTTGTTTTTTGCTTTATATTTTTTAACTTTTTTATTTTTGGTTCTTCATGCGTAAAAATTTACATTTAAATGCATTTATTTTTAAAACGGTTAAACCTGCGATGTTAAACCACAGAAACTTTTTTGTGTATTTTTACATAAAAAAGTATTCCAACCAAAAAATAAAAAAAAGTACACCGAAAAAAGTTTTAGGCAAAAAACAGAAAATACACCCGGTTTCTAATCGAAATTAATTTTTTTTACTCAACTTGAGGAAAAAAATTATGTTTTCTGTATAGTCATGTAGGTTAACATGTATATATGCTTATATACTAATATATCATTTTGCAGATTTTTTATTTAAAACTATTTTTTATGCACTTTTAAAAACTTTTTTTCGCGAAATCTTCAAATAATTGGCGATTTTTTCATGTTCTAACTTAAGGGGAGGGGGGGATATAATTGTTTTAGTTCTTACATTTAGTATTGTTTTTAAATATTACCAAAGAAACCCTCCAAAATTTCCTCTATTTTTATCGGTATCAGTTTTTATCCGAAAAACAGGTACCGATTGTTTTTTAAGTTTGAGTGCTTTGAGCTACCTCTAAACATTTATCGATTTGGCTCATTTTGAGTGGCCACT
>OY294045.1:47678339-47854566 GCA_958510825.1 Brachypterus glaber | reverse complement strand
AAAATTCTAATGAAGTACTAATAAGGTATAAACAAAATTTTCATATTAACTTAATTTCAGAGTTTTAACGCGAACATTGTTAACAGATTAAATAAGAATATTATTTTAAAATATAGGAAGGTTTTAATACAAGACCTTTAAAAGATTTAAACAGAATATTCATATGTATTTAATGTGTAGGTATTAAGAGAAAATTCTGTATAGAATCCTAAAGACTGAATGAGAATATTTTATTGATAATGCGAATAAGAAATTTCTATTTAGAATGTAAAAGATTTAATGAGAAAATTAATATTAAATTTAAATACCAGGTTTGAAAAGAAAATTCACGCAGTCCCAATATGTATATGAAGAGTTATAATCTGCACAACCAAACATTTCTACACAATAAGTAAGATAGACAATTATATAATAATAGGTTTCCTGGAGACATTTTTTACAAATTAAGAGGTTTTCTTTAAAGAAATCCCAAAAGTCTCCTCTTAAGGGGAAGATAATAAGAATTCCTTCGAGTACTGGGTAATTCCCGCTGACTACGCGTATTAACGCTTGTATTCCTACAAAAATCAGTAAATTACCATAGAAATGAATAGGACT
Organism: Brachypterus glaber; assembly: GCA_958510825.1. Classification (NCBI taxonomy): domain Eukaryota; kingdom Metazoa; phylum Arthropoda; class Insecta; order Coleoptera; family Kateretidae; genus Brachypterus; species Brachypterus glaber. The sequence goes on along the minus strand of OY294045.1, from coordinate 47,853,969 downwards.
TCCATTTAATATTTTAATTTCTCACTAATTTCCATAAAAAACCCTATGATTCTTATACAAACCCATCGTTTCTTTATCCTAAACTTTTTATTTTCAAAATTTTATTTGGCTCAGTTTTAATTGAAAATGAAACTAGCTGAACAGTTGCAAGCACCTTGTCAAAACATTGCACTAGGCAGTAATTTGAAATGCTATTAAATGGGAGTTGTGTGAATAGGCAACATCTGCGTGTTGCATAATTTATTAAAGTTTGAAAGTCTGTATATCCAAAACTTTATATTCTAGCAAAAACAGTATATAACTTTTTTTGTAGGGCTTAAAAAGAGCTTTTATTTGGATATTTTATTAAATTGGTTTTTAAAGAAGTGAGTTATTAAAAAAAAAACATTTTACTGTTTTAAACGTTACTATCTCGAAAACGATGTTTTTTAGAAAGAATTGTTAATGATATTTTTTGATCAATTCAAAAAATTATTTCATATAAGTGTAAATTAATAAAATACAATAATAATTAACTTAATTAAAACCAAAAAATGCTAAAAATAGGAGTTTTACCCCATTCTTACCCCCTTGCCCCCAATCGTTTATACCCAAAATATAATCAGTTCTTCGAAATACGATAAGAAACAATATGCAAAAAACCGCTTGTCGATGTCTTTTTTAGAAATGTAGTTATCGAGTTTACGCCCAGACAGACGGACGCAATTTTTTTTTTGCTGATTTCGACTCAGAAAGGTATAAAACGTCGAGAAATATGAAAAAAAACATGGTCATGGATTTTGACCTTTCGGCGAAGATTTCAATACATCTGCACTCTTAGTAGTACTAAGTGCCGATATAAAGTACATGACCAATTTGCATGCATGGATATGCAAGCTTACCGGACTGGTTCTCTAATAGAGGACCTGATAAGTGTGCCACAGTGCTATTCGCGCCGATTTGGCATGCATGTTTCGCCATGTTTAGGAACCCTATGAAACGTTCTGGGTAATTCTTATTAAAATTTTCATATTTAATCTAATTTAAACTTTATAGAAGTTTTAATAAGATTATTAACGAAGTTTCTTGCCAATGAAGCAGCAGGTTTTTATAAGAATGAACCAGGTTTTGGAGGAATTAACCAGGTTTTGGAAGAAATAACCGTGTGTTGGAAGAATGAACCAGGTTCATTCTTATAAAAACCTACTTCATTGGTAAAAAATTTCGTTCAAAATCTTATTAAAACTTCTTAAGATTGATAGGAAAATTTTAATAAGAAATAAAATGAAATTTCTTTTCCAAAACCTGGTTCATTCTTATAAAAACCTTCTTCATTGGTAAGAAACTTCGTTAATAATCTTATTAAAAGTTCTATGAAGTTTTAACAAGGTCAAATATAAAGGCTACTCTCATAAGAATTAACCAAAACCTTTTAACGGGACCGCACTCAGGGCATAGCGGACTCTCTAGAACCCTCATTGTTGCCAGGTGCTTCCTTAAATTTCAGTGGCCTGTGAGGACTCCTAAAAATTTTCTGAGTGCAGTCCTTCCTTTTTCCAGCAACCAGTCGGTTTTTGACTTGCTTGGGCCAGCCAGGAAATCCTTGGCTTACCGGCAACTGTCGACCGGTCTCCATTGCTCCTTTAGCTTGGCATAAGGACCCCTAGAAATTGTCTGAGTGCAGTCCTTCCTTTTTCCAGCAACCAGTCGGTTTTTGACTTGCTTGGGCCAGCCAGGAAATCCTTAGCTTGCCGGCAACTGTCGACCGTTCTCCATTGCTCCTTTAGCTAGGCATAAGCGGTATTTACCTGCTTTCTTGTAACACCCAGTATAGGTTCCGGTCCAGTGCAGGCCATCCCTGATTCGAGTCTTGCAAGTCCTTATGCCTTCTCGTTTCCGGAAATTCCACTATGATTCGGCACCCATACAAGTTGAATATTTTTGGTACTTGCTCTTCTAAGGCTTCTGCTGGTACGTTAAGACTAAACAGCATGCGCAGAAACTGGCGTTTACCACATTTTGTGGTAAATGCTGTTTTATACCTTCGGACATTTGATTTGGTAAAAACTAAAAGCTAAAGCGACGATTATTTTTTCCTATATGCAAAACAGTAAATTTATCGTAGCATGGATGTAATTTGTATGAATTATTTTAAAGCTATTAATTTGGCTTTAATGAATTACGTACATTTTGGCATTATCAGCAAGGAAGAAGCAGTTTGAATCAAGACAATTATCAATTAATATCTTTAAACTAGCGCTACAGAGACTTGTTTTAAATTTTAATATGCACATGCAAACTAAAAAAATGTTTTCCCAGAATTTTGCTTTGAAATTTGCCCTGGCGCCCCTTAAAAGGTTGTTCATAAGCCTTTGAAATTGTAATGGTGTCTTCTTAAAACCAAATAACATGTTTAAAAACTAGCAGTTCTCACTTTTTATGCTAACTAAATGCTGTTTTATTTTTCAAAAACGAAACAATGATTTTTGTTTAAGACTTCATACCTTTTTACCTATGGATTTATACCTATAATTAATTGTCTAATAATTGTAATAGAGTTGTCATTAAAACTTTCATAGTAAAAGTCATTACTTTTTAAAAATACATTTTTACTTGTAAATATCAAAAAGACCCTTCTATTTGCCTTGCTGTATAGTTTCTTAAACACCAAATGAACCAGCATTAAAAAGGTCCTTCGTCCAAGAACATCTCCATAACATTTGGTCCTTCGAGCCGGATAGTAATTTAAGAACTTAGCAGAAGAAAGAAGTAAATAGTTAGTGGTACTTTATCAATCGTTTAATAATTCCATAAAGAAAAATACCATAAAAAGTTAAATTTCCAAGAAATTGTCGATATTTTGACATACTGTCAAAAAACTTCAGGGATCCTGAATCAAGATAAAATAAGAATAAATTCACTGGCTCAAAATACTACCGTACATGCGTAAGGCGTCAATTTGAAAAAAACTGCAAACGAACGTCTACCGGAGTGTGTAGATTCTACGTAGAGTGGCTTCTTCAAGGTATTGCCGATAGGATTTGAGCAGTAGGTATTTATATTCTTTATCCTTTTTTTAAAAATTTTATCTTCAATAATTAATTCTGTTTGCACTACAAAAGTTGTTAATAAATATGAATCTAAACGATCTTATTAAAAAACGTGGTGCTTTAAAAACAAAGGTTACCAATTTTAATAAATATTTGGATAAAATTAAAGCATCTATGCAAACCTCTAATAATAAATTAAATGATTTAGATTATTTGGAGTTACAAGCACGTTTTGATAAATATAAAACAGTTTTAGATGAGTATGAAAACTTGCAAACAGATATTGATTTTTTATCTGAAAATAATGATGAGCAAGCTTTGGAGCGTGAAAATTTTGAAAATAATTTTTATGCTTTTTTAAGTTGTGCAAAAAATATTCTAAATATGCATAATAAAACTAAAAATGTTGTTGCATCCGCTTTTGCTCCAATTATTTCGGTAGCAAGTAGTGAAGTACTTACAGGTATGCAAAATATACAACTACCAAAAATACATTTGCCAAAATATAGTGGCTCGCACGAAGAGTGGCTTGAATATAAAGATTTATTTGAAAGTCTCATTCACGCGAATAATGCCCTTGATAATATACAAAAATATCATTACTTAAGAGCTACGCTCGAGGGAGACGCTGCGCAGGTTATAAGTTCCTTAGAATTTACAAGTCATAACTATGCTGTGGCTTGGGACTTATTGTGTTCTCGCTTTAATAATGAAAAAATTCTAATACAAAATCATTTAAGGTTTTTATTCAACATAAGTCAAATTTCAAAGGAGTCAAGTTCACTTTTGAGAAAACTTATTGATGATATATCGAAGCATTTGCGAGCCTTAAATACGTTAAAGCAACCTACAAAATATTGGGATACGCTTATAATTTATTTAATCACTACAAAACTTGATTCAATTACAGCACGTGAGTGGGAGGTGTATAGATCAAATATTAATACACCGTCTCTTGACCAGTTATTTAAGTTTCTAAAATCACGGGCCGATTTAATTGACAATTTGGAGTCAAATTTTGTAGAGAAAAAACAGTCAAATTCAAATACTTCAAATAATCAATTTAATGCAAAAAATTCAAAAAGGTTCCATCAATCTGGTACTACCCTTTCATGTAGTTTTTGTAAAGGTAGCCATGCAATTTATAACTGTTCGGATTTTTTAAAGTTAAATCAAACAGATAGATCGGAACAAGCAAAACAATTGAATTTATGTATTAATTGTTTAAAATATGGCCATTCAAATAAGTCATGTTTTGCACGTAAGTGTACAATTTGTCATTATAAACATCACACTCTTTTGCATTTTGATAATAAAAAGCAAGGAGATGATAAAAAACCAACTGATGATAAAAAGCAAATTGGTAATCCAAATCAAGTTGCTTTTACTTCAAAAGTAACTAATAAAAATAATCAAGTGTTATTGTCTACAGCAGTTGTCACTATTTTTGATAAACAAGGAAAAGCTTATTTGGTAAGATGTCTACTTGATCCAGGTTCACAAAGTAGTTATATCAGTATGCAGTTTTGCAAAGAATTTGGAGTAAGTACTACAAAAACAAATTTAGTGATAGCTGGAATAAACAATACCACATCACAATCACAAGAAATGTGTAAAATTAAAATTAATTCTAATTTTTGCAATTTTAATGCTGAATTAACTTGCTATGTAATTCCACAAATTACGGGCTTTATACCCAATGCACGCATAAATATACAAAATATGCCCAAGCATATTAAATTGGCAGATCCTCAATACGATATGCCTAAAAAAATTGATTTACTGATTGGTGCCCATTTGTTTTGGGATCTATTGTGTAGTAAAAAAAAAACTAGAGATAAAGATAGACCTTTATTACAAAAAACTAAGTTGGGTTGGATATTAGCAGGTCCAATCAATGAAATTGCAACCCATCAAACCTACTGTAATTTTACTAAAACAATAGATATCCAAGAACAACTTGCTAAATTTTGGGAGCTTGAAGAATGCCAAAACGATAAATATTTTTCAAATGAGGAAAAACTCTGTGAGTCTCATTTTGTAAATAATTTCGAACGCTCTGATGATGGAAGATTTATAGTTTCTATGCCATTTAAAAGCGATATTGAACAATTAGGTGATTCTAGAGAAAGAGCATATTACCAGTTTATAAGTCTGGAAAAGAAATTAAATAAAAACCCGGAATTAAAAGAGCGTTATAAGCAATTTATGACAGAATATTTATCGTTGGGTCATATGTCAAAAATCGACACAAAAACTTTGCCTAAGGTTGTGTACTATTTTCCACATCATGGTGTGATCAGAGAAGAAAGTACTACAACAAAATTACGTGTCGTTTTTAATGGATTAGCTAAAACTACCTCTGGAATATCCTTAAATGATATCCAGATGGTTGGGCCTACAATTCAAGTCGATCTTTTTTCAATTTTGTTGCAATTTCGTAAGCACAACTATATATTGTCTGCAGACATGGAAAAAATGTATCGTCAAATTTTAATAGCTGAAGATCAACGTATCTTTCAATTAATTTTGTGGCGAGAAAATGGTGTATTGGAAACCTACTGCTTAAATACTGTAACGTACGGAACTTCCTCTGCTCCTTTTCTTGCAATAAGATGTTTAATCCAAATTTCAAAAGATTTTGCAGAGAAATTTCCCGACGCAGCACAAATTATTGAGAAAGATTTTTACGTTGATGACCTGTTAACAGGTACTGATACTGAAGAGAAAGCAATTCAATTGGCAAAACAACTTTCTCATATATTATATACAGCAGGGTTTAATTTACGAAAATGGGTTTCCAATAGTCCATTAATAATAAACGAAATAGTTGACAATGTTCCTCAACAGGAAATAATAGATTTAGGTATTAATGAAAATACAAAAACTTTGGGTATCATGTGGAATAGTAAAACGGATAATTTATTTTTTAAAATTAATATAAATAATATTAAAGCTTTAACTAAAAGATCAATATTATCAAATATTACCCAAATTTTCGATCCACTTGGATTAATAGGTCCTTGTACAATAATTGCAAAAATTATAATGCAGAATTTATGGCAGAATGATTTGACTTGGGATCAAGAAATTTCTAAATATTTACAAACTAGTTGGCTTAATTATTATACTGAACTTCACCACTTAAATAATGTACAAATCCCAAGACAAATTGTTTGCATGCATTTTACAAGAATAGAGATTCATGGCTTTTCAGATGCGTCAGAGGCCGCTTATGGATGTGTCATGTATCTCAAATCCCAAAATGCACAAGGTGATGTTTTTATTAAACTTATATGCTCAAAAAATAAAGTGGCACCTTTAAAAGCTCTCACAATGCCCAGATTAGAATTAAATGGAGCTTTATTGCTTGCAACATTAACTCATAAAGTTAAAGCATCGCTGAATATGCCAATAAATAGGTGTGTTTATTGGTGTGATTCCACTATAGCACTTGGTTGGATTAACACAAGTCCAAATTTGTTACAAACATTCATAGCAAATAGGACGTCTCAAATTCAAACTCTAACTAATCCAGAAAACTGGACGTACGTGCCTACTTCAGATAATCCTGCTGATTACCTCTCTCGTGGTGTTAACCCAAAGACTTTATTAACATTAGACAGTTGGTGGCATGGACCGTGGTGGTTATCAAAAAGTGAATCTGAATGGCCAATACTCAAAACTTTAACTGCTAACTTACCTGAAATGCGAAAAGAAACACATTCTTATATTTCAACGCTTTCAAGTAAGATAGTTAATTTTTTAAATTTTTCTCAGTTATCTAGCTTAGTGTGGACTTTCGCTTATTGTTTTCGATTTATGAAAAATTCATTAAAAAACAAGTACCCAAATGTAAGTGGTCCATTAAAATCTAATGAACTATCATTTGTTTTAAATTTTTTAATAAAAATATCACAGCAACAATCATTTCCTAATGAATTAAGTTTGCTTAAAAACAAAAAGGAAATAAAAAAATGGCAATTTAATAAAATTTTTCTTGATTCAAATGATATGATCAGAGTTGGCGGGAGACTTGAAAATGCAAATATTTCTTATGACATGAAACATCCGATTTTATTATCAGGAAATCATCATCTTACTAAGTTATTATTTAACTCTGAACATATCAAATTAATGCACTCAGGTCCGCAAATGCTTTTATATACCATTCGTCAAAAATATTGGGTTTTGTCAGGACGGAACTTGGCAAGAAGAGTTGTTCATTCCTGTATAACTTGCTTTAAAGCCAAGCCAAAGATAACAACTCCACGCATGGGTAACTTACCTTCGCAGCGTGTCTCTCCAGCTCCTCCTTTTTATACAACTGGTTTAGATTATACTGGTGCATTTTATATTAAAAATAGAAAAGGTCGTGGTTGCAAAATAAGTAAGTGTTATTTATCATTATTTGTTTGTTTTTGTACCAAAGCCATTCATATTGAGGTTGAATCGGATCTTACGTCAGAGGCGTTTATAGCTGCCTTAAGACGTTTTGTAAGTCGTAGGGGAAAACCCCATAAAATATTCTCAGATAATGCTACCAATTACGTTGGAGCCCATTCAGAGTTGGAAGAACTTGGTAATTTTTTAAATAAAAATTCAAATAAAATAATAAGTTTTTCTGAACAAGAAGGCATATCTTGGCAATTTATAACTCCTTCATCTCCTCATCAAGGTGGTTTGTTGGAAGCTGGCATAAAATCAACCAAATATCATTTAAAACGGGTTGCTTGTAATGCTAATTTAACTTTTGAAGAGCTTTACACGTTGGTAGTGCAAATAGAATCAATTCTCAATTCAAGATCTATTTCACCTATTTCTTTAAGTCCTAGTGACTATTTACCTTTAACTCCTGCTCATTTCTTAATCGGTCGTACGTTCACGTCGGTGGCTGACCAAAATCTGCTTGAAATCAAGGAAACAAGACTGTCTCATTTTCAACGAATTTAGAAACTTATGCAGCATTTTTGGACTAGATGATCGAAAGAATATATTACAGAACTTCAGTTAAGAGTCAAGTGGACAAAAACAAGTAAACCTTTAAAAGAAGGGCAATTAGTTATAATTAAAGAAGATAATCTTCCCCCATGTAAGTGGTATTTGGCGAGAATAATTGAAACTCATCCAGGAAGAGATGATGTAGTCAGAGTTGTAACTATACAAACCGCAAAAGGAATTATCAAGCGTTCATTTTCAAAAATTTGTCCCTTCCCAGAAGATATTTAATTTTAAGTTTATTGAAAGTTATAAACTTTCAAGACTTCATACCTTTTTACCTATGGATTTATACCTATAATTAATTGTCTAATAATTGTAATAGAGTTGTCATTAAAACTTTCATAGTAAAAGTCATTACTTTTTAAAAATACATTTTTACTTGTAAATATCAAAAAGACCCTTCTATTTGCCTTGCTGTATAGTTTCTTAAACACCAAATGAACCAGCATTAAAAAGGTCCTTCGTCCAAGAACATCTCCATAACAATTTTAGATAGTAGATGGCTGGATTAGGGTTATTTATATTAAAAAATGTTTTTTTAACTAAAACTGCCGACGTTTCGTTGGCTTTATTCCAACTTCTTCAAAAGGCACACTACAAGAAATGTAACAATTATGTTATAACTTTTTAACAATTTAAAGAGCCAGAAAGAAAACAATATAAGTTTAAAAATTGGTTAATAAAATAATAAAATATGATTTTTTTTATATGTAAAAAAAAATGTTTAAAATTGTTTTGCAGACAAAAAAGGCATTGATTAATTATATTAAACTATGCATTATAATCTAAACATACATACAATGATTGTTTTTTCTATAGGCAGTACCATTATGTAATTTGAAACAATGATTGTTTTTTCTATAGGCACTACCATTATGTAATTTGAATAAATTATCTTAAAGCTAATAATATAAGGTTAAAAAATTTCTATACAATTTGGCATCATCACCAAAGCAGGCGCAGTTTGATACCAATATAAGTACCAATGATATAATTTGTATAATTTATCTTGAAGCAGTAAATTTTGCTTTAGTGAAATATTATACATTTTGGTATTATCAGCAAGGAAGAAGCAGTTTGAATCAAGGCAATTATCAATTGATATCTTTAAACTAGCGCTACAGAGACTTGTTTTAAATTTTAATATGCAAACTAAAAAAATTTTAGTAAAAATTTTTAGTAAAAACTATTAATCATCTATAGGTGTTCTCAGCATACTTTACTTTGAAATTTGCCCGGGCGCCCCTTAAAAGTCTGCTCATAAGTCTTTGATATTTTACTGATGCCTTCTTAAAACCAAAGAACATTTTTAGAAACTTTTTATGTAAAATACTATTTTATATTTTCCACCGTTTATTTTTCAAAAACTAAAAACAATGAATTTTTTTTCTATATGCATTACAGTACCGTTATGTAATTTGTATAAAATATCTTGAAGCTAATAATTATGGGTTAAAAATTTTCCATAAAATTTACCACCTTCGCAAAGCAGGCGCAGTTTTTATATTTAAATTAGCATTATGGAGCTTTTCAAAAGCTTTTTTTTATTTAAAGCAAGGTCATGTTAACTTAAAATTATTAATTTTAATTTGAAATTTAGCAGAGCCTTTTAAATCGTTATTCATATGTTTTTGAAATTGTGATGGTGCGTTCTTAAAACCAAAGAGCATGCTCAGAAACTCCCAGTTTCCATGTACTGTGCGAATTTCTATATATTTTTCACCATTTGAATAGGTATGAAACCAAAGTCTAGAGCGATTATTGTTTTATCTCACATTCAAAACAGTACATTTGGCGGTTTTAGGTTTTTTAAGTCACAACATTGCTATAATTTATAAACATCATATTGAAACTGCTAATTGGTTTATAGACATGAGACTTGTTGATTTGTCTCATAATTTTATATTCGGACCAACCAATTTTTATTAAGCCCTAATTTTTATGTTTATTTTTTGGTCCCCGGCTATAGCGCTCTATTAAAAAAAAACAAATAGGGACCAGTAAAGAGCAGTTGAAAACGAATCGGAATTTACTGGACTCTACATGTTTTTTTGCAAAAGGGTGGCATATAAAGAATGTATTTAGGTATGTAAAGAAAATACTTAATAAAATCTTTTTATTGCAGAAGATACAACTTACTTATACAATATAAATGTAATAGGATTTAGAAACGTAAAAAAATGGAACAATTCAATAATTAAACTAACCATTCGGCGGTATAAGAATGTAAATTTGATTGTCAAACCTCAGTACCACCGCAATATGTTAAATTACTTTTATCCGAAGAATGCTCCGCTTGCCAAATCATTTTCCATCTCTGAAAGTAAAAAATATTTAATATTAAGTTCTTGGTTAATTTTATAAGTAGTCAAGTTTTTATTTGATCAAAAAATATTTAAATATATACGTTAAAATAAAAAGCGTATTTTTTGAGTTTCTGTTACTTTTTTTATTTAAATAACCTCGTAAATAACCTAATATTTTGTATTTTTTTTCCTAAATTTTCTCATCCCCGTATCAACAATGAATGGCTAGCCATGCCTCTTTCACTCAACACCATCCTTAAATTAAATTAATAAATATTTAAATGCATTCGTCCTATATTTCGGCGTAGTCTTTTTTTATGCCGGTCAGTGTATAGAGTGTGTCAGAGGAACCCGAACGAATGAGAAATCGAATAGATTAAGGTTGACGTGAGTTGCATACAAAAGGGATATACCAAGGTTATTCAGAAATAACTTCGAGAAATTTAAGAGGTAATTCTGCGTTAAAAATGAAAAAAAGTTCCTATAAAGGTTGGTCCGGAAATGAGGTCTAAGGGAGCTGCGGCCCTTCGAAGATGGACATATTGAATGGGGAACAAAAAAAGCACCAATAAAATTTTAATGCTGTAGGACAATTCTTTATTTAAAACTAAGTAAAAAAGTATTATTCACCAAAACACACTAAATTTAATATTAAAGGAGTAATAGCTTTTAAAAAGTAATATTGTTAGTGGCACAAAATGTTACTTCTTTTAATTGCATTTTTTTTAAAACGGTTGCTCCTACAGTGTGACACTATGACGTTTTTTATTTATTTTTACTATATATTTTTTACCAAATATCAAAAAAAAAACATACATAAAAAAGTTTGGGGCAAAAATATGTTAAGCCTCACATATTTTGTCCGTCTAGGCACGTCTCTGGATAAATTCAAAAAAATTAATTAACATAAACTTATTGCCCTTATTAGTACTAGTATACATACAAAAGTTGGTCGCTCTAGCTTAAAGGGTACAAAAGTTATTAATTAAAAACATTATTTTTATTGCAATTTTAAAGAGCCGGAGCTCCCTTAGGACTAATTTCCGGACCAATTTTTATAGGAACTTTTTTTCATATTTTTAAACGTAGAATCACTTCTTAAATTTCTTGAACTTATTTCAGAATAACCCTGTATAACGGTGCCTTGTTCACCATCACGCCATTGTGTAAACTAGGATCGGATCAAGTTAACGCCAAAAGCTGTGTATGTGTAAATTTGACACAGTGAAATGCAAATAATTAGAGTCACATGATGAAAAACATATTTCAGTCACCCAAGAGGATGACTAAAAATACTCTCATTCTAGTTTTACGCACTTCGGATACGGATAGCACCATCCGTGCATATTAAAAATTAAACCCACTGAAAATAAAAGAATAAAAACCAAAGAATAAAAACCACCCCCATAAAAAGGGCCGGATTTAGCAAACTTGCAGACATTTAAAAAAGAAAAAAAAAACAGTTTTTTTTGTTAAAAAAAAAAGAGTTAATTACTTTCCCCGAGGAAAGCCATGCGTTAGTAAAAAAATAAAAAAAAATAGGTGTCTCGGCGTTTTACATGCAAAAAGGTGATTGGGATCGTGTTTGGTAAAAATCGAATTAAGGTAAGGCAAAATAGGGTGAAAACTTAAAAAAAAAACAATTTTTTTGTTTTTCAAAATAATAAACTTTTTTAAATGATTTAAAAAAAAATAGTTTTAATGAACCGCTCCATTAAAAAAATCACTTCAGCCTTGATCTAATCGTTTTATCTTTGTTTTCTCCATATTGGTTAATCCCACTATTATAATCATAATAGTTTTAAATGTTTAAAGAGATTGTTTAATTCAAAACCTTTATATACTGGGTGTCCCAAGTTAGATGTACCACTACTTTTCGCGGAAACAGTAAGAGTATGTAAAAAACATTAAATACAAACGTTATGTAATATGATTATGAAATAAAGCTAAAAATATTTTTATATATACTAAATGTTGGAGCCTGACAGCTATGTATTTATTAGCTAAAAAAAATGATTTTAAGTTTTATTTAGATGTTATGTGTGAAACCTATTGGACGTATTAATATAACTCACCTGTGTAGCATTTCCTGGTGTAATAGCAAACTTATATACAATATAAACCGGAATACACATTATAGATGACGCTGTCAGTGCGTAACCAACCTGAATACTCCATACAGGATAAACATATTCCGTTCCCAGCATTTGCTCATGACTTAGAAGTGAAAATCCAAATATCACCTAAAATATATTTTAAAAATTAAAAATACACGACATACTGCTACTACGTTTATGTTTTTCGGATCAAGATTGTATAATTAATAATATTAATTATATTAAATTATAATTTACATCGTAAATTTTACGAGATGTGTGTGCGCATGTACATTGTACAATGTACAATGTCCATTGCACATGCATAGTTTATGAATTTTCAGTTTAAAGTATAATCAAAGCATTTCTAAAAAATTATTCTAAGAGTATTCCCAGTGGAATAATTAGAGAATATTATTAGATCATTGGGGCTGTTTGGGAGTTCTAATAGCTCGTAGCTAAACTCTCATAGTTTTTTGTATAAAATTGGTTGGCACAGGGGAATAACGATCAAAGGGCATAAGCTAGGTTTTATAAAAACCTAGAGAAAAAATAAAAGCATTTTAAAATACTTGTACTTTATTATATGTATTTACACTACATGTTATAGGCTCTTCATAATATTATGCATTTTTAGTATGTAATTAAATAAAAAAATAATAAATTTATTTTTCTTAAGTTTTGAATGTTTCTCTTGATTTTGTAAAATCGACTTTATGCACAATGTGACTGATCTTTATTTCTCTGTATTCTATTTGATCTCTTTTAAGTGAAAATATTAAAATTTAGTAGGTACATTAAAAATATATAAAGTTAATTAAAAAGCCAGCTGAATAGTTGCAAGCACCTTGTCAAAACATCGGTACTAGGCACTAATTTTAAACGTTATGAAAAGGAAAGTTGTTAATACACCTGCATAATTTATTAAAGTTTGAAAGTCTGTATCTCCAAAACGCTATATTCTAGCAAAAACTGTATATTGTTCCGTAATTAATACGTTCACTGCCAACGGCTAGTTTTGACAGCGGAGCAATGGGTATGGGCAAGGGAAAAATAGAAAGAATTGATTAATGTTGTTAGGGGCGCCAGTTACTTTAGCTTTTACTCCTTTAGGTAAGTAACAACCTAGTGTAAATACTTAAGCTTTTCAGTTTGAGAAAATATAACCCCTAAATAAAATAAGATAATTCATTTGAGAAATTTATTATAAATAAACTTAATGAAAGCACATCAAGTAATGTATTAATATATATAAAAAAATATGTGTAATTATATTAAGATATAATTAAAGAAATCTTAATAAAAATTACTAAATTCAGAAATCATTCGACTTAAATGTATAAAGAAAACATGAAGTTCAGCAAGCACCAAGAAATGTATGTAAACAACAATCATTTCTTGCAGTGTATAAAAGTCATGCTTAAATTAGAAATCATTTAATCAAAAGTATGATATTTAATAATTAATAAATGAGATTAAATGTTTTAAAAAAAATAAGTACCTAAAAATGAACAAAAGCCAGAAGGGCATATAGTATTAATCAATACTATATCAGATCTGATAAAGTTTACAGTTATAAGAATATTGAAATAAAAGAATTTAAAAATATGAAATATTGCTTTCAAAAGTTTTCAGAATGAGTACTTAGCTGGTTTCTGCAAAATCCATGAGGTATGAATTCCATCGTCTCCATCTGTGCAAGTCTCCCCTATGCTGATGAATTCATTTCTCAAATGAAAGAAAAAAAAATATAGGCTGTCCCATCTACTTTGGAAAAATTATCTTCCAGGATAAAATGTACGATTGAAAATGTTGTCCGGGATTAAATATGCTTTTGAAAATTATGTCCAATATAAAATTGTCTGCTAGACGGTCATATAGAATTTATCTATGCCGAAAAATACAGAACCATGTTCCAACAGAACATCACTCCATGCGGAGAACTTGTATATCAAATATACCAAAATAAACTTCAACTTAAATTAATGTAATTCCATATTAATGGTATAGAATTGGTGAGTAATTAATGGTAATTAATTAATGTAGTAATAATGGTGCTTTATGGTGCTTAATTAATGGTGCTAAAACAATAATTATATCTCAGAAATATTCTAAGAAACAGAAAAACTTAACTTACGTCTCATTCTAAGTCTTCGATGTCCATCGAAACATTATAAATGCTTAATTTTAGAAAATAACAGTTATAATATCTTCCGCATTGTTTAAATATTCATTTTCACTAACTTTAAATAAAAATACATGAAGGATTACTTCGATGATTACAGAAAATAAACACTCGTCAAAATGAGACCACCATTGTACAGAGTTCATCAAGAAAGAGCGAAAATCGACCTTATCAACCGGTATGAACCCTTCAGGTGAATAAAATCCTATTTCTGAACTATTAGCGACATCTATGCAAGTCATTATCAACTACAGTTTTACCGTATAGGATTCCTAATAAAGGTAACTGAAACTACATCAAAGATAATAACTAATTAAAAGAATGTTTCCTACTAAATCCGTATTAGTGATATCTAACCTCAAAATATTACTCTAAGAAACAAATATAAACAATACTTATTGTTTATCAGCAAAACTAATAAAAATACGAACAGAATACTAAGTGTCCTGTGAACTAAGTATAAACAAAATACTGAATCTAAGTGAGCAGTTCCAGCAAACTATTTTCAACAAATTCTGGATTATCCCGAAGGGATAATCATACACAACTTTCCACAAGAGAGACAAGCTACAGGTGAAAGCCAGTGAAATCCAACCCTCAATAGACTCTGAAACATATAAAAACCAGGTAAGTCCATAGACAAATGCACTATAGAGAAATAAGTCATATGATTCTTTATTATTAAAAATCATATTCTAATTATGTTTTCTTTATGTTATTTTCAGGTAGAACTATGGAATAGAGACTCATATGGTTAGAATTCAGTTCCTGCTACAAAATAGTCCCAGATACAAAACAGCTCTGTACGTACGTAACCATTTATATACAAAACAAACATAAATTATAACGTAAGTAAACGAATAGTTTAATTAACCCTTGCTATATTACAAAGTGACGATTTATGTCGTTACAATATATCATTTTTTATAGAGCTTAAAAACAGCTTTCATTTAAAATATAATTTTTTGAAATCGGTTTGGAAAATATTAAGATTATAAATGAGTCAGATATGCTAAAAAACGTTTTACTGCTTTAAACGCCAATATCTCAAAAACAATGCATTTTGGAAAAAAATGGTTTGTAGCATTTTTTGACCAATTCAAAATTATCTTTCATATAAGTGCTAAATTAATGAAATACAATAATGATTGCCTTAATTATAAGCAGAAAACACTAAAAATAGGAGTTTTAACCCATTCTTACATCCTCCCCAATCGTTTGGACTAATCAGCTCTGAAATACGATAACAAACAATATGCAAAAAACGCTTGTAGATGTCTTATTTAGAAATGAAGTTATCGAGTTTACACCCAGATAGACAGACAGATAGACAGACAGACGGACGCAATTTTTTTTTACTGATTTTCACTCATATAGGTCTAAAACGTCGAGAAATGTGAAAAAAAACATGGATAAAGATTTTGACTTTTCGGCGAAGATTTCAATACTCTCAACACTCTTAGTAGTACTAAGTGCCGATGTAATTTAGTCGCAT
Organism: Brachypterus glaber; assembly: GCA_958510825.1. Lineage (NCBI taxonomy): Eukaryota > Metazoa > Arthropoda > Insecta > Coleoptera > Kateretidae > Brachypterus > Brachypterus glaber. The sequence goes on along the minus strand of OY294045.1, from coordinate 47,837,857 downwards.
AAAAGTCATAACGTTCATGAACCTCCTAACTGACATTTTTGACCAATACCACCTAACTACATGTAGTTTAAAATATAAGCTAGAATAGTTTAAATGTTAGACTAAAACATCTTTATATTAAAAATACAGTAAACAGCAACTCTAAAGACCACTTTACACGGAGCAATTTGTACGCAATTTTGGTGATATTCAAGTTTGCTGCCAGATATAGCATGAGAACAATCATTTGCCTTTTCATGGAGCAAGTTGTACGCAAGTTTGACGCTATATATTGCAAGTTAAACAGTGCTGCCAACCAGGCAATTTTGAAGTGTCTCTGCGTTTGTTGACAAAAACATAACCTATCATTTGCTTTTTTAAGGAAGTTTTTCTAGTTGGACAGAACGGTCTATTAATAATAATAATAACTATTAACATGCACAGTTGCTACTATATTAGTAAAAAGAAATCGATTTGGTAACTTTTTTCCAGGTTGGTACTACAAAAATAACCATAAAACTTGCGTGAAAATCGCCGAAAAATAGAACATGTTCTAAATAATTTGATGGCACGAAAATGGCCTCAAACTTGCCTGAAGGCATGCGCAGTGACTGAATCATTCTTGCAACAAACTTGAATAGCATCAAACTTGCGCACAAATTGCTCCGTGTAAAGTGGCTTTAAGAAATGTTTTTCGTCGTTCCTGAAAAATTTGTCATTTCACACTAAGAGGTATTGCAAGTTCATGGTCGATATGAAAATTGAAAAACATAAAAGTGTAGATATGACTTTCTAGAATTTAGAAATTAAAACACATTTTAAATTTTATTCTTTAAGAAATCTTATAATTATTTATTTACCAAAAGAAAAACTGGACTTATATATTTCCAACAAATTCTCCAAAACAGTCCAGGTCTAGATCCAATCATTTTCTCTATATCCCTTGCAAAATTATCTGTACCATAGATCCAACAAACTCCGGCAGATTCAACAAAAACAATAAAAAGTATTGCCAACCCAGGTCCGTATATGTTTAAAATATTTACCAAATATACACCTCCCTATAAATGAAGTAAAACAGAAATTATTATAAGTAAAAAATTTATATAATTTTATTATTTGTATTATTATAAATAGTAAAATTGGCTGAATTTTTAAAGAATTTTAGTTTTTTTTTTTCAAGAGCAATGCATTGGTTCCTTACCAACGTTTCTGGAGATGGGAATTGTTTTTAGATAAAATTAGATAAGGGGAAAATAGGGATAATTTATAACTATGGTCTGTTTCTTCAAGCAAGATAGTAAATTAAAAATCGCACAGTAAATATTTTCAAAACAGATTCGAATATTGGTTGTGCGAATAAACTGCGTAGTTTATTTTATAAAATTTACTATCTTGCTTGAAAAAACAGACCATATGTATAACTACATTCTAAATTTCTTGTTACTATATCAACACGTTGTAGATATGTCCAATAATGAGTTTTAAAATGTTGGCCAACTTGTATTTCGATGTCTTCGCTCAAAATTTCGTGTTTAATGCTTTTTAATATAACTAATTCGAACAAATCAAAAAATATAAAACGAAAACGAAAATAATTGAATATTAAATAAAAAAAGGTATGGATATGCTAATAGAGAGACATTTTGAATTTATATTCATATATAACATGGATGTATTATTTTTAAATGTTATTAGGTTATAATAACTTTTGTAAAGTATTTTAATAATTTTTTTAAAGTATTTTATTGGGTTAAATAATTTTAAAATACTCAGTACCACGCCTCTAAAACCTACTAAGAAGTAAATCATGGTAAACAGTGTCAAAGGATTTGGTAAGGTCAATTAAAATTGCTAGTTTTTATTGTTAAGTCCGCTTTCATATTATTTAATAGGATAGTAGTTCTTATCGCCAGTTTGAAACCCTTATTGCCTTTTATTGGAAATACATTTTTTTCATTTCAGAAGATTTATTAGTTTTTAATTAAATGTTTGCAAAATTATTTATTACAGTTTATTAATTTCTTTTATATTTTGATTAAAATACCTGCGTAATTTATCAGAAATTTAATCATTAGAAACTTTCTTCATTATAATATGAATATTATGGTTTTAATGGATATTATCTTAGGGGCCCGCAGTACTTACCATGTTTTTCGATTATACCTGTGGAGTTTTAAACCATAGACACCTAAAAAATGTTTTATTTATTAATCGATTAAAATGTTGACATGAAGGGTACTTTATATAACTGGGCACGGGCGTTTTTGGATAAAAAAAAATAAGCTTAAAAAGGCATATCGAATAATAAGTAACTTTATTATTTTTTTTTTAAACTCATCATCTTATCTTATCAGTCCCAAGAACCACCCTACCCGTAGTCATTTATTTAATTTCCTTAAAATTTTTACATTTAAAATTTTTTATTATTTGTTCTAGCGTTCGAAAACATGCTCTCATGTCTTATTATTTAACCCACCCTTTGATTACTTGTTGAAATTATCATATTATAAACTTTTTCAAAATTATAAAAAAAAAATATTGAGAAATTCACTTTAAAAAAATCCATTAAAAAGTTTTGATAAAATAAACCATGATATATTATATTGACACGATCTTTGTATTTTTCTGAGGTTCAGTGAGTTAAATAATTAATAAAAAAATTAGAAAATTATAAATAAAAAAATAAATATAAATTCATAGATTTTAAAATCTACACTACAATTTTAGTGTATTTTTTGTTAAATTATATTATCAAGTACCCTATTTTCATTTCAATCGATAAATAAATAAACCATTTTAAAGGTTATTTTAAACTTATCCGGCATAGGAAAATCATTCTTGCAAATGGATATATTTTTTAGACAATTTTGTCTGTTTTTTCTTTTTTAAGTTTTTTTTAATAGTAGTTGGGTTTAAAATATTAATTTAAATTTAAGAACAATAAACAACTGAATTTTTGCCATAAAAATCTGTACAATAAATTTAGCTCTGTAAATAGAAGATCCTTTAAGGTTGATGAAAATATACATGGTGACTTTCAGGTTGTTTTTATTTTACCTAGTACAATTTAAAAATATTATTATTAATTGAGTATGCCAATACTTACATATGTCGTGGTAGGTAAAGCACATATGTAGATTCCAAATAGAAGGGCTGCTACAAATATTTCACGATTTCTTCCCAAAACCTTAAAAAAAGTTTTCATTTTATATAATTTTGTTTAATTTTTTATCAATTCTATAAAATTTAGTACAGCTATTATACAGAACTTATAGGGATACCAATATGTTTAAGAAACGAGTACGAATTTTTAATAAATATGTAACGGAAGCATAAAAATAAAACAAATCTAGAATACTTCTACTAGTGAATGTTATTTTTTGTCCAAAAAGTCCAAAATATCCATGCAGGACTTTATATCAGTTTTGATTCCTGCCATCATTATGCTTAGAAAACTATCATTTTATGCCAAGTTCTAGAAGAAAATACATTAAAATATCTTACTTTAGGGTATTCATCACATAATGCAGTTATCATAGCTTCAAGGCCACCAAAAGTACTATCTAATCCTAGTGTAATAAGCATTAGAAAGAATATTATAGACCAAAATACTGAACCCGTCATCATAGAAATTGCTTCTGGATATACAATAAATACTAAACCGGGACCTGCAATATAAACAGTATATAAATATACACGGTGATTAAAGGGGTACCACAAAACTATAAAAATTAGTTAGCCTACACTCTGGCTCATGATTTTTTTTGTGAGGCTGTGCACAGCCAACCAAAAAAAATTTCATGTGCCAGAGACTAGACCAACGCATTTATATATTTTCGGAGTTGCGGAAACCGATCCTGACCTCAGAATTGCTCCATTGAACGAACGAACGAGCGAACGAACGAATTAGGTCATAATTTTTTCCTACACAAAAAAGTGTGCAAAAATTCCTTAAATTCAAATGTTTTTATGGGTATAAAAAAAATTTGACCTGATGGAGAAATTGTAAGGCCAGATTCGGATTCAGCGACCCCAAAAACATCAAATAAACATTGTCTGGTCAGAGGAAGCATTTTTTCGATTTTTTTGTGGAGCTGTGTAATATATAAAACAACTGTCAAATATACATTGTATATATATACAAGTTTTATAATTGATTTTATATACAAGTTTTATAATTGATTTTTCGATATTAACCATTTAACACTAAAAAAACTATACAAAATTATAAAATTCTCAATATTTTATTGTTTTGCCATACATTTAATCAGGTGAATAATTTTAATTATGATTGATTTTGCTAGATAACACTTTAACACTTACCTTCTAGTCCAACTTCTTCAATACTTTTTTTCTGTACATGTGCCATATATCCCAAAACAGAAAATATAACAAAACCAGCCAAAAAACTGGTTAGACAATTAATACTGCTCGTTAACAACGCATCTCTGTAGCAATTGTTATTAAACTTATTGTAACTGGAAAGTGCCAGCAGAGTACCAAATCCTGGACCTAGCGAAAAAAATATTTGTGATGCAGCATCTATCCAGACCTTGGAATTGTATAATTTATGCCATTCTGGAGTAAGATAATACCGAATGCCTTCGGCTGCACCTGGCAAAGTAACTCCTCTAAATAAGAGAATAATTAGGACAACATACGGGGCTAGAGCTGTGATCCACACCGCCTAAAAAATATGACAGTTTTTTAATGTTTTCATATTATAAAATTTAGATTTACATTGTATAATGTGGATGTATAGGTACATGTGTTTCGTTTAATAGGGCCACCTCAAATTAATTACATTAACAAAATAGAATTTAAACAATACGAATCTGATCACATATTGTTTTTAATATGAGCAACACTCGTAACAACAATGGACTGTATGGGACGATTTATTGATTATTTTTTCTAATTCCTCAGGCGTTATCTTGATTTTTGACTACCATCTTCTGGCATTCTGCTAGGGTATATTGGGTAGTCATAAGTTGCTTCATCTCACAGCATTATGAATTCTGTTGAATTCGTGCTCTTATGACTGTTTTTCTTCAGATCGCTCAGCTCACAACATTCTTGGATATCTTGTCCTTTCTTGGCATTGGGGCATTTACCCCTTCACGACGTGGAAAATATAAAAATAAAATTCTATGCTCAAAAAAATACAATTAGGTTCTGCGGAATTTCAAAATGTCTTACTCTATTTGGCATGATCAAAACAGCACTTTCTTTTCTAAAAAGCGGCCAGTTTCCAATTGTTTTATTCTAATTGATTTTCAATATACCAAGACTCATTTTTATTCGCGTCATTTATTTTATGGATTTGGGATTCCAAGTCATAAGGACAAACTTTTAAAAGCCGTTTAGTAGACTACTTGGTGAAATTCAGCAAAGGTGTCAACTGATTTATTTTTATTTAAGACGTTTATAATAATGGGATAAAATTTACTATTGGGCTTTATGTTTCCAACCATCCTTTAGTATTCAGAATAGATCTGTTGCACCGACGATGCCAGCGGGAAAGAAACAATTGATTGTACCCAAGGTTATGTTAAAATGAAGCATTTTAGATTAGCTAGATTGTTTATTAAGGGGTCTTACTACCTTCAAATTTTAAAAATATATTTTTTTTAACGTTTTTTTAAATAGAAAGAAAAAACCTTTTGAAATTTTGTAGGTATGTTTATTCATATTAAAAGAGTAATAAAAAAATAGAATATTAATATGCCATTTTTGGCAATAAATTTTGTTTGAAGAAAACACCAAAAAACGGTGGTCGGGGACCATGGCGACCACTGGTTCCGGCCGTGATATTATTCAGAATTGAAGTCGCTATAGCCCGAACTAGAAGAAATTTTTTTGGCCAAAAAATAACAAAATGGCTGACGTTTTTCAAAAAAATGCAAACAAAAACTTTAGAATTTTATTTATTTTTTGGCCAATTAAATTTCTTCTATGTATGGTTATAGCCACTTCAATACTGAATAATATCCCTTTTAGTTTTTTTTTTCAGTCGATTCAAACGGCCGGAATCATGGGAACCATAGTTTTTTGATGTTTTTTTTTTCAAAAAAATTTTATGGCCAAAACATGGAGCTTTAAAAATCTACTATTTTGAATTTGCATAGTGCGCTAAGTAAATTTGCTAGAGATACTGTATTACTTTCGCATAATTCATGAATTTGTGTAAAAATGTGTAAAAAGGTTTAATTTTATGTAAAAGAATTAAAAGAATGTAATATAACCATTATGGACTATGTAGTTTTTAACGTACCGGTCGACCGCGGTCTGTGGCAACATATTACCATTTACAGAATATGTAATTTATTTTTACCGTGCATAACATGAATAAAGATTTATTGGCAATGTAACGTTAGACTGCAACAACCACTGTTAAAATACATTAATAGGTTTGGTTTGGTTGTTGTTTCTTAAAAATCGCACTTCTCAGTCGCATCTGCTCACGTTCCGAACCAAATCAGAACTAAAATTTTCGAGAAACAAAACAAATCTATTAGTAATTACTAACATACTCAAAAAAAAATGTTTAGTCATCCATCCACTTTTACTTTTTTCAGTACCCTCTCGGAATATATATCTATAAATTAAAGTCCTGAAAATAGACTTTACGTGCTCATTATTATTTATAATTATTATAATTAGTAAGTATACTTGAACTAGATTATATATTTCAAGGTTTTAAAAGATTGTATACAATACGAAAACGGCAATAAGATAACATAAGGCTCTGTGGGCATGTGCGCATAAATTGAAACTGCAGTAAAAAAAGTACTTACTTTTCCTGTACTTTTGACTCCTTTCCATAAAGAAAAATATACAAGTATAAATACAGTGAATACACATAAAGCTAGTGATGGCTTTATAGGCCCCATATTATTTAGTCCGTCTGATTTTTGCTGTTCCAGAACTTCTCTCCTAAAGATAAAACATTTCATAAATTTTGAACATACCGTAAAGAGCATTGGTACTATAGTGAGGTGACTGTGCATGCTGTGTGTCATATACGTATTATGTTTAAAGTATTATTGGTTGAACAAAATAGAAATTCCTATTAGAATTCTCCAATGTATGAGTGCAATGAGCACTACATGTCTACTGAACATAATTATAAAGTCTTTTCACTAGAAATTCTTAAAATTTTAATTATCAGAAGTCAGTCTTTTAACTTTAGACTTTTAATTATTTACGTACCAAAATCGATAAGGTATGTGCATGATCTTTTGAATAAGTACTTACTCAAAAAATTCTCGTGCAGGACTGGAATAGGTAAAGTTGTAAGTTAACTCCGTGACACGTCTGCAATTGTTCGTATTCCAACTATTGTGACATTTTGTCCAAGGTAATTCTGAACGAAAAGAATATACAAGGTAATACAGAGCCCATCCTATTATAGTATTATAATACATGCCCATATATATGTCAATAAGACATATTGCATATCCCACACCTAAAAATATAATATAAATATGTTTTACTTGTCCGATCTGTTTTAATTAAGAAGGATATGTTATGAAGCGTTTTAAATATAAGGATGTTGAATAAGTTTGGACTTTCCAACAGAAGGCATTACTAGAACTGCATGCGTGTAGTTTAAGATAGTAACGCATCTACAAAAATTAGTTGCGGGGACCTTTTACTGCACGATATTTAATAAACTCTGCATCTGAAGCACACAGAATTCTTGTCCTTACGACGACCATGCTCTGTCGGAAATAATATGCAAGGATTGGTTTAGACACTTCAAAAATAATGATTTTGATGGTAAAGATTAAGAACGCTCTGGCGCACCGAAAAAGTTAGAAGACGAAGAAGACATTACTTCATGAAGACTCATCTCAGACACTAGCTGAACTAGTATAATCATTGGAAGATGATGACACAACAGTTTCGAAACCTTTGAAAGCATTAGTAATGATTCTAAAGCAAGTACATTGGGTGCCGTACGAGTTGAAGCCGAGAGACGTCAAAAGGCGTCTTTTCACGTATGCGCAGCTGCTTCAACGGCAGAAAAGAAAATGTTTTTTGTATCGTATTGTGACTGTCGATGACCCTAAGCGTAGAAAATCGTGGGGTAAGCCCAGCCATGCATCAGCATCGTCGGCAAAGCCAAATATCCATGATTCCAAGCTTCTACTCTGCATTTGGCGGGATCAGATGAGTGTAGTTTATTATGAGCTGCTCAAACCGAACGAAACCATCACGGTAGATCGCCATGGACAAAATTGATGCGTTTGAGCCGAGTATTGAAGAAAAAACGGCAGCTATACGAGCAGAGACACGACTAAGTGATTTTGCAGCATGACAACGCTTGGCCACATGTTGCAGGACCGGTGAAAACCTACTTGGAAACGCTTAAATGGAAAGTCCTACCCCACCCGCCGTATTTACCAGACATTGCCCCTTACAATTATCACTTGTTCCGATCGATGGTACACGGTCTGGCTGAGCAGCACTGCCATTCTTATGAAGATGCCAAAAAACGGGTGGTCTTGGTTAGCCTAGAAAGACGTGTTATTATTCCGACGTGGAATTCAAATGCTGCCAAAAAGACGGGAAGACGTAGTGGCTAGCGATAGACAATCTTTCAGTGACATGTTTTTTACTATTATTTTAAATAAAGCGTTAATTTTCACGAAGAAACAGGGAGAACTTATTCAACATCCTAAGAATAATATAACTTGATTCATTGTTATACCGTGCGATTATAAAGTGCCGAACACTTTTTAATGCAAAACTGGCATTAGCGATGAGTAAAATGCAAGAAAGCTGTGTGGGTTTTACTGGCCACCGTACATAGCAATCACATGGGCTTGTCGCTCACAACTCTAACAGAGGCGTGGCTTCAAACGAAGAGTATTTTTCGAGTGGAATACAATTAAAAACTTATCAAACAAAGTGTTATACATATATTTATAACATTAGAAGAAAAGTCTAATAAGCATTTAGAATCTGGGATGTTGGCAGATTCCGCGGTTCATAACTCCTCCCGCCTTCGGGTGTAACGAGTTCGACAGACTGATGTCGAAACCTTTTCTTTTTTCAATAATATCTCCTAGGTTAATTTCTTCGTTTTCTATATTGATTTTATTTTTTGCCTTCCGATGATAATGGTCGTAGATACCAATAATAATTCCTATTATTACTAATAGATAAACTAAAATATTGTGGATGTTGATATTTGTAAAGGTGATGGGGTTGATTTCACTGAGGTCTTTTTTCTGTTTTGTAGAACTTTGTGAATGATTTTGAGTTGATTAAACTCGATAGAGTTCATTTTTAAATGTTTAAAATCACTAAAATTATTTACTAAATTTGTTGTATTTATATTTACTGCTGGAAACTTCAGAGGTTTAGAGTTTATTTTGTTTATTTCGTAAGTTTTTAAAATATAGTCTTGAATTTGCACGTAACATTTAGTCAAATTCTAGTATATACTATCACTTAAAGGAATATAGTTTTTATCCTTTTCAAACATTTGTATAGCAACAGTTCGATTGGGGATGATAAGAATTCACTGAGTTTTATTTATTTTTTAAATTTTAATGTCTTCTATTATGACTGGAATTTGGTGACAGTTAAAGATGTTTTGCCTTTGTTTTAGGATTTGGAGTTCGCAGTTTGTTGACGTTGATGTCAGCAAAAAAAAATTTCGTACCATACTTTTTGACATTTGGAGTTTGTAAGTGTGTAACGGTTTTCGTTGGATAAGAGGTATTTTGAATTTGGAATAATTGTTTTAAAGGAATTAATAAAAGGGGTTGGAAATTAATAAATACTGTGATAAATATATAACTTTCTGATTCGACGTTTGGTATTTCCAATGCAAATACTATCTGGTTTAACTTACTATAACTTTTAATATTCATGATTTTATTAAATAAAAGTATATTATTAAGGGTTGGTGCTAAGGGTAGCTTATTATTATACAGCTGTTTATCTATTGCCGTTATTTCCGAGAATAATTCATCGGGTTCAATAATTAAATTGTGGAAAGTATTCAATTTTGAAACAAAAATTGCAACTTCCAACTTTTCGAGAATGTCTTTAATTTAAAAAGAAGATATTATATGAGTAAATGTGTTACGAAAACTTGTAAATTGTAAAAATTCAATTTTTAATATAGGGGTATTTTTTAATAAACTTTCTATTTCTTGATTGTAATGAAATTTGATTTGTTTCCGAATTATTTTTAAACGTTTGAATTGAATTTTGTTTTAAAGTTATTTGAGCTTTGAGAATAGTTTTAATTTTGAATTAATTATTTGATAATGTGGTAATTGCTTCGTCGTAACATTTTGCGTCTTCTTGGTCTAGATTTCCTGATAAAATAATAAAAAAGTCCGTTTAATAGACCTCTTAATTTCTACTGTTAGTAAGTGGATTAATTTGTTTAATCTGAATAGATGCATTGTTTATTAAATTATCTCTTAAATGACAAATATTAAAGAAATCTGTGTGCTTTTTTCAGTGTAATTTTGATTCGATTATAGGAAGTTTCAAGGGATATGAACTCTGAGTAGATACCTACTTGTCACGTCATATACTTGTATTAAAGTCCAGTGATCAGTTTTAATTTGGATAGTACCTAATTTTATTGGTATAAGTCCAGGGTTTGGACTGTCTAGGTTGTTGTATCTTGAGTAGTCTGTGTCTGAGAACAGTAAAGTGAAGAGGCAGAATCTGCAACAACAGAAGGGGTCTTTAACACTTTAATGTGGATGGTTTTGATTTTGTTTTCTGGTAGTTTTTATTTTTAACTTTATTATTTTCCAAAAGTTCTACTAGCTTATATAGCCCAAGGAATTTATTTTTCTTTTTGTTCCGATCGTGAGCATAAATAAACAATTTTTAAATTCGTTACCGCTATTTGAAACGATTTTTGTAGGTAAACCAAAGCATTGCATGTTTCGTTTGCTAGAGTACTTTTTGTGGGGATTTTTGAGTAAATTTCGAAAGTTTAAAAAGTAATTTTATTAATATGTATGATTTAAAATGGATTTGTGGCAGTTTCTGTTAAAATTAAGGGTACATAAGGAGGGTTTCGAGAATACTTACAAATTACAATACAAGTTGGAAAGTATCGCAATTGTTAATAAAATCAGTAACGTCTGTCTTCAATGTCTTCTATCTCCTCGTGTATATTCGGTTTAACATAAATTTGGTGATTTGTATTAATAATTATTTCCTCTAATAATGCATCGTTTACTGTATCAGAATTGCTTGAGTGAAGTGTGTTATTAGTTGGTGAATATTGGTTAGTTGGGGGTCTAATTTGAACATCCTGTAAAATGCAAGTTTTTGGTTTTTGTTTTTGGACTTCATTGAAGGGATTCCAATACTTCAGAAACATCATTTTCGTTAAGTATATTGTTCCAAGTATTTGTCAATTTCTTCACTTATGTCACCAGGGTTGTTTATGATTGATTCATTTTATAAAGCGTTTATCTATATTTATGTGTGTGTCGGAGGGAATTTTAACTCTGAATAGTGCGTTGGCCTTTGGGTTTGCCTTTTTATAAATTATTTTATAATCAAATTCTTCTAACTTTAGGCATTACCCTTTGTTTTGAATTAGGTTTTTTAATGCTAAACAGCCAAGACAAAGGTCTATCATCTGTGTATATTATGCTTGAAATATTTGCACTCCCAAACAATGGCTAAACATTATTTTTCAATAGTTAAATATCGGGTTTCTAATTCATCGAGTGTGCGAAAAGCGTAAGGTATAGGTTTGTCGTTTGGGATATCTCCTTGAGAAAGTACTGCGACGATTGCGTAATTACTTGCATCTGTGGCAAGAATAAAGGTTTTTTTGAAGTCAGGGTATTGGAGGATAAGATAATTGGTTCACATTTCTTTAGATGTATTAGAACAGTTCACGAATTGGGAACTATGTATAACTTTTTGGTCCAAGTCCAAAAAGTCGAAGTAAACCGAGAAAAGATTTAATGTCCGTCTGTGTCTTGGGAATTTGAAAAAAAAATTATTGCAGAAATTTTTATCGGGATTGGGTTTGACGTGACATGACCTAAATATTGTACAGTTTTTTGAAGGAATTTAGATTTGTGTAACTGGATTTTAAAATTGCTTTCTCTAAACCTATCGAAAATTTCTTTCCATATGCTCTTGTAACGAGGTACTAAAATTATAATATCATCCAAGTACACTAAGCAAATTTCGTGCTATAAACCTCTTAGAACATTGTCCATGACACGTTGAAATGAACTTGGTGCGTTTTTAAGCCCAAATGGCATACTTTTAAATTCGCAGTGTCCACATTCGGTGAGTTTCGTGCTCATCTGAAAAATTTTATTTTCGGTGCAATTATTTTCGCTATTTTCAATATTACTATGGTTTTCAACCAAGGCACTATTCGGCTTATCCTAATTTTCACTATTTTGTTCAAAACATTGATCATAGGATAAATTAAGGCATTGATCATGATTTTGATCAGAACATTAATCTAAATTTTGGTCACAGGTTTAGTAAAAATATGGATTTGGGTCATAATAATATATGGGTTAGAGTCATAATTAAATTCAGAGTTATCGAAATTTTCATTGGCCATGTAATTATTAATACGTGTGTTACCAGAGCACGTATCCATAGGTTCTAGTGTATGTGAGTATCTACTGTTAGTACTAAGTTGTTTAAAATTTGTATTTTATATTTCAAAGTTTGGACAAGGCGTTCTAAAGTTCAGACGTGACATACCAAAATTTTGGTTTTGTGTTCCAAAAGTTGGACATGGTGCCCCAAAGTTTGGTCGTTGAATTCTAATATTTGAATTTTGCATACCAAAGTTTGGTCTACAACCAAAATGTAAGGGAATCTTACTGGAAAATTGTGGAAAATCAATGTAAAAAGGGACTGCGACAAACTTACCATAGAAAAGCTGATTCGTAAGTTGAACAGGTAAAAACTGCATTAATTTCTGCGAATAATTCAAGTAGTGTTGAGAACTGCTGCACGCCGGGCTACGATTGTGTTTAAAGTTTAAATTTTGCATTTTAAAATTTGGTCTCTGTGTTCCAAAAAAGGGTTAGATAAATATCGATTTATGTTTGTCAGTGTGTGTGGAAAATTATTTGTAAAAGTTTTAAAAGCTTGAAAATTATTAGGTGTGTTTTGCTTTTGAAAAGGTGCAATATTATTTTTAAGAGACTGTACTCTATTTATGGGATTAAAATTTGCTATAAGTTTTGAAATTAGATTTATTTTGTAAATACAGGAAATCTTCTTCCTCTATAACTAAACTCATAACCTTTTCCAAGGTATTACGGTCTTTTAATCTTATATTGTTTTGTGGTTGTCAGGTCAGCCTATCAAAAGTAAGGCTCGTCGTGTTAACTTAGAAATGATATATTTCGACAGAAGAAGATAGTGGAATATAGACACCTCCAACAACACAAATTTTATTTTTAAATGTGACCCTAACGTAACATTGTTCAACTTTGTTAAAGGATGTGTTAATTAATTGAGCGCACCAGATTTTTTTACTAGTATTATTATACCACCACCACGACTTTTATGACTTGTATTTAATGTTCTATTGGACCTAAAGATATCATAGTTCTTAAGTTAAAATTCATTATCAAATATTTTACTGGATAATCCACTCTCAGCTATTATTATTATTATATCATAATTGGAAGTTAATCTAAGTCTAATGAGTTATTCGTGACGTTTTCGGTATTAAAAGTTTGATTATTGTAAGGAAAGACCGTTTATTCTGTCCAACAATTCTTCAAAATCGGACATAAATTATTCTCGAAAAATGCAAAAAAAAAAGTATAATAGTATAAGGTGATAAAGAGTGTATAATTATAATGCAACTACGAACGTGTTTTCACGAGATTTAATAACTTAAACTTTTCTTTAACGTTAAGTTGTTAGATAAACTGAGGATATAATATGGTATTTTTTAACGACTGTGTAAATTGTAATCTTATCGTACTAGCGATAAGTACGGTACCACCTTTAAATAGATAAATAAAAATAAAGTTATATTAAAATTGTTTTAACGAATTAAAATCAGAAAGTTTCTTCAGTATAATTCTGGAAAAAATAGGAAAATGAAAAAATTGGAAAACACTTACATTAATGTTGCTATCATTATTTTCTTAACTAGCTGGTTTGGCGATGTTGTCCTCCCCAGGTCCTTAATCCTAACTGTATCGGCGATTTTTTCCCGTTCCAGGTCCATATTACTTTGTCAAAAAATGTCAGTTTGCATTTTCGGTTCGACAGCGACAAATTGTTAACACAAAAGTGTTGGTTTATAGCCAATATACTCTTGACTAGGCACTTTTTCACCCTTCTCGATACTATAACGACTGCGCCAATTAAATTTTGAGTTTCCGCAAAACGTTTTTAAAAAAACTAAATTTTTCAACAAAGGAGTTTATTGAGGGAAATACAATTAAAAACTGATTGATATATACATAATAAAAAATAAAAATTTCTCAATATTACCCGATATAATATAGATCCTAACACTTTTAATAATCATTTTAAGAACATACCTCTTTCTATTGCTAATAAACTACCATCTACCGATATAGATCCTATGAGCCTAATGCTTCAAAGTGATTTGCCTAAAGTTGGTCTTTTTAAATTCCGTGTAGTTTCTTTTAATGATGTTCGTGATACTATTTTGCAGCCACATAGGATTTAATAAACTAACAACAGGCTCCCGTAATGTATATTTAGCACATATTTGCTACGAAAACTCTCGTAGTTGGCGTCCCAGACAGGCTGGTCCAATACGAGTACTCTCGTAGTGGGCTTCCAGCAATAGACTGCCAACTACGAATTATCTTAAGTATGGTAATCAACGTGTTAAAAATATAAATAAAGATTTCCCATATGAGTATTAACATTTATAAATAGGATGTTTCATGTCAACCGGATTACCTGCGTACCCAAAATTTGGGTAGATAGATTTTTATGATCGAGGTGTCAAAATATTCGTCTGGACAAGAGCTTTTAAAAAAATGGTGGCGTATTGAAAACATCAATATGGCGAATTAAATATGGCGGCTGGAAACCAGAGAAAAATCGAGAGTTCGAATCAAAAAACTTGTAAGAAAAAAAAGTTTGATTCGATTGGTTTTTGAGCTCAAATTGTTGGTATTTGACGTCCCCAAAAAGTTTGTAAGGTAGGTTGAAGAAATGTAACATGTCGGATCCAAGATGGCGACTAAAACCTCGAAATCGTTGAAATTAAAAAAAATCATCCGATTAATGCCAAAAAAGTCCAAACCAATCGAACGCCATTCTTTTTTTCTTACAAGCGTTTGATTCGAACTCTCGATTTTTCTCTGGTTTCCAGCCGCCATATTTGATGCGCCATATTGAATTTTTCAATACGCCAGCATTTTTTTGAAAGCTCTTGTCCAGACAAACATTTTGATACCTCGATCATAAAAATCCATCAACCCAAATTTTGGGTAGCAGGTGATCTGGTTGACATGAAACGTCCCATATATTTAATAACATAACAGCATTTTTGTGATGTTTTTATTTGAACTAATTACCTTTTAAAGCTGGACATATTCTTTTCCATATTGTCAAACATCCACTTCTATGAAACTGCCCCAATGCCAGTTCCATGTAAAAAAGAGGTAGGCCGCCAAATACCAACATTATTGTGTAGGGAATAAGAAATGCTCCTGAAAGTTAAAAAAGTCTTTTAATATACATATCTCGTTAAGCGTAATCACAATGAAGAAACGGTAAATGAAATAATCTAAAAAAAAACTTTATACAATTTCACTCCATATTTATAACTTTTATTGATTGCCCTAATATTGGTAACTAATTCTCGAAATATAAAAAAAACTTTAAAAAATCACATAGGTTCGATACACAAAGTTTCCAATAGCTGTTAACCTAGCATATATTTATTATTATTTTTTTTTAATTTTCCAAACTGCTACGATAATGTTATTTATTGGATGCAAGGCAAGAACTTCTTAAGTGTCTTCGCTATAATTTTCTCAAAGGATTCATAAAAACAATCTGTAACCTTAACAGAATCATCGCAACGCTGCACAAACTCCTCTTCGGAACTCATTTAAGGCCTAAGCCTTTTTCTATCTTTAATCTATAGTTTGTCCGTTGTATGTATTAAATTTAATATCTGTTTAGGTCAAACCTAGCCATGAATATTTAAATTATAATTGCAAACACATCACATGGCAACTTTATTGGCTTCAACTAAGATATTTTTCCTATTACGATATTCAAATATTATCAAAAATAATCTAGCCTGGTACCTTCTTCTCTAAATTGGCCGACTTACATTAGCTTAGCAACCTTCCTATATAGAAAAACCGCCATAAAAGTGCTGCATGTTGAATTAAAAATAAGTTATAATAATACTACGTTTATTTATATATCTTAGATAAATAAATAAAAAAAAATTATGCCTAAAACTCCAATAAAATTATTACTGCTAGTAATAATTTTATTGGAATTTTAGGCATAATGTTTGAGATAAGAGTAATTAATTAAAAAGTTTCTTCCAAAGCCAAAAGGCTAATAAATTTGTTACTATATTATAATTAATTTACGGATAAAAACTTTAAAAAGTATTAAAATAATTAAATTAGAGATTATATATCATATTAGATTACATTTTTTGCATTACACTTGCTTACTTGCAGTAGTACTCTACAATAGGGAGATGGAATGAGTTTACCAATTACAGCATAAGTTATAAGATTTTTGGTATATTTCAAAACATAACTTTGTTTTCAAGCATCTATTTGTATATAAATTTGGTATGAGCCATGGTAATTTTTGTTCTTGGAGACATCAAATTTTTTGTTTTTTAAGCCATAATAATTTCTGCACTTTGTTATTTATTCGGATTATTAGCGTTTCACCATAATATTATGTTACATAAACGTTTGCGCATTTCTGATGTATACGCATGTAACATTTGCTTACAAAAATAATGAAGAACTGTAAGAATGAAAAATTATGCAGTATGTATATGTTTTGAATATGTCGAACCAATACGGATGTGTTTGCGCTAGATCGTTACAAATATAGCTGAAATTATGCACTCCAAACTTAAGTTTAAGAACATCTGACAATTATGAAAAGTAGCATATACGAAATATACGTACGACCATCAAAATGAAGTCTTTGGATGTTTCAATATTGTAAATATTGATAAGTGCATATTCACAGGCTCGTATAAGAACATTTACATTTACATTTGTTTAACCTCGTACTATTCTACTTAATTAAGCATCCCCTAAGTCCAGGACTTGTGTGGGTTAGTAGTAGAGGGAACCACCGGCTTTAATTGACTTTCGAACCAATTTATAGGGAGTGTCCGCTTCACTTATGCCTTCGCCAAATTTCAATTATTAATTAACTGAAAAAGGCAAATCGGCGCCTGTGAGAATCGAACTCACGCTATTTTAGGTAAACTCGTCAAGTACGACGCGGTAGTCCACTACACCAATTCTTCCAAATAACAATGCGATGCCGTTATTGGCTTGATGTGCAGCTATGTATCTTGTAAGCCAATCATTCTTATGTTTTATGTTCTTATGCAAGCTTCTGGATAGGCCTTGAGTAAAAAATAGAAAAAAAAATAATTTCACCACTCGTTTGTATTTAATTTATCCATTTTTTACTGACCAGAAATAATACCTTGATATTTGGAATGAAGAGAAAAAAAGAGAAATTCAAAAGTATTCGAATTAGATTTTAAGGAGTGGCCAAACATAGTCTAATATTCTTACATAAAAACAGTTAGATTTTTTAATATTTATTATATTTACCTCCGCCATTTTGGTAGCAAATATATGGAAACCTCCAGACATTTCCAAGATCTACAGCAAATCCAACTACAGCAAGCAAAAATTCTACTTTCTTGTTCCATGTGTCTCGTCTTCTTTCGGGGGTTAATTCTACCACAACCACTCTAGTAACATTTTCCTTAATTGTTTTATCACATTTATTACCTTTTTTCCTATTAGAAGTTATTTTGCCGTTTTTATTACATTCTGTTTCATTTGCGTTGTAATTGGATGGTTCTTTACAATTTTGCATCTTGGGTTGTTTAAATCATTTGGTTAGTTTTTGCTTTCTGAATACATATTTCTAAAACAAAGTATATTATCCAGATTAATAACAACATAAATTTGTTTATAATGTGTAATTCTAAATTATAAAGGAAACAACGTAGAAAACTCAGGAATTTAAGGAAAACAGTTAAGTATATATACTATATATATAGTGATTATTTATTGGGTATAGTAATAAGTTTCCGCCCTTTTTTAAACAAAGTTTATCGCTTAGTTAAATACTAAAATACTAAAAGCGACACCTTTTTCCCATTCTTCAGGCAGTAAATGGATTCCTTGAAGAAAAAAGTCCGGTTCTTTCGACTGGGTCCATTCATAAAGTAGTAAGCTGCTCTCCAGTAAAGGCCGATTGCATGGATCGGAATAAATGAAAATCCGAAGAAGCAAAGTCTGGGAAATACAGCGGGTGGGACAAGAGTTCCCAATTCACTCCTTTTAAATATTTCTTGACTGGTTTATCAGTTTGTGACCTAGCGTCGTTATCCAGCAGCCCCATTTTGGCCGTTTTTCTTTCAATGACCGATAAAAATGTATTCACTGCAGTCGGTAACGATCCCCAGTGCATCTTCATCCAGTAAATCTTGCCGTTGTGCTTCTTCGAATTTTTTCGATGCCCCTTCGCGTTCTTTATCACTCGCCATTTTAATATCGCCGAAACCACTCTTTAAAAGTTGTATTCGACGGAGCGTGATCACCGTAAATATTAACTAGTACGCACTTTTCTTTGAAATATGAAGTAAAACTTCCCGAAAATGCTGCTTTTTCAACCAGACGAATGTCGACTTCTGCGTTTGTGAGCTTACACATACACCTTCCAATCACAAGTACAGATACTTCAGCAAACACAAAATTAGTAACACTAACGACATCTTTCTGGAAAGGGCGGAAACTTATTCCCATACCCAATATCTGGGTATCCAGAACAGTTAAATTAGAATGAATCCATCCGGGTTGAATTTTATAAATGAGCACTTATGATCTACGGTGTCCAGCGGTCTGGAAAAAGTCTAGTTCTAAATTCAGTTTAGCTAGTCAGTATATATTTTTTCGTACTTTTGAAATACGACACTTATAATAATAATAAGAATAATAATAATTATAACACAGCCACACAAAAAAAAAATAGGAGACCATTGTATTCCTGTCTATTTTGAGGCGCTGAATCCGAATTTGATGTCAAAATAGCAACTCATCTGATTAGTTTTGAAGATAAGGTACTATGTTGACCACAAATTCAGATTCAGCGCCTCAATATATACAGGAATAAAATGGTCTCCGAGAAAATTGTTGACCTTTTTTTTCTTTTGTGGCCACACATGTAATCATACAAAAAAAAGGTCAAGAATTTTTTAGGAGACGATTTTATTTTTATTTCGTTTGAGGCGCTGAATCCAAATTTGAGGTCAAAATAACACCTCATTCCATTAGTTTTGGAAATAACCTCAAACAACTTTATTTTCGAGTTAATTAAAGGAACATTTTTCAAGATTATCACCAAAACTAATCAAATAAGGTGCTATTTTGACCTCAAATTCAGATTCCGCGCATCAAAATACACAGGAATACAATGGTCTCCTAAACACACTCACACTCATAATGCTTTCTCTGTTACATCCACCATTTTGTACATAATTTTTAAATCGTAAAACCGTTAAAATCACAGAATTAGAAAGAGATTCTTTCTAACTTTGTGGTTAAAATTAGTAATTTATAGGGACTTTTTGTTATGATTGGTAATGTATCCAATCCCAATCTGGCAATTTAAATTTCAAGCACCAAATAAGACTTAAAATGGATTTCAACTATATTAGTCACTCGCGCAGAATTAAAGCCTTATTATTTTCTCTCAATCATTAAGACCGAGAGGATCGCCATCTTTGTCTCTCCGAGAGCATGTCTCCGTAACAGGAGACGTACACACAAAAAAATGTTTCTTAAATCAAGAATAAGTTGATTTCTATGAAACAAAGAGAATATATTCTGCCGCTGCTAACCGCCTGGTCCGTCGGCCCTATCAACAGTATAATCCTAAGATAAAATCACAATTAAATGTATAACAATAGAAGGTATATTCAAGAAATCATTGTTAAATTTATTATAAGGGAAGATGTGTATCTTAAGAAATACAATTACAGTTTCCTAATTAAATTTATAGGTAACGGTTCGTTTCAAAAGTGGTGACAGTTGCCACACTAAAAGGAAAGATGATTTACATAAGCAAAATAACATTTTTGATTTGATTTTTGATCACTAAATTCTTTTGAGAAAGTAAAAAGAATGGTTAAATTAACAATGTTTAACGCATATTTCAACTACGGGTCGGTCAAGTTAGCCCCCCCCAGTTAAAACTTAGGGTCGAAAAATACATAGGTAGTTTGCACACAACTTGCACAACCGTGCACAACCAAAAAAAAAGCTTGCGCACTAACCACAGAATTAGAAAGAGATTCTTTCTAATTTTGTGGTTAAAATTAGTAATTTATAGGGACTTTTTGTTATGATTGGTAATGTATCCAATCCCAATCTGGCAATTTAAATTTCAAGCACCAAATAAGACTTAAAATGGATTTCAACTATATTAGTCACTCGCGCAGAATTAAAGCCTTATTATTTTCTCTAAATCATTAAGACCGAGAGGATCGCCATCTTTGTCTCTCCGAGAGCATGTCTCCGTAACAGGAGACGTACACACAAAAAAATGTTTCTTAAATCAAGAATATGTTGATTTCTATGAAACGAAGAGAATATATTCTCCGTTGATGCATACCATATTCTTATCCTTTCATATTAAAAGCAATATTTTGATTCAAATAAGAATATGAATACCTACTATATAAGAATATGGTATGCATCAACGGAGAATGTATCCTCTTCGTTATATAGAAATCAACATATTCTTGATTTAGAAAACGTTTTTTGGTGTGTAAGAAAGTACATGCCTAGACAAAATTGCAAATTCAAACTTTAATTTATATAAGAAATCAACCAATAATTTCTATATTTAGTATTTGTATAACCGCAGCGGCGAAAGGCAAATATATTAACCAGGCAAAATCCTGGCAGCCGCTGCTAACCGCCTGGTCCGTCGGCCCTATCAACAGTATAATCCTAAGATAAAATCACAATTAAATGTATAACAATAGAAGGTATATTCAAGAAATCATTGTTAAATTTATTATAAGGGAAGATGTGTATCTTAAGAAATACAATTACAGTTTCCTAATTAAATTTATAGGTAACGGTTCGTTTCAAAAGGGGTGACAGTTGCCACACTAAAAGGAAAGATGATTTACATAAGCAAAATAACATTTTTGATTTGATTTTTGATCACTAAATTCTTTTGAGAAAGTAAAAAGAATGGTTAAATTAACAATGTTTAACGCATATTTCAACTACGGGTCGGTCAAGTTAGCCCCCCCCAGTTAAAACTTAGGGTCGAAAAATACATAGGTAGTTTGCACACAACTTGCACAACCTTGCACAACCAAAAAAAAAGCTTGCGCACTAACCATTGGTTAATTATATGAAAAAACCCGTGGGGGGGGGGCTAACTTGACCTTAGCCCCCCCAGTAAAAAAGTTAAAATTTTTCACTACAATCTAATAGTAAATAGCTTGCACAAGCTTGCACAACCAAAATAAAAGCTTGCGCACCCTTAACAAGAGGGGTGAGGGGTAAATAATGTTTACCGTCAGCCCCCCCCAGAACTAAAATTGACCGAAAAATGTTGTAGTATGTTAAAAAAAAGCTTGCACAACCTTGCACAACCAAAATAAAAGCTTGCGCACCCTTAACAAGAGCGGTGAGGGGTAAATAATGTTTACCGTCAGCCCCCCCCAGAACTAAAATTGACCGAAAAATGTTGTAGTATGTTAAAAAAAAGCTTGAACAACCTTGAACAACTAAAATAAAAGCTTGCGCACCCTTAACAAGAGCGGTGAGGGGTAAATAATGTTTACCGTCAGCCCCCCCCCCAGAACTAAAATTGACCGAAAAATGTTGTAGTATGTTAAAAAAAAGCTTGCACAACCTTGCACAACCAAAATAAAAGCTTGCGCACCCTTAACAAGAGCGGTAACGGGTAAATAATGTTTACCGTCAGCCCCCCCTCCAGAACGAAAATTAACCGAAAAATGTTGTAGTATATAAAAAAAAGCTTGCACAACCTTGCACGACCAAAATAAAAGCTTGCGCACCCTTAACTAGAGCGGTGAGGGGTAAATAATGTTTACCGTCAGCCCCCCCCCCCCAGAACAAAATTGACCAAAAAATGTTGTAGTATATTAAAAAAAGCTTGCACAACCTTGCACAACCAAAATAAAAGCTTGCGCACCCTTAACAAGAGCGGTGAGGGGTAAATAATGTTTACCATCAGCCCCCCCAGAACTAAATTTGTCTAAAAACTATTGCAGTATATTAAAAAAAGCTTGCACAACTAAAATAAAAGCTTGAGCACCCTGAACAAGAGCAGTGGGGAGTAAATTATGTTTACGGTCAGCCCCCCCAGAACTAAAATTGACCAAAAAATGTTGTAGTATATTAAAAAAAAGCTTGCACAACCTTGCACAACCAAAATAAAACCTTGCGCACCCTTAACAAGAGGGGTTAGTGGTAAATAATGTTTACCGTCAGCCCCCCCAGAAATCAGATTCAATTTTAGCAACCTTGAAAACCCCAATATACCAATTTTACGATAACTACCCCCCGCCCCTCAGGGGGTGTATTTAGAAAAAAAATATTTTAAGATTCTGGTTTAGCGACCTCAAAAACCGAATATATCAATTTTCAAGAAAACTACCCCCGCCCCTCAGGGGGGGGCAGAAAACGGTTAATCCTACAGTATTACAACAAGAGCACCTTTTTATGTATATTGACCTGACAAAAAAAATACACAGTAAAAAATTAGGGGCAAAAAACGAATAAGGCCCCCCGTTTCGCACGTTCGTGGTTAAAATTAGTACCTGAAAATAACATACGAAGATGGGCCTTATTAAGTTTAGTTTACATGCAAAACCCCGTTTCTGTATCTGAAAAGGTTCCTGTGCAAGCTTTTTTTAACATACTACAACATTTTTCGGTCAATTTTAGTTCTGGGGGGGGGCTGGCGGTAAACATTATTTACCCCTCACCGCTCTTGTTAAGGGTGCGCAAGCTTTTATTTTGGTTGTGCAAGGTTGTGCAAGCTTTTTTTTAACATACTACAACATTTCTCGGTCAATTTTAGTTCTGGGGGGGGCTGACGATAAACATATTTACCCCTCACCACTCTTGTTAAGGGTGCGCAAGCTTTTATTTTGGTTGTGCAAGGTTGTGCAAGCTTTTTTTAATATACTACAACATTTTTCGGTCAATTTTAGTTCTGGGGGGGGGGGCTGACGGTAAACATTATTTACCCCTCACCGCTCTTGTTCAGGGTGCGCAAGCTTTTATTTTGGTTGTGCAAGGTTGTGCAAGTTGTGTGCAAACTACCTATGTATTTTTCGACCCTAAGTTTTAACTGGGGGGGGCTAACTTGACCGACCCTTCAACTACTTGTAATGTATTGTATTTCTTGACAAATCTCGTAGCAGGTTTCAAACAGAAATAAACTAATTTTATAATTATTTTTGTTGACGCCAAGTAAAATTTACACACAGAGATTACTAAACAGATCAAATGACTTAAAAATTTGTATATCCGTAAGCATGTTAAGTCTTAAATCAAATTTTGTGCTTCGTTCAAGTTGAATACACATCTTACTTAGACCAAGAGTAAAATCAAGTAAAAGTTGGTTTATAGTAGTAGTAAAATTTCTTGTATTGAGTTTTAAAGAAGCTTAAAGATGGCAAGAACATATTTATACTGAGTATTTAAAATACTAAGAATAATGAAAAATGGTACACTTTCTTGGAAACTTGTACTAATTGATCTTGAAACTTTTTTAAAATTAGTTATGTATTTTTATACTTGCAACAGGTATCTAACACAAGTTTTACAAATACCTCATATTAGAATATTTTTCTCTGTGGGTATCTAACACTATCACAAACACTTCATATTGGAATATTTTTTCTCCGTGTGGAGTAGGTAATTTTACTATTTTTGTTTTCAGTGCAGTTGTGATAAAGTATACGATATAATATATTATTATTATAATATTATTACGGTTAGATATCGTATAAATCGATTATGGGAAATTTAAATCGTCATCGCATCCGTTAAAGTGATAATCGTAATTAATTACAAAGGTCTGCGAATAAATTAATTTTATCTATTTGCGTTTCATAATTACGTTTTTGTAGTTTTGGTTTGCGTGTTACAATGAGCTTCATTTTAAAACAGTTTTAGTGGTTTGTAAAACAGTTATGGGAATTTTTTTGTTCATAGCTTGGTAAGAAAAACAAATGAAAATTGACATGACATTTCTAAATATTTTGGTATTCTGTATCCACAGATCTAAAAACAGGTAAAATTCTTATAAAATATTAAAAAATATGTATGTTTTGTGTTTTTTTGTGTCTGATTTTGGATTGTGTTTAATTTTTTGTGTCAGTTAACTTTAAGTTATTCTCAGATAAGTCCCAAACAGTAGAATTGGAGTTGCTCGGCAGGCAGGATGAAAGCATTTGAGACAGTGGATTACATGTTAACTCTTCCTCGACGAATTTTATTTAAAATTACTATAAAAAATACACTTAACACTTAAAAAGTTTGTAACTGTAATGAAAAAAAAAACAAATGTGTGTCATTGTTAGGTACCAATATAAATTTCCCAAATCAGTCATAATATTATTGAAATTATTTAAAACTAAAGTAGTTTATAAGCAAAATAAAAAGCGCAAATAGATAAAATAGTATAAAGAACTTTTTCCATAGGACATTTGGCGTACTCGTTCATTGGAAAAATCACCGCAGTTTTCCAAACATGGATGTCCTTTAATATACTATAAAAGTTTTATACAATTCATATAAACTGCTAAGTTATTGAAGTGGTCCACCCAAAAAAATTAATTTAAATTTATTCAGGAATTCAATTCCAATACAAATATATCAAAAACTACTGAATTAGATAAGTCTTACACTAACTAAAACCTTAAATGAAGCATCAATACCAAATTTCAGCAAAATTGAAAATAAAAAATAAAATATTTTCCACCCTATGGCGCGGAACTTTTTTTTAGATTTTTCGAATATTGCAGGGCAAGAACGTAAATAAGGTGGCACAAACTTGCACTTTTTTAGCCCATATTGTGTTTCACTCAATAAAGAAGCAAAAAGGTAATTTTTTGAGATAGTTGTCTAAGTAGCTGTGTTCCTAATATTGCCATGCGAAGTAGTTGACAAAAAAAATGACAAAAAACAAAAAATAACAAGAAAAGAAAGTAACAAAGAAAACAGACCGCTGATTACACAAAAAAAAAATAGTGAAAAATTTGAAAAAAAAATGCGACATAGGTAGGTTCAAAATTTTTGAAAAATGTCCGATGTAGCTGAAATTTGTCACAACGGTTTATTTTGGTAATAATAATAAGGACCAATACCTGAAAACCTAAAATTTAAAATAGCGGCCGATTTATTTTTTAAATTGTGTCAAAATTAACAAAAATATTGCATATAACAAAAAATTATGAAAACTTTAGCCCATTTTAGCATGGGATATTTTCCTTATATATACTAGTAATTACTGTGAAAAATTCATGATTTTTTACGGGCCTGTTTTTTTTTAATTTAATTTTGAAAAAAAGCTATTAAAAATTTGGCAAAATATGAATAATTTTCCTAAAAAGTTTTTCTTTGTATATGTGTAATTATTTTAGGGTAATTTTGTTTAATAAATAAATAGAATAGAAAAATTACTCACATTTTGCCAAATTTTAAATATTTTTTTTCTCAAAATGAAATAAAAAAAAACAAGCAGGTAAAAATGCATGAATTTTTTACATTTTGAATTTCAGGTTTTTGGGTATTGGTCCGCATTAAAATTAACAAAAGCAGTTTTTATACCAAACTTCAGCAAAATCGGACATTTTTGACCAATTGTGAACCATCCTATGACGCATTTTTTTTTTCAGATGTTTTACTATTTTTTTCGTAAACAGCAACAAATGGCCCTATGCAAAAAAAAACTAGATTTTGTCACTTTGCCACTGTGAACCAAAGTTCTAAATCTTGGTTCTGCTTTTTATTAGAAGAGAATCGCCATACCGATATGAGATTGTAATCGATACGTTTATGGGTGGCGCTTACTAAAAACAACAAATTGTTATTTAAGTGCCTAAATTGTACCTAAAAACAGCTGAAATTGTGCCACAATATTTTCTTATTAGTTTATTAATTTTTTGTAAGTTTGTTTTTTACTATAATTGCCAGTACTCTGGCAATATTTGGGACATGGGTTCCTAACATTGTCAGTACGGAATCTTTTTTAGAAAGAAATAATATATTTTTTTAAGCTCCTGTAGTTTTTTTAAATTTTTTATATTAGAATAAAGATATGTTTATTGTTAATGTAATAAAGTTTCAGGTGATTACAAATAAATTTGAATGCAGTAAAAAATTAAATGTCTTAACATGTAAATAATTGGCACACCCACCTTGTTTAAAAAACTAGTTGAGTCCTAAAATAAGGGTTAGCTCTCCCTAGCCTAGGCTATTCATTTGACTATTATCATAATACAGCCACACAAAAAAAGAAAAGTGTCTTGATTTGGGGATGAGACATATACACTCCTATGTATTTTGATGCGCTAAATCTGAATCCGCCATCATAATAGGCCCAGCGGGTCTTGGTTTAATCCCAACCTCAATTTTAGCGATTTTAAGGTGTTTTTTGAGGTTAGGGTTAAACCAAGACCCGTTGGGCCTATTCTCATGGCGGATTCAGATTTAGCGTACCTAGATCAAGACACTTTTCTTTTTTTTTGTGTGGCCACAGTAAAAAAGAAAAGTGTCTTGATCTGGGGACGAAACATATACATTCCTATGTATTTTGACGAACTGAATCTGAACCCGCCATCAGAATAGACCCAACGGGTTTTGGTTTAATTCTAATCTTAAAAAACACAAGCAAAACGGGCCATTTTAGCGATTTTAATGTTTTTTTTTTTAAGGTTAGGTTTAAACCGACCCGCTGGGTCTATTCTGATACCGGATTTAGATTTAGCGCGTCAAAATACATAGGAATATATACACGGTGTATTTGAAATAGCGTAGGAAATTTTAACAGTTGATTCTACATGATAAAATATGACAAAAAGTTCCTATTAATGTATGTCTAAAAATGCGTCATAAGGGAGCTACGCCCCTTTGAAAGTGGCTAAAAAAATCGGTTTTTATTTAATAACTCAGGAACCCTTTGAGATATATCAACGAGGTTTTGCACGTCAACTAATCCTACCAAGGCCCGTTTTTATGTGTTATTTTCATGTACATATTTCAACCAGGGGTGTGCGAAACTGGGGGGACTTATCAGTTTTTTGTCCCAAACTTTTTTCTGTGTAACTTTTTTGCAATTTTATTTTTGAAATATGATTCCTCAGGTCAAAATACATAAAAAATGTACTCTTGTTGTAATACTGTAGGATTAACCGTTTTCGAGAAAAATTCATTTGAAGTAATGAAAAAATCTTGCTGTTAAGAACACTTTAATAAAAAACTAAATATATATAAACAGTTCCAACGTTTCGAAGGTAATTTGTCCCTTCTTCTTCAGGGTAAAAATTAAAAATAGAAATAAAAAATTATATAAATTTAAAATCTAATTGTCAAAAAACTGATAGATGAAAATTTTTTCATTGTTTTATATAAAAAGAACAAGAAATATTATAATTAAATTCATTTGAAGGTGAAATTCCACGGTTCGAGGACGAAAAATTAAATACTAAAATGTTGAAAACCAAAATTTTAATGATGCAGGGCGAATGTACATTAAAAACTAAGAAAAAAAACCTCATATACAGGTACTTCCAAAAATCAATCCTAATGGAGCTATGGTCTCCTAAATATGCACCATTTTTAAAGGGCTATGGTAGCTTTAAAAGCGTTTTTTCGACCTACATGTATAAAAACTATTTTCTTAGTTTTCGATGTAGAATAACATTGCATCATTAAAATTTTGGTTTTCAACATTTTAGTATTTAATTTTTCGTCCTCGAACCGTGAAATTTCACCTTCAAATGAACTTTTCTCGAAAACGGTTAATCCTACAGTATTACAACAAGATTACCTTTTTATGTATTTTGACCTGAGGAATCATATTTCAAAAATAAAATTGCAAAAAAGTTACACAGGAAAAAGTTTGGGACAAAAAACTGATAAGGCCCCCCCTTTTCGCACACCCCTGGTTTAATTAAGTACGTGAAAATGACATACAAAGATGGGCCTTATTAGGATTAATTCACGTGCAAAACCTCGTTAATATATCTCAAAGGGTTCCTGAGTTATTAAAAACCGATTTTTTTAGCCAATTTCAAAGGGGCGTAGCTCCCTTATGACGCATTTTTAGACATATGTTTATAGGAACTGTTTGTCATATTTTATCATGTAGAATCACCTGTTAATTTCCTACGCTATTTCAAATACACCCTGTATGCTTCATCCTCAGATCAAGAATCTTTCCTTTTTTTGTGTGGCTGTGTTATCGGAGCATTAAATGTGAAACAATAGTAGATTAGAGGTCGACTCGGAAAATAGTACTTTTCCGAGACCATTTATAGGTCGAGGCAAAATATCATTTTCCGCGAGACCTGTATACTATCATATTTTATTCGCTTTTTTTTTTTAAGATAAAGTACTAATTTTTTTGAAACCTAGAATTCAAATAAAGAAAATAATACTATAATGCTTTGTTTTTTTAGTTCTTTTCATATTTGCCACAAATAATTTTTCCTGCATTTCACAAGAGAAGCACAATCCTCTAGAACTGAAGTTTCACATACGCGTAACCCAAAAAAAAAAACAACCACACAAAGCATTTGTTGATAGCTCACAAGGCACAATTTATAACATTTATTATCCTTTTTAGTCTCAAAAGTAAAAAAAATTGACTAAAACTGTACATTTAGGTTTTTTACATAAAAAGTATTAGATTATATTCGTGTTTATCAAAGTACTTTGGTGTTTATCATAACAACAGCAGTTCAACCATTTTGACATTTTAATCGGTGGTGCTATCTAGCGAAAATTAATGATTTATAATGCAGACCAGTAATAATTAATTTACTGGTCTCTATTTTTCATTACAGGTCAGGTCCAGGTGTGAAAACAGTGGGACAAGAAATCACGTACTTTCCAAACTTTATAATTACATGTAATGTATGTATTACACATACAGTTGCGAATAAAAGGGTATTTTAATATTTTAATTTCAGAATTCTAAAATATAAAAGTAATTCACACACATTAACCCGAGGGGTAAACCGCTGATAAAATTTTGTACACCTGAATTCCTTTTAGGAGGAAATCTTCATCCTCCAGATTACCTCCAAAGATTACCTCGAGTTTCTAAGATTTCCTCCTAAAACGAGGAAATCTTTAAAGATTTCCTTCAGATTACCTCGTAACACTCAGGATTTCCTCCAGATTACCTCCAAAGATTACCTCGAGTTTCTAAGATTTCCTCCTAAAAGAAGGAAATCTTTAAAAATTTCCTTCAGATTACCTCGTAACCTTCAAAGATTTCCTCCAGATTAACTCCATTTTGTGCACCTGAATTCCTCTTCGGTTTACCTCTCGACTGTCACGGTGTTCTAGAAGAACTTTTTCAAATGACATGACAAATTCCATTTTTTTTTTCTTCTTGAAATTTATCATATAAGCTCTAATTAAAAAAATAAGACTAAAATTTTAAAAATCGTTAGAGCCCTTTTTGAAAAAAATGTGTTTTTTAGAAAATATCTCTGATATTTCACGCTAACATACTCGGTTTGCCCTCGATATCTCGGATTTTGACCAAACTTGGCATAGTGGTATCACTATAGTACCTAAGCACTCCATCCAAATTTTTTTCAAAACAGTCCATCCGTTCACGACACCGGGTGTCTCACCAACCAGATCCTTGACAAGTTATTTGAAAAGGTAAATTTGTTGTAAAAAATAGCGTTAAATGGGAGAGAAAGAAGATTTTATTGACTTATTCAACCCCCCCTCCCTCCATTGCTTACTCACTCCCTTGTAACCACCCCACCCTCTGACTTTCAAATAACACCTTCCACCCCCATTTTTATCTAAAAATATCCCAGGCAACCACAAGATGACGGATCACGTCTTTATCACGCGAGACAGACGTCGAAAAGGGGGTCAAGTCGCAAGCTGCCCAAAATATGACCTAAATGAAACGTCATACGGTGCCCAAAAAAAAAACGTCGCTTCAGTAACGTTTTTATCACGTCAAAAAATAGTCAGACAAGTGACGTCAACAAATAAATAATTAGAAGTACCTGTATTTGAGTATTTGACAAAAAGACGTCATGTCATGTCAATTTTTAAATATATTTTTTTTAATGAAATTGTGATGTAAGAAGCAAAATTGTTATTAGAATTATGGCTGTAAAGAGATATGAAGGAGAGGAGAAACTATGGAAATGGAGTGGAGTGCGAAGAAAGTAATTTATAAATTTTATGTAAAAATCAATCAAAATTGGAACTGCAGTTTTTTTTTCAAAATTAATGGAGAGCCCCTAGCACAAGCCAAGAGCTTATTTGGGGCTCTCCATGCCTATGTAACACTATAAGAAATAAACAAAGTATGTAGGTATTTCTAATTATTTATTTATTGACATATGTAAGAACATATATTCATATAATAGAAAAATAATGCTTTTTTTCCTATTTACTTTTTACTGTCGCAACTAGAATTTTGTTACGTATCCATTTCTCACATTATATATATTTTTTTTAATTATCTTTAAGCATTGTAATGTAACCAGTCTATTATGGTATAAAACACCTTCGAGGTCCCAGAATGACTATAAACAAATAAATAAATAAAATAAATAAAATAAATAAATTTATTACAATTAAAAGTCAATAAATAAAAAAAACTCATGTAATTTTGACTTTATCGATAAGATATATTCATATGAAATAGGTTTTGTAGTTATACTTGAAATTTTCAATTATGGCGCGTTATTCCGACAAGCCTATTTGCTGAACCTATTCTTCTCCAGCCAAACTTTATTTTTAAAATAAAAGGATAAAATCTTTTATAGATAAAAACAAGTAAGTAACTAGAAATTTTATTTAAAAATAACATTAGACGGTTTCGGTATGGGGTTATTTTATTAGTGGCTACATAATTAAAAATGTTTATTTGCACGTTTATCACGTTTCATCCACGTCGAAAAGATCACGTTTCATCCACGTCGAAAAGAACACGTTTCATTCACGTCGAAAAGATCACGTTTCATCCACGTCGAAAAGATCACGTTTCATGCACGTCGAAAGATCACGTCATTGTGGTGGGACTTATTCACGTGATTTTAACGTCAATAAAACGTCATTTGGAAACGTGATTCCAGGCATCGGGTGACGTTTTTTTCAAGTTTCTGTAACGTGATTTGGTTGCCTGGGATGAAATTACATTTCATTTTGAATTAAACCATGTATTATAAATAGTATCTTATTCTTTTAAGGGGCTTTCAATAACAATTATTATTTAGTAATAATAATGTCCCACCAGGTTTTAGACGGGCTATATCTCCGTTATTTAAAAACATACAAAAGTTAAAAAAAAATAAAATTAAATTGGAGTCAAAGTAGAAATTATTGACATATGCACAACTACCCCTTATTAACCCACCCTCTTGGAACCACCTCCAACTAGTTTTTTAAAAAATTTACTAAAGAATATGACAGCACATTTCATTTTAAATTTAATCAGAAAATTTTCCAAAAACTTACTTTAAATTGTACCCAAAAGAAAATTGATTAATATATTCAAAACCAACTCATAACAACCCACTCTCCTGGAACTACCCGCAATTTTGTTTTAAATACCACCCTTCTATTAATAAATAATAATGGTTATTTAGAGCCCCTTAAAATCTAAGATACCACTTATAAAAAATGGTTGAATTCAGAATAAAGTGCACTTTCATAGTCTTTAATAAGAAAAAAGTCCGTAAAATATTCTTTGGCTTTGATTTAATGCTATTTTTTGCAAATTTTAATACCTTTTCAAATAACGGAGATAAGCTATTTCAAGAACTTGGTGGGACACCCAGTATAGTGAAAGAATGGACCGTTTTGAAAATTTTTTGGATGTGCTTAGGTACCATAGTGGTACTACTATGCCAAGTTTGGTCAAAATCCAAGACATCGAGGGCAAACCGAGTATGTTAGCGTGAAATATCAGAGATATTTTCTAAAAAACACATTTTTTCAAAAACGGCTCTAACGATTTTTAAAATGTTGGTCTTATTTTTTTAATTAGAGCTCATATAACAAATTCCAAAAAGAAAAAAAATGGAAGTTGTCATGTCATTTAAAAGTTCTTCTAGAACACCGTGCTGTATTTTAAATTTAAATCGAAAAGGTTTATAACTATACTAGGCGCATTATCTATCTGAGTAACAAATTGGATCAAGGAAGCTATGATTAGTGGTTTAAAAATGACTTTTAGTAATATTTTTGTAGCCCATTGTGCTTTTGATAATTTTTAACATTTAGGTTAAATTGACTGTCATTTTACGTCTTACAAATAATAACAAAATCTGTTTAAAAAGTAAAACTTTGTTCAAAATTATAATAAAAGTTTTTATTCATAAAGTGCTATTATAAACTTAAATTTAACATTACCTGAATAAAATTATGGACCAGTATTATTTTAACCAAAAAATTCTCTGTTATAGTGTTTACTTCAAAAATTTATAGAGCACTGCATTATATTACTTCATTTAAACAAAATGTTTGTAGATTGATGCTTTAGTTTTCTTTTTATGCACTTTTCTTGTTATTTCTTCTTGCTAAAGCAAATTATTTGGATTTTTTTTATAAATGTCAAAATAATGTCTTAATTGACAATAAATTTTAAACAAGATGAAAACATTCCATAAGGAACTAAATATATTCTGCCAGCCAAATAACAAGAAACAAATGACCATCAACTCAGATAGATAATGCGCGGAGTTTATAAGTTATTTTTTTAAATTTAAACGTTAAAAGTACTTTCCTATTAAAAAATGACCTGTATACTAGATTAATCCTTGAACATAATGATTCGGCAAAATAATGACAGAAATTAATTATTTTTTTGTTTAGATAGTTCGATGTTTCATTGAAAGGCTTTTAAAGATAAAATAATGATTAAAATGAAAAGTTATGAAAATACCTACAGTTTAGAATGCTGAGTTAAATCAAACCCTCGCATATAAGTTATAACGAATCACACACAGAAAACGGTTTTTTATGATAGATAGATAGATAGATAGATAGATAGATAGATAGATAGATAGATAGATAGATAGATAGATAGATAGATAGATAGTTTATTGTTTATAAGAATATTTACAATTCTATAACAATTAAGTTATTTAAGATTACATTATTTTTTTTTTACATTTTAAGTAATATTTTAAGATTTTTACCAGAGTTAAATGGTTTTTTTTTTAAGTTGTACAATAAAATGAAATTTAGTAAATATAGAAATTACCTGTTGTCTGAGCAAAGTATGTATCTGGAAAATACTATTAACAAAAGCTATTCATGTAGGATAAAAGCCCTTAGTTTAAAAATATTTGTTAATAGTCTGTATAAAAGTTTAATATGGCTTAAGTCAGAAATTATTTTATGTATTCTGGTTATACAAAAGAATTGTTGTTCCGGATGAGGAGGACTTTCTAAGATCCAAAAATTTAGAAAAATTTATGGAAAAAATAATTATTTTTAATTTTTAAGATTTTAATTTGAACTATGTTAGATATATTTTTGTTGCAAACTCCGAAATTCCCAGATATAGTTTTTCAGAAAAATTCGCGAGGTGTAAACCTCTGAAAAAAATGTGTACATCTGAATTCCTTCTAGGAGATAATCCCTTAAGATTTCCTCTGAATGTTCTTCAAGATTACCTCGAAAACCCTTAAAAATAAACAAAAAAAAGGTTCCACGTTTGGTAGAGATGAAAGCTCCTAGGATTTTATCGAGAAATTATCTCCAATGTTTCTTCCAGTTTGCACATCTGAATTCCTTAGCGATTTACCCCTTGAAAATACGACAAAGAACATGCATTTCACATGATCACACTTTTTAAACACATTGATCCCCCAAAACTCCTTACTGACCCCCGTATTATCCATGTACATTGTATATTATACGTTCCCGCGGAGACCCCGTTGAGATAATAACGTTCACAGGGTGTGGTAAAAATTTTAACCTTTTATGTTCCAACCATCAAATGTTATTATGTCCAAAGAATGACAATAGAAATAATTTTTATTTATATATTTTTTATATTTCTCAGCGAATGAAATAATAAAACTTTTTAAGGATAAAAAAATGTAAATTTTAGGTCGATCGCGATTGGAAAAAGTAAAGTATTTTTTAACAATTTACGATAAAAAAACACAAATTGAAAACTTTAAATATAAATCATTTTGTATTTTAACAAATCCCTATAATTATTGAGTGTTTCGCTTATAAGTTATAACAAATTTCGCTTATAGTTGTAAAAAGTCCATTGGGCTTGTTCGAGGGCTTGTTTTAGAGGTTTCACAGTGTATACATAGAAGGTAAATCAAACCCTCGCATATAAGTTATAACGAATCACACACAGAAAACGGCTTTTTATGTATTCTGGTTATACAAAAGGATTGTTGTCCCGGATGAGAAGGACTTTCTAAGATCCAAAAATTTAGAAAAATTTATGGAAAAAATAAATATTTTTAATTTTTAACATTTTAATTTGCACTATGTTAGATATATTTTTGTTGCAAACTCCGAAATTCCCAGATATAGTTTTTCAGAAAAATTCGCGAGGTGTAAACCTCTGAAAAAAATGTGTACATCTGAATTCCTTCTAGGAGATAATCCCTTAAGATTTCCTCTGAATGTTCTTCAAGATTACCTTGAAAACCCTTAAAAATAAACAAAAAAAAGGTGTTTGGTAGAGATGAAACCTCCTCGGATTTTATCGAGAAATTACCTCCAAGGTTTCTTCCAGTTTGCACATCTGAATTCCTGAGCCGTTTACCCCTCGAAAATACGACAATGAACATGCATTTCACGTGATCACACTTTTTAAACATTGATCCCCCAAAACTCCTTACTGACCCCCGTATTATCCATGTACATTGTATATTATACGTTCCCGCGGAGACCCCTTTGAGATAATAACGTTCACAGGGTGTGGTAAAAATTTTAACCTTTTATGTTCCAAACATCAAATGTTATTATGTCCAAAGAATGACAATAGAAATAATTTTATTTATATTTTTATCATTTTTCTCAGCTAATGAAATAATAAAACTTTTTAAGGTAAAAAAAATGTAAATTTAGGTTAATCGCGATTCTTCTTCTTTTGGAAAAAGTAAAGTATTTTTAACAATTTACCATAAAAAAAAAACACAAATTGAAAACTTTAAATATAAATCATTTTGTATTTTAACAAATCCCTATAAATATTGGGTGTTTCGCTTATAAGTTATAACAAATTTCGCTTATAGTTGTAAAGAGTCCATTGGGCTTGTTCGAGGGCTTCTTTTAAGCGTATACATTTAGTTGTGGGTAAGATTATA
The DNA here is from genome assembly GCA_958510825.1 of Brachypterus glaber. Taxonomy (NCBI): domain Eukaryota; kingdom Metazoa; phylum Arthropoda; class Insecta; order Coleoptera; family Kateretidae; genus Brachypterus; species Brachypterus glaber. Next base: position 47,802,036 of record OY294045.1, on the reverse strand, counting down.
TTAATTCACTTACCTAGTTGATTTCTTTAGGCGTATAAAAAATAAATTAAAAAGTTTCAACAGCTTAAATAACGTACCGGACAGATTCTTTCGATGACTGTTACGATTTTTAATACTCCTGAAGGACTCTTCCTATTGCCAGCACCTGCGCTAACACTTTAACGTGTCTGCGATATATTCACTGGATGCGTCTCATTTCAAAGGTTTGTATCCACATGTATCCACCATAGTTTAGTTTTGAAACATTTTAACTATCTATAATTTTTGATTTTTTCAAGACTTGACTATGCGATCTAAAGGTTTTCGGTTTTCTAAATCAAATGCAATCTAAAAGTCTTTTTTCCATACAGTTAAGTTCTTAAGATATCCCGAGAGATATCCGCACATTAGGTTGCCTCTTAATTTTTACAGATTGTTTGCGACTTCCCAGAAGAGGAGGTCATCAATTCGACATGTGCACTGTTCTTTACTCTACAATGTACAGGGTGGCAAAGAATACTGGCTCTATTTATACATTTATATATTTTTTTGTCTAAGGATTATGTATATGAGATTTTTTACTGATCACTAATAATCTATTTTCACTAAATATGTACTAATTTATTTATTTATTTATTGATTTATTTGGATAATATATAATTGGACAAATTCTTCATCTATTATAATAGATGAAGAGTTTGGCCAAGAATACTCTAAAGAATTTTCGTGTAAAAACACTTAAATTTTGAAGATGTGGGAATTAGTCGAAAATAAGAATACGAAATTGTTTTCTTCTGTTTTGCATTTTAACCGAAGTTTTCTTTTTCTTATTTTTTTTTTTCAAAATATTTTAATTTAAGTTAGATATTTTTTAAAAAATTGACTTTTTAACATTTTGGAAAAATAGAATTTTAACATTTTTAATTAAAAATACCTTGATATTTGCCAAAAGTTACTAAGATGTAAGTTAACATGTTATATTATATACATGTTATATTATACATTATTATTATATATATATATTATATATATATATATTATATATATATATATTATATATATATATTATATACATGTTATATTATACAGGGCTATTAATACTATTGATTTTTAAATGAAACACCCTGAACATTTTTAAAAATTTGGATTCTCCATTAACTTTTGTGTATTATTATAAAGTTTTTGTCGAAATTTACAGCTTTTGGCATTTCTTAAATAAAATTTTGTTTTAGATTTTTTTTATCTGGAAAGTCACTAAATCTATTCATTTTCGATCAAACATATATAGAAAAATAAAATTTATTAAAAAAAAATGTTTACTATTGATTTTACACGAAAACTAAACTTGGAAACACATTTTTTGCTTTAACTTAAATTTTTTCTTTCTTTCTATGGCTCCTCGATATCACTAGAAAGATTATGTTTTCTCTTATTATATTATTGTAATAGGTACCAAAAAGTTAATATTTATTTTCATAATCTCTTTAAAATATTATAAGTATGTAAAATAATATACGCATGGGCACGGGCCTGAAACTGCAGTGCACCGGTTCCTTTGATGATACCGCAAAACAAATGTGCGAGCGTATTATTATTTTTACAAATTTATTTTATTTTAAAGAGATTATAAAAAGAAATATTAACTTTTTGTTAAGAGAAAAAAATAATATTTTTAGTAATATAATACCAACTAAAAAGCACCGTATAATAAAGGTTTGGTAAAATTTCAGCTCAATCGGAAAGACTTTCCCAAAATGCTCTTATTCTACGCTAAACAACGTCACGTTTTTCGTTATAAAAAAAATCCTTGACAATTTTTTTTAATTTTTGGGTCTTTTTACTCCCATTGTGTCCCTAAACACGAATGATCATGATTGGTTGATGGAACGGTAAATTTTGGTTATTTCCGTTCTGGGGTCACCGTGATATGGTGATATATAGTGGTGATATCTAGTCAACAGGGTTCCAAGTTATAGGCTTTTGAAGTCAATACTTTACTTATAACATCCATATGATATTTTGATGTCTAAATAAACCTAATATAGTATTAAATATTTTTTTATATTTTTAATGTATTGTACAAATTCAAATAATAAAACTAATGTCTTAATAATATATTTTAAAACAAAACACCTAGTAAGCGTACTCGTTTTAAAATATACTATAAAACTAACGGCATTTTTAACCGGATTCAGTGATTATTAGAATGACTAGAGGGGTGTAAAAATGCCTTTATTAGCTTGCCATTATTTGTCCAACTTAGAAACACAAAAAAATATTATATAGTTATTACATAGAGTACTAACTTCAAATGCCTATAACTAGGAAATCCGGTACCTAAAGTATGTACTTAAATTAAAATTATTAATCTACATAAAATGCCTTTCTAATGACATATAATTCATTGCTGTTGAGGGTGGGCCCAAAACCTTTATAAAAATGCCCATTATCCTTTATTCGATTTTTTTTAGTTTTGTTTTGTAAAACCAGTTCATTCCGATGATACTGAGAAAAAAAAATTAAAATGATTACTTATAGTGGGTTTTATAAAGTACATTCAGACTAAGCTATTTTCAAATTGCTATACTCCGAATCCGGTTCCTTTGGGTGCTAGAAGCTCCAAAAGCTATGACAATGAGCTACCAAAAAAATCTATTTTTAACTTGGCGAGTCATAAACATTTCATTTAATACATTCATATTAAGCTATTTTTATAGTTATGCACAATCATTCTGGAGCCAAGGGGTGAGAATAGTCTTTAAAAAGTGCCTTTAAAATATGTAATACCTATTTTTTTAAAGAAATGAGAATTTATGAAATGACATTTTGATTAAATGAAAATTAAAGAGAGTTTTTAGTGTTGACAGATAATGAGAAAGAAATTGTGTAAACACTTGTAACTGGCTATAATGGTCTTGTAACCAAAGCCATAAAATTAAAAGAAGAAGAAGAAGAGAACAATGACCAACGAACTAACAACTCTTCTCTCTAGAATACGCATACCATTAATATAAAGTATCGCCAACATCTCGGTTTGTTTGTAAACAAATAGTAGTTATATTTAGCCATGGACAATAACAATTACCAGTAACTGTTATTGTTGTCTCTGTTAGAACAAAGCTGTGCTACTAAGACAGACAAATGTATATGTTGACTACGTTTTTTTCAGTTTTTACAAATGAAATGCCTATTCTAGAGAGAAGAGTTATTAGTTCGTTGACAATGACAGATAAAGTTTTTAAAGTCTTTTTTTAAATCTTAGCCTAGTGAATAATTGTGTAAAACTGTGAAAATAAACTAATCTAAATGTAATAAATGTAATTTGTTTGACTCGGTAAGTTAAAAATATATTTCACACCTTTTCGAGGCTTCTAGCATCCAAAGGAACCCGATCCAGGACCTGGCGATTTGCAAGTAGCTTCATTTGAATGTACTTTAAGACATATATAAAATACAGCTGTGAGCAAAAAATGAACTAATAATGGTCACCAGCACTTAGACTATTACACTTCCTAGTTTTTTAAGAAAAAAGAAAATATCCAGTCCAACTTTGGTGCATTTCATTATTTGCAACAATATAAAATAATCAGCATAGAATTTTCTTGGGAGTAGGGTTAATTAAACAATAAAGTTTTTCTTAACTATTTAGTAACGTTTCGGAGAACTTTTTCTCCATCTTCGGACTACTGTTAAGTTCAACTTAACTGGAGGTCATATATCTAAACAACAACATAATGGCATACAACACTGTGTAAGAAATTATTAATCCAAAAATAACAACAAAAAAAAAAACTTTACAACAATTTCCATACGAGATGACAGCAATTGCTAGCAAAAATAATTCTTCTTTCTCCCAAGAAAATTCTATACATATTACTAAAGGGTAAAAACACATTTAAAGTACAATATAAAATAATCTTCAGGTTTAATTCCAGAAACGAGTTAACCAAACTAAATAAACACAACTAATGAAAATCTTATGGTTATATTCGCGAAATACACCTAATTTTAATAAAATATCCAATATGAAAGGCCTCTTTAAATATTTAAATTTCTCTACATATTATGGTGTATTATTTTGGTGGGTACGCAATATTTTGTTTAAAGCCCCACAATTTTATTTTTAATTAAAAGCTTATTATATTATGTATTATTTTATTCTTTTTAATCTAAGATATTTTGTTAAATTGAGATAATTAAAAAACTTTCTTTGTAAGTGGCTACCCTACTGAAAATGACGGGTCTGGGCGGGTATAAATGGTGCACAAACCCGTCATTTTCAACAGGGTAAAACAAGATTTTTTTAACAATAAGTTTAGTTTTGTCATCAAATGGTTGTCAAACGTTGTCTTGTCTCTAAAACTCATAAGCAAGTATTAATGGTGGTGAGTGTATTGTTTATTAACTTTTAAGTTTTAAGTTTAAAAATATTTATATGACATAATTGTAAATCAGTTTATGATTTAAAATACTGAATAACAATATTATGTATTAAAACTCGGTAAGATATCAAAAATGTATTTTATCTTTTTCACAATAACATTACGCAGAAACCAGAATAAACAAAAACAACATTTCGTTTACTATTTTACGCTATTTTATACGGAAATGGCCTATTAAAAGTTTATGGAAAACCAATAATTTTAAAAATCTGATATTTTACACTTTGGGGTTTTTGAATATGGTCAATCGATTAAAAATATTTTTATGGAACGGTGATGAAATACCCCATATATTTTTTAATTTTTAAAATACGCATTAAATTTGCTTTATTTTAATATGTAAAATTTTATATCTCCGGTAGTTTTTGAGTTATTCAAGTTTTTAGCGAATAATAAGCAACTTCAAGCACCCCTAAACCTAAAAAAAATAATTTCTCCTTATTTTTTTTTTAATTTAGTTGTTTTTAACCGACTTCCAAAAAAGGAAGAGGTTATCAATTCGACATATGACTTGGTTCTTTTTTTAATGTTTGATCACGCATAACTTTGGAACGGAAAACGGAATTGGATGAAACTTTTTGCAACTTAAACAGGGCTTCATGAGGTGGTCCCGCTTCAATATGACGCTCGAGTAATGCCGGGTAAGCCGGATAATTAAGATAAATCTAATAATTTTAACGCAATTTCACTTAAAAACGGCTTAATTTGGCTAATATCAACCAAATTTTTATAAATATATCGTATAACTCGGATAAGCCGGATAACTTGATTAAGGGGTCACTCAAATATTACGGCAGGCTTAAAATCTTTTAAATGCCGCTAAACTTGATTCTGTGGATTATTAGTACATATAAGGAAAACAACCCATAAAAAAATGGGCTTAAGTTTTGATAATTGTTTGTTTTATGCCATATTTTTGTTAATTTTGAGAAAATTTAAAAAAATAAACGGCCATATTTAATCCGCCATTTTGAATTTTAGATTTTCAGTTATTGGTATTAATATTACCAAAAGAAGCCTTCATACCAAACTTCAGCTAAATCGAACCTTTTTCAAAAATTTAGAACCACCCTAAGAAGCAAAATTTTTTGTTTAGATTTTTTACTATTTTTTTCATAAACAGCAATTCAAAAAATGGTCCTATGCAAAAAATGCAAAATGTTGTCACTTTTTTTTTTCTGGGACCAATTTAGATGTTTTTAACCTCGACGTGTGACTTAGTTTTTTTTTATGTTTGATAACGCATAACTTTGGAACGGAAAACGGAATTGGATGAAACTTTTTGCAACTTAAACAGTAGTACAGGGCATTCATGAGGTGGCCCCGTTTCAATATGACGCTCGAGTAATGCCGGGTAAGCCGGATAATTAAGATAAATCTAATAATTTTAACGCAATTTCACTTAAAAACAGCTTAATTTGGTTCTAATATCAACCAAATTTTTAGAATATGTCGGATAACTCGGATAAGCCGGATAACTTGATTAAGGGGTGACTCAAATATTACGGCAGGCTAAAAAATGTTTTAATAATAATAATAATAATAATAATAATAATAATATTTCTTTATTTCAAGACATATCTCTACAATACATTATCATATAAAATAAAATAAGCACTATAAAAACAGGAAGTGAAATGACGTCATACATATATCCAAATACATACATGCTTATACATATAGTATGTATAATTCTAAATATCATTTAGGTTGGCATTAAAATATTCATCTATACTATACGGTTCTAACTCTACTAACAGGTTTTTTATCTCTTTCTTAAATAATTTTAGCCTTGTTATTAATTTTATTCTATAAGGTATTTTATTGAAAAATCTTATACACATGTAGTGCGGGCTTTTTTCAGTTTTAGCTAGAGAATGTTTTGGGTATGGTATATCTAGGGTTCTGGTTTGGTAAGTATTTACATCATTTGAAGTAAACGAACTTTTATGTTTAAAAAGATGCCGCTAAACTTGATTCTGTGGACTTTTTAATTAATATTAACATACCAAGAGAAAATGATAATACCATAAAGCGTTATTTGATAATTACTAACAAAGATTTTCTATAGTATTTCGTTTAAAATAAGGTTGGTTGGACTCTTGGGCGCTGAATGAATGAAAATTATTCTTAGTGCATTGTGACGTCAGCAGCTTGTCGAGATGGAAGGACAACTATTATTTAGCTTAGATCACGTTACAAATCTAAAAGTTCTGCGTCTCTAAAAAGTAAAAAATAAAAACTTTTAACAAAAAAATGAACCGACTTCTATGTATCTAAAAAGTAAAAAATAAAAAAAGTCGTTTACCAATTTCACAGCAATTAATTTTTCATTTTTTACTTTTTAGAGACATAGAAGTCGGTTCATTTTTTTTGTTAAAAGTTTTTATTTATTACGACTTTTCTGCCCTAAATATTAAAAAAAATTCTCATATTTTGCCAAATTTTAAATATTTTTTTTCAAAGTTAAATAAAAAAAAAACAGGCAAGTAAAAGTGCAATATAATAGGAAAAATAATACATAAAAAAATGGACTGAAGTTTTTATAATTTTTTGTTTTATGTCATATTTTTGTTAATTTTGAAAAAATTTCAAAAATAATTCTGTCAATTTGAATTGTAGGGTTTTAGGTATTAGCCCAAATTAGGATTAACAAAAGAAGTCTATACTAAATTTCAACCAAATCGGACATTTTTAAAAAAAATTTGAACTACCCTAATGACACAAATATTTTTTTTTATTTTTTTTACTATTTTTTGGTAATCAGCGTTGCAAAAAATGGCACTATGCTAAAAAACAGAATTTTGTCACTTTTTTTTCTGGGACCACTGTGGATCGGTGGATAGTTCTGTCCGGGAAATCTTGAAAGCACGATAACTTAAAAACGCTTTAAGCTAGAGATTTTAAATTTGGCATACAGGTATATTACCAAAAGTTCTCGCTCGGGATTGTTTTTGGTGAACATTGGGGTGCGGCAATGGGGAAAATACATTTTTTTACAAACATTTGAAAATTGGTATATAGGGGTTTTTAAGGTTGCTGAAATTGAATCTGATAATAAAATTTTTCTAACTCCTCCCCGCCATGGTGAGGGGGTAAATATTTTTAAATATTTTCGTCAAAATTGGTATATAGGGGTTTTTGGGGTTGACGATCATGAAACTGATAATAAATTTTTTCTAATTTCACCCTAGAAGTTGGGGGGTAGTTTTCGTGAAAATGTGTATACTGTAGTTTTTGAGGTTGCTGAAAGTGAATCTGATAATAAAAAAATTCACCCTCTGAGGGACGGGGGGTAGGTTTATTGAAAATTGACATATTTGGGTTTTTAGGGTCGCTAAAATTAAATCTTAAAATAATTTTTTTCTAAATCCACCCCCTGAGGGGCGGGGGTTGTTTTCGTTTTTTTTTTCATGTAAAAGGGTATTTTTTTTTAATATTCCCTTATTATTCAAAAATAATTTCCCTTCCTAAAACTGCTTGATTTCAACGTCTTTATATTTAAATAATAATAAAAACGCTTAACATGTTTTCTCTCTCAAAAAAACGCCGGATGCGACTTCTAAATATTTTTTGAAAATCTGAAAAAAATTGGTTTTTGACCTGAATGAACATTTATAAGGACTGAGACCCTAAAAAAAATCAATTTTTTTATTTTGACTGGGCACCCTACTGCCTAGTAAAAAAGCTTTCCCATTTTTCAGGAAAACTACCCCCCGCCCCTCAGTTGGTGGATTTAGAAAAAAATTATTTTAAGATTTAGTTTTAGCGACCTCAAAAACCCCACCTGGAGCTAGCAGTTTTTTTATTATCAGATACACTTTCAGCAACCTCAAAAACCACAAGTTTCACGAAAACTACCCCCCGCCCCCCTAGGGGTGGTGTTATAATTTTTTTATTATCATATTCTCTTTCAATCTTAAAAACCCGAATATACCAATTTTCTAAAAAACTACCCCCCACTCAGGGGGTGAAATTAGAAAAGTTTTATTATAAGATTCAGTTTTAGCGATCTCAAAAACCCCAATATTTAAAATTTTCAAAAAAAACTACCCCCTGCCCCTCAGGGGGTGGAGTTAGAATTGTTTTATAATCAGATTCACTTTTAGCAACCACAAAAACCCCAATATACCAATTTTCACGAAAACTACCCCCTCAGGGGTGGATTTAGATTTTTTTTAATATCAGATTCACTTCAATACACCAGTTTTCACAAAAACCTCTGCAGAGCTCTGCGGTTTACCAAAAACAATCCCGAGCGCGAACTTTTGATAACAAGCGAAAATTTTTGCAAGGGAAATGGGAAAATGGGAAAGAATTAAACAAAAAATTCTTAAAATTGCGTGTAAACTTAATAGTGCAAGATTTTAATAAATTAACAAAAAAATGTTTTTCTTTACTTGAATAAATTAAGTGAGCCATATTGAAAATGACTGATCTGCGCGGTATAAATGGTGTACAAACCGGACTTGGGCGGGTGAATTTCATCTGGTCAAGTCCGGTTTATGCAAAATTTATATCAGCCAAAACCCGTTATTTTCAATAGGGAGTTACTCTGTTAATTCCTGGATGAGTCTTGTGAAGAAATTTTCATATTATCTGCGTATGAATAAAAACGACTTTTTATGAATTGCATATCATATATATTAAATCAAAAAAGCAAGGAACCTAAGTGCGGTACACAGTTGAAACTTTACTTTAATTTCCAATATCCATTGTCCCTTTCTGTGCACATTTTTTTAAGTTAAACTCGGCTGAGCAGCTACATTCTTTCGATTTTTGCCCCTCGTTCTGTTATTGGCATTTTGCAGCCCATAAATTATTGTAATAACAATACTATGTTTTTTGGCTGATGCGGCCACTGCACTTTTTCATACAATGCCTGAAAAAGATAAAAACAATAATTATAACACTGTGCGAAAAAATCGGGGTTGATCGTTTAGGCAAGAGATCTGTCAAGGTAATTCGAAAATATAGGTCTAATATAGTTGAGGGGCGCCGGACTTTACAGCGACAAAATAACCCCGAAGACCATTACTGCGCAGTCCATTACCGCCATCGCCATTATCACAACAAGCCATTACCGCGCATGTCCTTTACCGCGAAGACCATTACCGCGCAGTTCATTACCACGAACGGTCTTTACCGCGTATGACTTTTACAGCGAAAATCGTTATAGATTATTTTAATTTTATGTAAGGCTATTTCCGTGGGATTGATGGCAGTTTGGTTTAGTTAGTTTTGGTTTTAGTTTGGATTTTTAAAACCCTTCTATTCACTTCACTTCCATATGTATATATATAGGTATATATGTAGGTATATTTGTCCTAAAATTTGCCAAATGCTTTTTCACCCACTTAGAATAGACTTAGAGAGCTGAAATTTGGTATACATGCTTATCTGCCCTAACAAAATAATTTAACATAAAATTTACCCCCCAACCCCTAAAATATCAAAAACCTTTTTTTTATCCACGTGAGTTAATTTAAAATTAAAATTGGGTTACGTACTCATCCCATAATAATAAAATTTTACTATAAAAAAAACAACCGTCAACCCCCCCTCATCACCCCCCATGCGGCTGAAGGGCCCTCTCTGTTATACCTACTTAGAATAAACTTAGAGAGCTGAAATTTGGTACACATGATTTTCTACCCTAACAAAATAATTAAATATAAAATTCGTTTTTGTAAATTGGTATATCTTGTTTTCTACTTTTTAGTTATACATAATACGTAATCAATAGAAGGGTTTTAAGTTTAAAAACTTGTTTTTTATATAGTTTTGTTATTGATAAAGTGAAACGTTTACTAAATGTACCCATATATCTGTGTTTGGGTTTTTTATGTGTGTTTTTTTTTAAATTTATATCGACTGATTTGTATAAATCGCTGATTAATAATCAGTTTAGTACGAATCGTCATGTCGAAAAATTGCTAGGGACAAAGACCTCGCTGCATATAAGCATTTCATATACAGGAAAGAAAAGACTGTTAAAAATAAAAAATAAATTAAGTGCGTAAATTACGATGTGCTTTGTTGCAAGGGGCGTTTGCATACTTCAGACGGAAATGTTTTAAATAATAATAACGTTTATTGCCCAAAGTTCCAAACTAACAGGACATTTAAATAATACATTAAATTATTCTATAGATAACAATAGATAATAGATAACAATAGATCTTAAACTAGAAAAGTTAATATCACAATGTAATGAAATTTCATTAAAATTATTACACATTAAGTAAATTGGTGATTTGTACAATAAATTAATGTTACTGAATCTACGCTGTACAGATTATATTCTATCTATATGAATATTGTAATATGGGCACCAAATAAGGGACCCATATTCAAGTTTAGATCTGACAAATGAATAAAACAAAACTTTAAGACAATCACTATTTGTGAAGTTTTTACAACTTCTGTTAATAAACCCAAGCATTTTTAGTGAAGACTTTACAGTATTTGAAATATGATCTTTAAAAGATAACATTGAGTCAAAAGTTACTCCCAGGTCTTTGATTGTATTAACTCGCTCCAAAACGACACCATTAATGTTGTAATGAAATATAATTTTTTAAACCTTTCTAGTGAAACTCAGAATTTTACATTTAGATATATTCAGCTTTAAATTATTTTTTTACACCACAGATACACAGCTTCAAGGTTATGTTTCAAGAAAATACAATCAAGAATAGATTTGATTGAAATATATATTTTTAGATCATCAGCAAATAAAAGTTTAAAGCTTCCAATAAAATTTAGCAAGTCATTAATGAAAATCAAAAATAACAAGGGACCCATATTGGACCCTTGTGGTACACCTGAAGTAGCTACAAATGTATCAGATTGATAGCTGTTTATTTCTACAAATAAAATTCTGTCCAAGAGGTAACTTTCAAATAACTGCATGAGTTCACTATTAAAACCAAATGTTAATAATTTATTTAATAGTACGCCATGATCAATTTGATCAAATCCTTTCTGTACATCAGTATCAGTCAGCCAGATACTGCGATAATTATGCCAGATTTGAGACAGTAGAGCGTTTTTCAACAAAACCATGTTGAAATGAAGATAAAACATTTTTTATCTGAGAGTAAATCTTATTATAAATAATACTTTCAAACATCTTTGCAAAATTACATAATATAGATATTGGTCTGTAATTTATAATATTTTTTGGATCACCATTTTTTAGCACTGGACATACGCGTGAAACTTTCCAAATATTAGGAAATGTTCTATCTACAATGGCACGATTAATTATTTTAAAGAAAAATATAAAGTTAGGGATATTGAAATTATAGGTTTATTTATTGGAGCACGGGGTACAATTACAAATTTTTTTATATCTTTTTGCAAAAAATTCAAAATTCCAAATAAAATTGTTAAAAATATTGCACTGGATGCTCTAAAATATTCAATACAAATTCTTAGAAATCACCTATATACTAGAGATTATAGTGTATAAGTGTTTCATCACTATTATACTTGAGGTTTCTGTATGTAGGTGATTTATTATCTTTGTTTTTTTTTTTTTTTTTTTTTTTCTCTCTGAAAGAATTTAATCTTTGAAGGTGTTCTTTTTTCGAATCCATTATTCGATTCTTTTATACATATTGTTTTATTATTGTTGTTAATTTTTTAATGTTAAGTATTCCTTGTTTTTTACAGACCAATTTTTTTTTGGTAGGACGTTATATGTAATTTATGTATAATAAATATATTAAATTAAAAATACTACACAAAGGTTTTGATAAAGCAACAGCGCAGTGCTTTGCCAAAAAACTAGGAATTTTATCACAACCATATGTCATCTTATTTTTTAATTTTTTAGCAGCAGTAAAAACGTCTTGTTCAGTAATATTATTTAAACAAACATTATTGCAGTTATTCTTATTTTCATAATTATTACTATTATTTGCAAAATTAGACTTTGTATCGCAAAATACCTACTAAACATACTTACAATACCTTCAAGGGAGTAAAACTGATAATCTTCATGGTACATGCTACCTAGTATCCGCGAGGTAGCTTTTTTCCCTTCAACATATTGCCAAAATTGAGTTGAATCATTTTTCTTGTTATTTTGTATATCTTGTAAATATTTTTTGTAAGCTTCAGCTATAAGTTGTTTAACTTCCCTTCTTAATTCGCTAAATTTATCGTAATAAAATTGACTGTTTAACTTTTTGTATTTTTTATGATAATATTCTTTTTTGTTCAGTTTATTTATGATATCCCTAGAATACCAAGAAGGGAAACTAGTAATGGCCACAACCCTGACCCAGGAGCTATATCATTTATAACTGTTTGATTGTTTTCTGCAAAATATTTATTTTTTTTAGTTAATCTTTTTTTCTTCAAAAAAAAATAAAATAAATATGCGCGGCAATGGTCCATGCCCGGTATTGACCCCTTCGTTGTTATTTTCTTCGCGGAATGGCTTTCGCGTTAAAGTCTATGCGCGGTAAAGTCCATGCGCGGTAAAGTCCACGCGCGGTAATGGTTTCGCGGTAATGGCCTGCGCTGTAAAGTTGAGTCCCCAAGCGGTTTCGCTACTTTAGGTCATTTAAGTGATATTTTTTAATTTTAAGTTTTTAATTCACGCTAATATGCAAGACCCATTTTTCAATATAGTGTTTCAAAACTTTGGGAGGTAAATTCCTATCAAAATACATGAAAAAAAAAGTACAAAAAAGCTTTGTAAGGGAGCTACGGTTCTTTAGTGACAACCTCGCAAACTAGATTTTTGTTAATTATCTCCGGGACCCTTTAAGTTACAGAAACAAGTTTTTGCTTGTGTTTTTATACTAATAAGGCCTACTAATATATAATAATTTTATGCAGTGACTTAAGTCAAGTGCGTGCCAAACTGGGTGGCTCAAGCACTTTTTTGCCCAATTCTTTTTTCAGTGTAACTTTTTTGCTGTTTTTTAGTTTAATTATGATCTTATACGTATAATGTAATGATAAGACTCACTGTTTATGAAAAAGATGCAATTAAAAGTAATATCTTAGGCTTTATTTACTAAAAATAAAAAACAATCCGTAAAAATATGTAATGCTTCGCATTTCATAGTATAATCTTCACTGAATAGTATGTTGCGTATTTTTTTCGATATACTTCCTAAATTATATTTGCTTTGATCTCGTGATCGTGATCTCGGGATCTCCGCTATAACTTTTTTGTTGAGAAGCTTTTTTTTTCAAAATTGGTAAGACTTTCACAAACAATATATAGGCCAATCAAAACCTTGCATTTTTAGTTTCTTGACCAATCAGATCAAAATTAATCTGATAATTTTGGCACAATGCAATTATCACTTGGTTACTATGGAAACAAGAAACTGACAGTTACTGACATCTTATTAAAGTTATATTTTTTGAAACATCCGAAAAAGAAACTATGATTTTGAAAAGCTTTTCCTCCGAAATGGTGTGGGTTAGCAACATCCTGTTCCGGTCTCGGTGCTCCAAATATCTAAGAAGAGTTGGTAAAGATTTCATCAAGAAACGAGTTGTAAGAGAGACATTATGGGTGAAAATCTGTACATTTATAAAGGTATAGAGCACTTTTTATGATAATATGAATAATATAAAGTACAACAAAGTAAATTAAAGCTTAAACATGTAAACTACGTTTACTTAAAATTATTGTTTTTGAACATATGTAAAATATATGCCCCCTTAGCCATTGAAGTAATATCCAAAAGCAAACTAAATTTCAAATAAGATAAAATATTGATAAGAAAGATTGTCCAACATATTTGTAAGTTCGCAGGATAAACGAATAAAAAGATTGAGGGTGAGTTTAAAAAAAAATCAAAATTATCAAAAAAATATTAAAAATAAATAAAATACAACAAAATAAAATATTTACAATAAAGATTGTCCAACATATTTTTAAGTTTGCAGTATAAAAGAATTCGACTATATCGTAAAGTACCAAAGTACCTATGAAAATTTATAATATATGAAGCTTATAGAGAATTTCAAGAGCTACAAGTTTGCTCATAACCACTTTTATCCTCCGATTAATAATTTGGCTGAAAATTGAAAAAACTAATTTCACCCCCAACATGGCCATTTTTGAATATTTATAACTCGATTAGTATTAATATATTAAAAAAATTATTCACAAAAATAATTGTTAAAAATTTTTTCTTTAACAAAATTGGTTATAACCAATTTTGTTATATAAATATGAATTTTTATCGCAAGATGCATACTTAGCGTCCCATAAATAATTTAGCTGAAAACTGGAAAAAAACAATTTCACCTCCAACATGAGTATTTTTGAATTAACTGGATTGTTATTAATATATTAAAAAAATTATCTTAAGAAAATTGTTGGAAATTTTCTCCTTAAAAAAAAGTTATATGCAATTTTATCGTAAGATGCATATTAAGCAACTCACCCCTAAAATTCAAGATAGCGGACACCCTTTACGTAAATCACCCGGTGAAAAACTAACAGAAATGTTCTGTTACCATCCACTACTACCCTTTAAAATATTTAAAAAAATTAAAAGCCCGTGTACATTTATTATAATATACAGTTATTATTTGACTGGACTATTAGTATTAATAATACTAATGTGTAAACCATCCATAATACTGTATTATGGATGGTTTACCCAGTGATTAAGACTAAACTCACTAAGAATTCGACCAATGAAATTAATTATTTGACACATTTTATTGATAAAATTCTTAAATTAGTATTAATGTTTGAAAAAATTAACCTTCAGTTGAAGGTAATTTTTGTTCTGATGTTATATTTAACAGTAGGTAATGTTTTTACATCTATTTTTTTGGTTGGCGGAATATTATCTTTAATTGTTTTTATTATTTTAATTATTCTTTTCAAACTATCTGTTTAAAGGAAAGAAATTCAAAATGTATTGATAATGCATTTTGTGTTGATTACTTACATCGTTCCTTCTTCCAATTCTAGGAACAGATTTACTAGCTTTTAAAAAAAAGTTTTCAAAGTCAGAATTTGCGTGTCTATTTCTTCCAATTCTTGGAATACTTTTTGAAGCTTTTAAAAAAAAGCTTCCTCTTTCACAACTTATTAACTGAAACAGACAATGACTGATGATAGCTATCCACAAAAAGCCGCGTGAAGTCATAATTAAATTTTAAGCATAAAACTATAGTTTTTACTCAAGTTAAACACTATTTATATAGGATCTAATTTTAAACTTATTTGCATATTTATTTTATTAAAGTAGCACAAATAATGCTGTGACTAGCCTTCCGCTCCGGGATCCATGTAAATCTAGATAAATTCCGATGAATGACAATAATTTGCACCTTTATAAACTTTGGGCTTTGTAAACTGATAGTAGGGGAAAGGGGGCACAGTGAGTCATTGGGAACAGTAAATCGTTGACTATAACTTTACCAATATTAGTTTTTGAAACGCGGTTTGTTTAGTACTATAGACCAAAAGCCTATAGTAGACGTTTCTCTTGATACAGAGTCAGTTGCCGGCAAATTGGCAAGGCGTCAGTGCGAAACGGTGACTGCTAAAAATAAGTATGATAATCTTTTAATTATGTATATTTTCACGTAAATTCTAGTACAATTTGGCATTTTTATATTCTTTGTTGACTTTCAAAAAAATGTGTTAACACAGATTTATTATACATTTTTTATGTCCACTTTGAGCTGGTCTGGTTAATAGAGGGACACAGTGTGTCAAAGACCGATGAGGCTCAGTGGCTCATGATACACTATGCTCCAATTATGATTATCGGGCATACCTGATATGTCCACAGTTCCTTTAAGCGAATGTTAATATTACTTCCTCCTAATTTGACGGGAAAATCAAAACGTCAAAAATTAATTTAACATTGTTTTTCAAGGTTTTGATTTACGTTAATTTAGTTTTTAGTTTTCGTTTGGACTTTTTTAGTACATAATTACAACTTCGAGGAGATAACCCCTCGACAAAAAAGTTGATCCCACTACTGCCAAAATTACAACTTTCATATTTTTAACCCATGAAATTTACAACTTTTTCGAATGTCAAGATCCACTACTGCTAAATTACAACGTTTTCCCTTCCATTAAAAAAGCTGATGACAAGAAAAAAACGTTTTTACTAAGTAGTGTAGTAGTAGTAGTTGTACAAGCAGTACTGTTAAAATTTTTATATTTTTAACCCGTGAAATTTACAACTTTTTCGTATTTCAAGATAGGTGGGGCGAAGGTTCGTGTTTTTCACGTCGACAAACGGTATTACAGATCTCTCTATTTCTTCAATTTCTGGTAAACATTCGCTCAAATCAACGTCCGTTACGTAACATTTTCCTAGATGTGGCATTGGCAAAATTTAGACGAGTTGGTAAATTATTGAGAGCGATGGGAGGGAGAAAAATGTTTTGGGAGTTGGCAACTTGTGCATAGACGAGTTGGTAAAATGTGTGTCTCCCCACAATATTTCTTATTCGGCCTATCCCTGGCTATGTCCACACCATTTAGCCTAGATTTTATATGTATAAATTTCGTTGAATTCATACTTGTGACTTGATACCTATTTAGTAGGGATTTATATGGATCCCAAAGCCGGAAGGTTAGTCACAGTATAAAACAATATAATGCAATAGAATGGGAAAAAGTATTGTGATCGGATAAAATTTGATATAGAATAACTTCCTTATGGAAAGGTAAATTAAGTGCCCAAATTTATTTTGTGCAGATGCGCATTTTTCCCAAAAATAATGGTTTATAAATGGAATTAATCTGAGAGCCCTGACAACTAGAGTTAACAATTATTGGGAGATGTTATATTTAAATATTTATTTTTAAATTTTAAAATTACATAAAAGACTAGAGTTTAGTTTATACCAAATTAATTTTACAATTTTAAAATAAGTTATAAGTGACTTAATAAACTATCACCAAATTAAAAATTGGGCCAATAATTTTACGTCATATTTTATCTAGTATTTTACTAAGGAGTTAAATTTTTCAAATTTTATTTATTTTGGATTTAACTGTAACTACCTAGTAAGCTTCGGTGCTCTTGATCCAAATGGTCTATAGAATAGAGGCGACGTCAATTTTCTAATTTTTAGAACAACTAACATTATTTTTCGCCTAATGCATATTGTATCTAAATGTATATTTTCTAATCATTTTATTGCATAATTCAAGTTTTGACTAATTCTTTTGTACACAAAACAAAAAAATTATCTAAAGTTACTTTTTACCTAATTAAGTTTTGTCTAAATGGTATATTTTCTATTCATTATTTTTTCTAATTATATTTTAACAAATTTTTATATTAATTAACCTTTAAAATTTCTAATATTTCTTTCTATCTCATAGTAAAATAATATAATTCAACATTTTTCCTGATTTTATTTTTGACTTTCTAAATAATGTTATTTGAATATATATTTTAGCCGAACGTATTTTTTCCGGAAAGCTATTTTTCCGAACATGACAGCTGACAAGAGATGGCGCAAGCGTCGCATTATTTTTATTGTTTACCTGTATTGAATTTATGATTTGTGTTTAAAATATTTAGGTAAATAATGAAAATGTTAATTGTTTTTTCTAGTTTTTCATAGCCTTAATTTCACGTCATGGTGTTCTTTTAATTAACATTTTCATTATTTACTTAGGTAAATATTTTAAGCACAAATCATAAATTCAATACAGGTAAATACAAAAAATAATGTGACGCTTGCGCCATCTCTTGGCAGCTGTCATGTTTGGAAAAATAGCTTTTTGGAAAAAAATACGTTCGGCTAAAATATTTTTGATGCAAATAATGTTAGGCGTATTTTTCATTAGGTCACTTTAATTAGATAGCCAAAAATAAAATTAGGAAAAATATATATTACCTTATTATTAGATAAAAAGAAAATTTTGAAATTTTTAAAGTAAAAATTTGAAAAAATACTATTAGAAGAAGGCAAATTTAGGTAAATAATTGAATTAGGTAAAAATTAAATTGAATAATTTTTTGTTTAGTGTACAAAAGAATTATTCAAAAATTTAATTAGGCAATAAAATTATTAGAAAATATACATTTAGATAGAATGTGCATTAGCGAAAAATAATGTTAGTTGTTCTAAATATTAGAAAATTGACGTCGCCCCATATAATATGGATTTTCTGTATCATAATATCGAAAATTAAGTCTAATAACTTATTTATATGAAAAGTGGCTTTAACTTTTCGTTAAGTTCCTCACCAATTGAATTTGCTATGTAAAGTTTTTCCGCTTCAGCGCGTTGGATGATCTTACACTCTTCATTGATTAAGAAGAGAGCACACGGCGGGCTGCAATGAACTTTAAATGCAAAAATCGAGAACACTTAATTTGACTCTTGTTTAATGTTTCCTACATCTTTACGATTAAATTAAAACCAAAAAGAGTTAAATCCGTAGGGCGCTTTTTGAGAAATCTTCAAATTTTTGCAAAAACCGGCAAAAAGCCAAACAATATGTTTTCTGTTTTCGTTTTATAAAATTAGCTATATGACACTCAAATATGTTGAAATGAGCTTTATTATGACACTTTTTTATTGCATTTTTCCACGTTCTATAAAAAAAGATGAAAAAAAATTTAAAAAATCGGTTTGTTATGGTTTTGGTCTTCAGAAGATAAAAAGTATAAAAACTCGTTTCATAAGACGTTTTTAAGCACTCGTCAATTATTTTTTTAATATAATATAAAATGTAAAATTACCTTAAAACAATATTTTAAAAAATAAGCTACTATTTAAGCGAAACAAAAAAAATCCTACTATAAAAGCTTGGCTTTTTGCCGGTTTTTGCCCAAACGTTAAGTTTTTTCAAAAAGCGCCCGACGGATTTTGCTCTTTTTGGTATTAAATTATTCGTTTCGATGCGGCGAACATTATTTAAGAGAAACATTATGTGTTCTTGATTTTCGCATTTAAAATGCATTCAAACTCACCGTGGGTATCGATGAGAAGAGAGAATAATTTTCTCCATCAATGCACTCTTGCATCAGCTTCTCACTCCAATGTGCTATTTTTATATGTTTGCTTAATTCTGAAATGTAATTTTCCTTATTTGTTACAGTATTTAATTTTTTTCTTCTTTTATATTCAATAGTTAATAATTTTAAACGATCCTAAAGAAATCAGCTGGGACATGACACATGTCAATTTTAATATTTGGTAAAATATATTAAATTTAAATAGAAAAAAAGTATTATTAAATGTATAAAAATACCTCTAGATGTCCAATGAAGATGTATTTAAGGAATGTTAATCGAGACAGATGTTAGAGGTGGAAAGAAACCAAAGAATAATAAGTTGAAGTTTTCCTAAATTTGCTGTATGGTTATATTTATTATCATTTTCTTTCTCAAAATTAATGGAGAGCCCCTAGCACAAGCTTAGGCTTATTTGTGGCTCTCCATGACTTACCGTGTATAGTATCATATGAATAAATAAATAAATAAATAAAAAAAAAAAAGTTGCTAAATTTTATGACGCCATAACTAACTATGTTAGGTTAGTTATGACGTCATAACATTTAGCACCTCAGCTGATTTTGTCAGGATCGTTTAATAAAAATTTAAAATCAAGTTGTAACCTTGTCCGACAAAAATTTTCGGGCAATACCGTTGTGGAACGCCCTAAAGTTAAGTGTCCCAAAAGAAGTTGTTTGACTAGACATAAAGGACACATATACAAAGTGTCAACGGTGAGGTAATAAAAAAAAGTCTACTGGGCGTGGGCTATATTTACTATATCGTTAAAAGTGCAGTGTATCTTGTGAAATAAATTTTATTTGATTTTAACAAAATAATTTTAATTTTATTGGTTATATATTTTTAACACTGTAATTTAAGAAACGACAAATTTTTAAGTTAAAAGAATAGACTGATATTTGGATACCTAATAAATTTTTGTTATCTTATTAAGCTCTTTGGCAGAGCAACTTTTTGGTCAATGTAGAAGAAAAAATGTAAGCTTTCCAAAAAGTAAAAAAATAAAGGGTCTAAAAATAAAATAAATAGTTTCCGGTCCAGTCTATCCAATAATTTATTTCTAATTTAAATTGACACCCCTATGATACATTTTAAAATTCAAATAGATCAATTAGTATTCATAGCACTAAAAATAATTAAGTACAAGTTCTGAATTATTTATTTAACAAATTCGCTACTACATTTTGAGGCTATAACGACTGAATTTGTGCAAAAAAATCTCACTATGCTTGGCAGTTAGAACGCGTGGTGCTGAGCGAAAAATTATAATTATCCATTAAATTCCTAAACACGCTGTGAATATATGTAATACTACGCATTCCATTATATACTTGAGAGCAAAAAAATCGATCCACCTAAAAAATTGCAATTTTTTACATTCAAATATTTCGAAAACTACTAACTGATTCTTTTTTTGTTTTAAATTTAAAACATTCTCTACTTTTGTTTTTATTTAGAATGATTAAGAAAAATATATTTGTATTAACAGCAACAAAAAATGTACCATCTTCTAGTACTTGCATGGTACGCCACTGCAACTGTTTATCAAACTGATAATTTATCTCTTATTGTAGCAGTTTTAATAAATATTTTCCTTTTTATTTTTTTATATTTTTACTTCTGGTTTAGGAGATATCAGGATTTTCCTGAAAGTTGTAATTTTTTCCGTTAACTCAAAAAGTACTATATCAGTAGAGTTATTGTTTTTTGTTTGAAGGTCAAGTCTTTTACTTCTTCTTCTAGAGTTTATTCATCCCGGGACAAGTTTCTATTGCCGTCTGACGTTGGCTCAATGGTGATTTCGCAGAACAGCCGCCGGATTTTTTCTTTTACTCAAGTTTATCAAACCCATTTTATGTTTTTGATAAACTTGATTAAAAGAAAAACGTAACTCGGTTAAGCTTCAAACGTAACTCAATCAAAATCATGTAGTACTTTTTGAGTTAACTGAAAAAATGATATTTTTCAGGAAAATTCTGATATTTCCTAAACCAGAAATAAAAATATAAAAAAAATAAAAAAGAAAATATTTATTAAAACTGCGGCAACAAGAGAGACATTAACAATTTGATAATTATTTGAACTGGAGTACCATGCAAGTCCTAGAAGATGGGAAAAAAACATATCTGTACATTTTTTGTTGCTGTTAATACAAAAATACTTTTTTCAATCATTCTAAGTAAAAACAAAAGCAGATAATGTTTAAACTTTAAAACAAAAAAAGTCAGTCAAATCCATTAACCCTTTGGGGACTAGTGGTCCCATATTAACAGATTTTTTTTTACATGATATTTTTAAATTATATGTCTGTTTTTTTAATAATTTTACTATACATAATATGTATATTATAGTTATTTTAATTTGTATTTTATTTTGACGTATTGATTCTTTTATATGTAATGTATACTGTGAGCAATAAATATTTTTCTATTCTATTGATACCACCTTTTAATGATTTTTTATGAACGTTGTAGCTTAGTGATAACAAGCGGGTAACCAGTGTGTAACGTTATCATGTAGACTGTGATACCAACTATTAAATAAAATATTGTTCCTATCTTTAAACATCACTTAATCTGTAGAAACCGACACTAAAAAATCACAGTGAGTGCACACTTGCTGCTGCAAGTTTGTTTATTCATATGTTTGATATTTTTAGTGACTGGAAAGTGAATAATAGTCATGAAAATGGAATAATCATATTCAGCGTCTTTTTCAAAAAAATATGTCTACTTGCAGCAGTGGTTCTTATGGTAGATTAAATTTTACCAAATAACGCAACGGTTTTTGCATGTTTGCTTCACAATTCTTCACCTTGCATACAAAGGGGCTTATCTCAAATATTTTTAATTTTTTAAAAAACTGGGAAACTTAACTGAAATTTTATAATAACAATTTTAAAATATTTTTCCTGTAAAATACAAATACAGACTATAGTCTGGTCAACAAGTGCTTTTTGGACCATCTTTTTTCTATGGTAACCGAAAATTGTGAGCGAAGTGTCATTCGATTCGTAATAGCTTTTAAAATATATTTGAAAAAAAAAGTTGGGGCTGCGAAAATTGCAAAAAGTTATAAACAATTTAATAAAAAAAAAGAGGGGTTTGGTTTTTCGCGAATATCTCGAAAATTATTGCAGATATCCAAAATCGGAAAAAAGATCCAAAGAGAGCAGTAAATTTCCTAAAAAAGCCTTTCCTCCCGGAACTGTAGCAACAATATTTATAATTTTAATTGAGTAGTGACAATACGCTTGATAACGGGTCGTTTGGCATGCCCGCGCGTCGCCCGGTTCGTAGGCTTAAACAAAACAAAATATTTTAACTAATTAAATATGAATATTAAGGAATGAAAAAAATCAGGCACTTGCTGGGCAGTTGAATAAACAATAATCCGTTGGTAAAAAATTTTATCTCAATTTTCTTATTAATTATGCCTTTGTTAATTAACAAAATTTTCCAAGTTGGAAGTTAACAAAAAAAATCTAGATATATATTTTTCTTTTTTGGAGCTATTTTTTGAAGACTATAGAAAAGATCCTCGGTGGAAAAATAAAAAAAATATACATTTCCATTTTTTTTATTAATAATCAAAGATACTGAAAAATTAAAGGCGTAAATAAAGCATTGCACGGTGGTGGAATTTCCTAGATTGATGGCCAAAATAGGGAGAAACAAAATTAATGTAATCGAAAAAACGAATGGTAGATCGTTTGTATAACACTTCAGTGCATGTAAAAATCATATTCCTAGTCTCCCTAAAGGCATGATTAATTTTTGCTAGTACCTTAAACTTTGACTTTTTTTAAGGAAAAATTGATTTCATCGGCTACCAAAAAATACCTTACTTTTAAGCTGACAATTTAACCTCTTCCTGAAAATAATTACAAAATGTTCATGCTCATTCTAGAAGTATTAAGCTAAGTTTTCATGAAAAAAAGTTTATTATATGTATATGTATGTATGTATGTAATAGTTTTTAATCTAGGGCAATTTAAATTCAGCTATGCAAATACGATTTTTTTTTGAACAGAGATTTGGTTGCTGATTAATCGTGATTAAGTTAAGATGGAGACACCGTTAGAAAGCCTGAACTTTTAGCTAGATTCTGGCGCAAAAATTCGTACCACGTTTTGCCCCCATTTTGAAAAAAAAAATAAAAAACTGTAATGATGCATTTTTTGAAAAAAAAAAAATAATAAAAATTATTAAAAAAGTGACCAAATCCTAACTATAACTTCAAAATTGCTCAAAAATGATTTAATCACGAACGATATAATTCAATACTATAAAATGGAATCGATTATTATAGGTTTTCGACCACTAGTTTTTTTAATTTTAATTTAATAAGATTATTTTATTATTTTTAATATTAGTCTTGCAAGTATTTTGGACTTTTTAAGTAAGTATTAGGGTGCCCAGTCAAAATTAAAAAATGAACTTCTTTAGGGTCCCACCCCCTATAAATGTTCATTTAGGTCAAAAACCAACTCTCAATTTTTTCAGATTTTTAAAAAAATATTTAGAGGTTTGGGCCATTTTTTTGAGAGAGAAAACATGTTAAGGCTTTTTATTATTATTTAAATATAAAAACGTTGAAATCACTCGATTTTAGGAAGGGAAATTATATTTGAATAAATAAAAAAATACCCTTTTACATGAAATGGCTCTACCAGGGTAAAAACATTGTAAAACTTTTTAAAACGTACGAAGCTTATTTATGCTACAAAAAAGATTACTTTTTTTCTCATGGGCCGTTTTTTCTTTAGAAATTCATTGATAAGTACCAATTGACGCCCCATATTTATTTTTTTAAGAAAAAGTACTGGAAGTCCAAAAAAAAATCAGAGATATCATAAAATGTAAAAAATCACTTTATTTCGACAAAAGAGATGATATTTTATTGGCCAAAAAGCATAATAATATGTACAAATTGCTTTGAAATGTGTTTATTTTTATGTAACAGAGTGGTCACCCTGTATATATTGAGTATTTTTATTTTATTATTATTCTAAGGGAGAAACTTATTGTTCTAAACACGAAGTTTGCTTTTGCAGATGTTTATCTTATATTTGGTACTCTTAGATTTTACGTAATTGAGGCGTTTACATAAAAAGGGTGTACATTTTTATTAGACTAATTAATTGGTTAATTCGGTTTTCTTAATTAATAAATATGGGAATATCTTTAATAATGTTGTTTTAGATACTGGCAATAGTTAGGGACTGTTTGTAAAAATGGTTACTTCGAAGCAATGTCATGAAAATCAATATCAATCAAAATGTAGAAGTTTTTTTAATCATTGCTCTTAATTAAATTTAAATTCATTTTCAGTGATTTAAAGTAATTTTTCAATTAATATTATTTTTATAATAATATAACTTTTTGGCAAAAAACTCCTCAGATATTTACGTTAATAGTTTTATGACTGGTATATCGGCATCTTTGGGAAGGGACGTTTTGCCTGTGTATAGTTATGGTCAAAAATGGGATTCGGAAATATGTAGTCTTCTAGTTAAGTTGGGTCTTAAGGGAATTTTAGAATTAACGTAATATGTGAAAATTTAAAGTCGCGAGTATAGAAATATCTGAAGGGTAAAGATACTATGTTAAGCTTAACTTAACTTAATTAAAATATTTTGTTGTTTTTATTTGTTTTTAACTTTTCATTTTTTTCTTTCATTAAATTCTTTTCATTGTTGTTTAATCCTTTTGTTTTATTGGCAAGATATATTTTAATTAATTTTAAATATATTTGAAGTTTTTTTACCTTTCACATTTTTATATAAAGTTAGTGATATATGAAGTCATCGAAGAAACATCTAAGAAAGTCAGATAAGTATTAAGTAGTAATTAGATTCTTATATTAACATTTGTTATCATATGATATATGATATTGTGATAATATTATGTAATATTATTACTGGTGGCACGTTACCCAAATAGCAACTATACAGCTATTTGTATTTGATACGCCTCCAAATAATAGTGTGTGGTTCTAAATTAATGTCTTAGATAATTAATATTTTTCTCTTTAATTGGGACCAGCACCCTATTACATTTATAACTGAGTATTGCGGATTTTCTTTTTTTTTCAGATTTTTAAAAATAAATGTCCTATACTTTAAAAAAAAATTATATAACTACATAATATCACATACTACAAGGCATTTTAAAAACATTTTTTATTTATTTGCTACAAAATTGATATTTTATTGCAATTTAATGCATTTTTTTAACTTTTATTGAGATATTTAATTATTTTTTGGACATCCTGCACTTTTTTGCAAAAAAGTAAATATAAACACTGAATTCGGACATATTGAAGAATACCCTAGAAAAAAGAACTCTTTGGAAAAAATTCTAAGTGTATTTTTTCTAGCCTTTATTAACGTCATGTGTCCATTTTTAGCATTTTTACCCCATAAAAAATCCGTTTTATTTTTGTAGAGGGGCATAAAAATTGAGAATATTCCTTTATTATCCAGAAATACTTTTTTATTCCATAAACGCCCAATAACAAAGTTTGTTTATCCTTAAAAAAATAAAAACCGTTCACATAATTTTCTATTTAAAAAAGCGTAGGGCGGAAACTCAAATATTTTTTAAAAAATCTAAAAAAAAATCAGGGTTGTTTTTTCACCTAAAGAAACAATTTTGAGGGGTGGGACCCAAACAATTCCGTAGGTCCTGCAGGACTTTTTGCCCTACCTAGTAAGTAGTTTACGTAAATATTATATTAACCTATTAGATTAACAAATCTTAAAGAACAAGCTCTTTCTTCCATTTAAAGTGTACCCAGAAGAGTCTCGATTCCACTTTTTTTAAATTTAAGTGTGAATTGGATTGGTTAAATTAGATGTAATTAAATCTGAAAATTATCCAATCATTGTTATTTAACGTAATAAGAAAAATCCCAATTATTATTAAATTATACCCAATTAGTTAAAAATATTGTGATAAAAAATAATTTCCAATAATGATTTCTCGGATCTTGTTAAAGTAAATTTATTGATTGAACTATAGGTAGTGTTGCCGCCTAAAGCGATAGTTATCGCCAATAAATACCTCTCGTATCGCAATTACGATACGATATTTTAAAAATTATCGTCTCGCACAAACGATAACGAGAGGCCTCTCGTTATCGCCTACCTCTCGCTATAACGATACTTATCGTTCCACCGTAAAAGTTGAATGTTTCAGCCATCTAATATTAGTTAAATGAATTTGACTCAAATGTCACATTTAAAAAGAATATGTCAAAAATTACTAAAATGCATATATCTTTGTAAAATGATAATTTGCTGCATATGTGACCATTATAAAAGGCTTTTATCTTTTTAAATCATATCGCAAGCAGTAATTGCTTCAACATTGTCCTATTTTTATAGCAGATATACAAATATGAACTCCTGGCAGTTGCACTAAGTAACTAATTAGGCTTATAGTAAGTACGGTAGTATCTGACTAATACGAGGGCTAATTTAAAACAAGGCAAAAAGGCCAGAGCTGCTGTTAGTAGGATTTGAGTGCTAAAAATCAATTTTAATAGTCTTTATATATTTTGCTTTCCCATTTTTACTTTCTCACAAAGAAAGTATTGTAATAGAAAAAAAAAAGAATAGATTTTTTTACCTAAATCATCTTATTTTTTTCCTGAAACGTCGAAAAAAATCAAAATAAGCAAAAAAATATATCCGTCTGTCTGTCTGGTTGTCTGTCGGTCTGTCTGTTTATCTGTCTGTCTGTTCGTCGGTCTGTCTGTATCCACGATAACTTAGGAATGCTTTGAGCTAGCGACTTGAAATTTGGTGTGCAGATGTTTTTATATATTATCTTCGACAAGTTCGTTTTTGAGCATAATCGGTTTGGGGATAGGGAGAAAATGTTTGCTTTTTTTTATCACAATACTTTTTTTAGAAAGTAAAAATGGAAAAGCAAAATATATAAAGACTATTAAAATCGATTTTTAGTACTTAGGTCTTACTAACAGCAGCGCTGGCCTTTTTGCCTTCTTTTAAATTACCCCTCGTATTAGTCAGATACTACCATACTTACTATAAGCCTAATTAGGTACTTAGTGCAACTGCCAGGAGTTCATATTTTTATATCTGCTATAAAAATAGGATAATTTTGAAGCAATTTCTGCCCGCTATAGGATTTTAAAAGATAAAAGCCTTTTGTAATGGGCTAATATATGCTGCATAATGCATATTAAAGAATATATTTGCATTTTAAAAATCATTAATTTCAAAAATTAAATAATGACGTTTGTGTCAAATATTTTTATCTGATTTTAGGTGGCTTGAACATTCGACTGTCTCTGACTATACGAGAGTTATCGCTCTCGCTTCGGTCTCGTTACGGGCGAGAGGCCTCTCGTTATCGTTACAACGATACGATATTTTTCCACCTCTTGCTATCGTTCTGTTCAGCGATAAGGAGACGATAGCGAGACGATATGCCTTAGGCGGCAACACTAACTATAGGTAATTTTTTAAACGAGGGTAAACAGCAAAGGAATTCAGGTGTACAAATTGGAGGTAATCTGGAGGAAATCTTTGAAGGTTACGAGGTAATCTAAAGGAAATCTTTAAAGACTTCCCCCTTTTCGGAGGAAATCTTAGACACTCGAGGTATCTTTAAAGATTTCCTCCTATAAAGGTGTACAAAATTTTGTCAGCGGTTTACCCCTTGCTTTTAAGTTAGGTTTTACAATTTTATTGCATCGGGTAAAACGCAAAAAACTCGTGTCTAAAAATTCCTTATAGTTACCTCTTGCTAGTTTTTTTGCTAGAGTTGTTTTACAAAACTAAACAATTTCTTCCCGGTTATTTTTAGATTTCATTTGTAGGAATTATATTTTTTAAATTTTGAGCCACCTTTTAAATCATTGTTTCTAAGCTTTTTCATACTTAGCTTTATATTTTTTGTGTAATGAGCTACCTCTATAATATCGAGATATATAAATTTTTCTTCCATATTCATTTTAAGATGTATTTTTTTTTTATTAGAAGACCGCAGGGTGCTGTGCATAATAAGTTAGAAAATCAAGATGGCTGAAAGAACTAGGGCTTTAGCCATCCAGGCGAGCATTTATTATTTAATTAGCTAAAGCTAAATTATTTAGCCTAAATTTTATCCTATTTGATTCTTAAAATAAATCGCCTTCTAAATTCTGAAATATCGTATCTGAAAAATGCCTCCCATTAAAAAAAACACCAAACCAGCAAACTACCAAACCAAACCATTATTAACCTAAACCAACGCCTCCCATTAAAAAAAAACAGCAAACCAGCAAACTACCAAAGCAAACCATTGTTAACGTAAACCAATGCCTCCCATTAAAAAAAAAACACCAAACCAGAAAACTGCCAAACCAAACCATTGTTAACGTAAACCAAAGCCTCCCATTAAAAAAAAACACAATTCGTGAGTATTTTAGCAATTTTTTGTTATAAAAATTTCAACAATTATTTTATTATATTTATTAATTGTCAGAGAATAGTAATAAGCTACCAGTTATATATCTCAATGTATAAATACCTGCCTACGCTTTGAGAGCCACTGAAATCAGTGCTGCCAGTACTACAAACCTCGCTTTCTGCCGTATGATCTTCGGCCGTAATACCCACCTCGAATTCTATCACCTATAACGGTCTTAAGAGCGAGATACCAGCTATATATCGAGAATGTGAAATATAGGCAACCAACATGTATATTTCCACATTTTGATACCCCGGCCGCGTAAATTTAAATTTATAACCTCTTCACAGTTACCAACAAAATATTTGTCTGCCTAGTTGTGGCGCTTAGCTCCTTTTTGAAAAAAAAAAAAATAAGTAACCTTTTTTTTAGTAAAAGTTAAGTTTTAAGTTATATTTTTTGAATTTTGATAATATTTCTCACCGTTAATGAGAAAATGGCAAAAA
Source organism: Brachypterus glaber (assembly GCA_958510825.1). Classification (NCBI taxonomy): domain Eukaryota; kingdom Metazoa; phylum Arthropoda; class Insecta; order Coleoptera; family Kateretidae; genus Brachypterus; species Brachypterus glaber. The sequence goes on along the minus strand of OY294045.1, from coordinate 47,772,686 downwards.
ACTGCTTTTTATTCAAAAATAGAAAAAAATCACTTATTTCCCCACATTATAAAAGTTTCAAAATTTTGTTAAATATTTTGTTAAATGTCTGTCCCAAATGCGACGATGTTTTGTATAAGACTTTTTAAATTTACCCCCAAACACAGGAAAAATGGACCATTTCATACGTGCACTCATTCACTATAATTGATCTAGTAAGCGGGGGCATCGTTATTATGTAGAAATACCATAGAACTAAATAGTTTGATACCTATAGTTTCACGGATATATCATGGTTTTTCTAAACATCGTTGCCCCTCTAGAAACAATTTTTTTGATAAAATTATAGTGCCTCATGAGGGTCACTTGTTGCCTAAATTTTAAATCAATATATTTTATAAATACAATTTTGAACAAAAATTAATAAATTGGGGCTTTTCTGGCAAGGTGTGATGTTTTGATAGCTGGGGGCCATGTTTGGGGCCCGAAAAAAAAAATTGGCCATAGGATTGACTTGCATGTAAAAACGCACAGAAATTTCCAAACACCCTTGCAAAAATAAAGCCCAAAATCGTGTGAAAGAACGGCGAAATTATAGTTAATTTCAATAAAAAACAATAATTTACATCTAATAATAATATTTTATAGTAAATTGTCTACATATTATTAAGTTAATTTAGCTAAAAATAAACTCTTACGGTATGTTTCTATATGTAATTCTCTTACGGAATGTGCTGTATACCGTAAAAAGTGTCATATACTGTCATCCGCTTACGGAATGTGCTATATACCGTAAGAGTTTTTTTCTGGGATAAAGCAAAAAACAAGAAGGTTTCACTTAAAAAACAAATCATAGGAAAACAAATCAGATCGCTGGACTATTTTTCAATGTCACTGCCAATCACGCTCTTAATTAATAATTATTATGTTATAATGTACCGGAAGAAGGATAGTTTCCAGTACCTAAACGTAAATGACGATGTCACCCATATATTTTTTTTGTGATTATATAACAAAAACATGCGCAATCTATTTACCTATCCTATAAAACAAATTAAGAATTTGTGGTCAAGTGCAATTGTAAATCTTTGGTTGACAAATCATTTGCCAAAAATATTAAAATGGTTTTAAAAATTGTGGTTTTGTTGATCTCCTTGGCAGCTGTTATATCCTTGGAATTCGTCCAGGCCGTGAGTTATTTTTTATTTATTTGTTTTAATTGATTAGAACCAAAATCTTATTTTTTTATTATTATAACTAAAACTAAAGATCGCAAAATATCTTGTTTCTTTGCTTGATGGTTAAAAAAAAACAACAAAAATTATTTTAAATAAGAGCTTTTTTGAAAAACGAAAATATATAAAAAATTCAAAAAATAATTTTTCAAAAAAAAACTAAATTTTATTTTTGCAAAAAACCAAAAAAAAATGAAAAAAAAGTTTAAAAATGATAGTTTTTTGATTTTTTCAAAAAGGGATGACTTTGAAAATTGGTAGAATTGATCCTTATATAATAAAATTAATCATTCCTGAAAAAGTTACGTTAGGCCTATTCCACGTGGATTCAGGCAACGGTGACTGCACTGTGGTCACGGATTTGGGTCAATTATGTTTTATGGGTACCCTGTGACATCAGAAATTGATTCCTAATTGATTCTTTTTCGAAAGACGCATATTTTGTAAGATATGACCTTTTTAGTTTTTTCCTAAAAAAAAGATTAGTATAAAAATTGACTTTACCATATAATAATTTTAAGACTATTAGAGATATCCAAAAACGGTTTTCAACATTAGCAACAACATCAATTTATTGACAAAATTAATTTTTTTTATATATCGTTTTGTTTCTTTTAGATTTTAGCTAAAAACTTTAAACTTAAATATCTCAAAAAACCCACCCATAATATTTTTAAAAATTCTAGGATATACATTTGACTATGTCTACTTTCAATAAACTAAATTACTGAAATGCACATTTTTGTTATTATTTTTTAATTTTCGATAGAATGTCAAAAATTTCAAAATACTTTTTTCCAATTTCTTGAAGTTATAATCAAAGTAGGCCGGATAAAAGTCATTATTTCATTTTTTTTTAATAATAAAAAAATTATATACAGTTTTTGTTAAAAAAATTACTTACTCCTACCCCCCGGGAGCTTGACTTTCAAATAATTTTGGTATAAAATAAATAACCTAGTTTCCTTAAATGTTGAAGGCTTTTAAAACTAGTTTCAAGCTTGATGTTTTATTGGAAAACAGCTTCAATTTGTTTCTAATTTTTGTTTATAAAACGTAAGATTAATTGGACTCTGTTATGCAAAAAGCAACCAACCCACAAATTAAAAAAAACGAGATAATGACGTTTACTGATCTAGAAATGTCCATACTACATTCCTACATCCAACCCACAATATGTGAAATATGGTGGGTTGGTTGCTTTTTGCATAACAGTGTTCAGTTATGAGGTTCATAAGCTCATGACAATTATCCTTTTTTGATGTTTTTTATACATTTAATTTATGTCATATGTCATGTCTTTTATAAACACGATAACTCAAGAACGATTTATCCGATCGACTTGAAATTTTCAGGAAAAATCAAGTTCTATGATGAGAAGATTCCCATTGTTTTTGAAAATAATTCCCCCAAAAACAAAAAAGTTATTGGAGGTTAAACTTAAAAAAAATGAAAATAACAATTTTAGAAATTTCCTTCGACAACCGTGAATTATTCCTGATAATTCGAAGATTCGTGTGTAATTCGGAAGATTATTTTTTAACGATTTATAATATGTTAAACCAATTTTTATATTTATTACTTATCTTAATATTTTTACGGGAATATTCTTTAATTTGGTTAATTCAATTCCATTCTCAATTGCTAAACTAAAACCTTTTTTGTCCACTTTTAAATTGAAAATTACGGTTCTGTTCACAAACCTGTGGTTTGTGGTTCTGTCAAAAGATACTAGTTCACTTACTGACTAGCGGGGTACCGACATTTTAAAGGCTCGTTCATATTAAAAAGTTAACCCAGAGAAATTGTCATTACATGGTATTTTTTTTGGTAAATAATAAAGGAATAATAATAATTATAAATAGAAATATATTCACATTTATTTATTAATTAGCTTTAGGCGAGATTTTAGCCTAAAAAAGATTCTTACCTAAAACTTTTAGGTATGAAATTTTTTGCAAAAGAGAAATACTTTCTTTTGATACATATCCTTATATTGTATTTATATTCTTATATGAAGCAAAATTCTGATTCAAATATGAAAGGATAAGAACATGCATTAACGGAGAATATATACAAATCATGATTTAAGACAAATTTTTCTGTGTGTATCTGTAATGTGATTGATGTGATTGGACAGAAATAAAAACGTGGTCAGAAATACTGTTAATAAAAACGTTAAAAAATAATCGTTCAAAGATATAATATTTAGGCTTATATTACACGGTTCACCTGGGCGATTTTAAATAAAAATTTCGTGGACCTACATTTTTTGAACTAAAACATAACTGATGACATAAGAAATCAATTCCCATTTGAAAGAAAATCGTAAAAAATACACTTTTTTAGACAGATAAAAAAACGTTTTTTGAGTAATAAGGTGTGTCAAAAAATCTCGATTTTCAAAATCAAAAACGCTCTCTGGCTTAAAAGTTGCTCCTTAGTAAAAAACAGTGGCCACTCAAAAATGAGCTAAATCGATAAATGTTTAGAGATAGCTCAAAGCACTCAAACTTTGTACCTGTTTTTCGGATAAAAACTGATACCGATAAAAGTTGAGGAAATTTTGGAGGGCTTCTTTGGTAATTATTAGAAACAATACTAAATGTAAGAACTAAAACAATTATATCCCCCCTCCCCTTAAGTTAGAACATGAAAAAATCGCCAATTATTTGAAGATTTCGCGAAAATTTTATTTTTGCAAGTTTTTAAAAGTGCATAAAAAATAGTTTTAAATAAAAAATCTGCAAAATAATATATTAGTATATAAGCATATATACATGTTAACCTACATGACTATACAGAAAACATAATTTTTTTCCTCAAGTTGAGTAAAAAAAAAATAATTTCGATTAGAAACCTGGTGGATTTTCTGTTTTTTGCCTAAAACTTTTTTCGGTGTACTTTTTTTTTGATTTTTTGGTTGGAGGTCTTTTTTATGCAAAAATACACAAAAAAGTTTATGTGGTTTAACATCGCAGGTATAATCGTTTTAAAGATAAATGCATTTAAAAGTAAATTTTTACGCATGAAGAACCAAAAATAAAAAAGTTAAAAAATTTAAAGCAAAAAACAAATATTTTAGTATTGAGTGGTTATTTAACATTAAAAACATAGAAAAAGTTCATATGCACCTTGGTCAAAAAATAATTCCTAAGGATGTTATGTTCTTTTAAATATGCCCATTTTTAATAAATTTTCGCGAAATCTTCAAATAATTGGAGTTTTTTTTATGTTCTAACTTAAGAGGAGGAGGAATATAATTTTTTTAGTTTTCTCACAATTAGTATTTTTTCTAAATATTACCAAAGAAACACTCAAAAATTTCCTTAATTTTATATACAATCACTTTTTATCCGAAAAACATATACCGATATTTTTCAAAGTTTGAGTGCTTTGAGCTACCTCTAAACATTAATCGATTTGGCTCAATTTTGAGTGGCTACCGTTTTTTACCAAACAGCAACTGTTGAGCCAGAGATCGTTTTCGATTTCGCAAATCGGAATTTTTTGACACACCCTATTACTCAAAAAAACGTTTGGACTTTCTTTCTTTCTAAAAAAGTGTATCTTTTACGATTTTCTTTCAAATGGAAATTGATTTCTTATGTCATCAGGTATGTTTTAGTCGAAAAAATGTAGTGGTCCACGAAATTTTTATTTAAAATCGCCCAGGTGAACCGTGATTAATCGTAGGTATTTATCAGAAAATAATAAGGGATCGAGCCACACTGTTTATTTAAATATATATAAATTTTTATTTCCTTTATTATAAAAGGTAAAAGCTTGATCAAAAAGTCATCCTAAATGGAAACAAAGGGAAGAATCCCATACCCTTGTAAATGATGTCCTGGAAACTATTTATTTATTTATTGATTTTATTTTTACTCTTTAGAGACCTATTATAATAAGGTGTTTTATATCACGGAGTGTCCATCATCATTTCAGTGCTTCAATCGTGTTTACCATTCCATTTTTTTCCATTGTTCTATGTTTTATACCAACATCTCCAGCACATTCTTCACATAGTGTGAAACTATGATTTTAGTAATTTAAATAAACATTAGTACTTAAATTTTATAGAAGTAAATTATTCGAAAAATATACAGTTGAATTTCCCAGCTTTCTCTTTCAAATAGCAGTTCTATTTTGTTTAGTGGTTATGGAAGACCTTTAAACCATAAATTCTTTTAGGCTCCAAGAAGTTTCAAAAATGATCAAGACCTTACCCGTGCATTCTCCGAATTTTTGAAGGAAGACAAAAAATTTTATTCAGTATTGCAGAGAGCTATAGGTGATGATTCACAATTAGTCAGAAACCGTCGAGATGCTGAGTTCCAAGTCGAGGGAATTGATAACGTCGCTGAAGAGGAATCTACAGATGATATGCCGGAAGAAAAACCAGGCTTCTTCGACAGAGCAGCGAAATTCGTAGTTGAAATGCTGCAGAAATTTCTCAAATGGATTAATTCGGACAGTAATTAGTGAGGGAGTCAAAACCATCGTTAGTCATGCCGTGTCGTGGATTTTGGGATAATTATTCGAAACAAAATTCATTTTGTGATAGTTTGTTTTGATAAACGTCGAAACCCGTCACGACATGATACAACTGAAAATTATATTTACATTCTAACATCACGTCACATGGCTAAGGAAAAGGTTAAATTTAACCATATTTTATATATCGTGGACCACGATTTTTGATAGAGATTTTTTTAAAGGTATACGATAATTGAATAGTTATGTTTTAAAAGCAACCCCAGTAAGTCACATATTTTTTGTCTAAATGAGTTTATAACGGACCTTTTACGAATCGATTACTAATAGTTTAATAGTTTTAAAAGGGGATTGCGTCCTTAGAACTAAATTATCGAAAATTATCTTATTTGGATATCACCACCAAAACTTGGGGGATACAAATTCAAATTTAACGCTTCAGCCTTAATGACGCACAAAAAAAATCGTTTAATTATATTATAAAAATCTAAGAATTACTGACTAAATTATTTAATATTATGTTTATTATGTCATAATATGACTATTATATCAAGATTAAGTTTTTATATGATTTATGCTAATTCTAGATCATGTTTATTAAAATAACAATTATACCTCGTTTTGCAATAAGGAACCAACCAGCAATTTCAATATTCTGAGAAAATAGCAAAAAAACATTTTAGATTTTATTTTTAAAAATTAATTTATAAACACAAATTTAAAAAGGAACAAACTTAAGAGGTTTCAAAAACGCATAATAAAATAAGTATTTTTGTTTAAATAACATTAAAAAAAAGGTTTAAAAAAAACACCTGGTTCCTTATTGTTTAATAAAAATAGTCATTTGTTGCTAGACCCAAGTCATAAACAAAACTAATATTCTAATAAAAAACAGTACTAAAAGTATTTCCAGTATTGCAAAAACACTTAGATAAATAACTATAACTAACATAACAGCAAAATTATGCTTGTCGCCAAAATTAACTAAATGTCAAACAGGCTGTGTCAAACTCGCAAAAGGGAACCAGATAACTCTGGATCCAACTTGTATTAGGTACAGGATTCTTTAAAACCAAGTAACTTTGGATCTTTTTATGATTTTTGGTTTCGCAAGTTGGTTCTATCAACCTGCAGATGTCGATAGGTGCCCAAATCTTTGGATCTATATTGAAAATCGATAAAGATTTTTTTTAGGTGAGCATAATGGTAATATCTCATTTTTTAAAAATATGTCGGCTAGTTCCTTATTGCATAACAGGGTGCAATTATTTAATCAACAAAAATGTAGATGTTCTTTTTTATCATAAAAAATGGTAAAAGTTTAAGATTTATAATTTCTTTTTATTGATAATTTCATATTATCTACAACAATTTTTAGTTTAAAACAATGGTATGCAAATAAATTTAGTGCGTTCAATAGAAACAGTAATACTCATTGAAAGCTGTCAAATCATTACTGAACGCTATGATCAGTTTCGGTGCCAGATGTTGCTGGAATGATTCCCAACGTTTTGAGGTGATTAGGTTTCATTAATATTAAAAAAGCGCGCTGACAAGTGACAGATATTAACCGTTCAGGAGTTTGCCAGAAAAACTTTTGATGACTTTAGTTTGCTGTTTTCAGTGAAAGCACTAAATTGTTCTTTTTTTGTTATTTTCTCGAAAGCAACTTATTTGGACAAAACTTCCTTTGAAAACTCAAGTATCTTTGTCAAAAACTGGAAAATATTTGCTTTGAATCTTATGTATCCTGTAAATGTGACGTAATGCGAAAACGTAAATATAAAATTTAACTTTGGCTTCTCCAAAAACATTAAAAACATTAATCGTCGGTCAACAAAAATTAAAGGTATAATTTTCTAGTTACGTAAGGAGCAAGAATGGCCAAATTTGTTATATATATATATTATTTATTTAAATGTTTTTGTAAACCAAATTATGAGCAAAATTAAAATATATTATAATGATTGCTAGAAATTAGGTAAAATGTAAATAAATTAAAAATAATAATAGATAGGTATATCAATATTATAATTATGCTTTAAACAATTTTAACAGGTCTACTTATTAAAAAAAGATAATTTAGATTCCAATTTTTTTTAGTAGATAGGTCGATATAGGTCATTGATTTTGAGATTTAGAAATCATTGAGATAATGAGGTACTATATCTGGTATTAAAAACCTCACAGAAGTTTAACTTTTATCCTTCGGCCTATACACGGTGTATTTGAAATAGAGTCCGAAATTTTAAGGCTTAATTCTAAATCAGAAAATATGACAAAAAGTTCATATAAACTTATGTCTAAAAATGGGTCTTAAGGAAGCTACGCCCCTTTGAAAGTGGCTAAAAAAATTGGTTTTTATTATTTAGCACAGCAACCCTTTAAAATATAGCAACGAGGCTTTGCACGTGAATTAATCTTAATAAGGCCCATCTTCATATGTTATTTTCATGTTCTTATTTTAACCAGGGGAGGGGGGGGCTTGACAGTTTTTTGTACCAAACTTTTTTCTGTGTAACTTTTTTGTAATTTTATTTTTGATATATGATTCCTCAGGTTAAAATACATAAAAAAGGTACTCTTGGTGTAACACTAACCGTTTTTGAGAAAAATTAATTTGAAGGTGAAATTACACGGTTCGTGGACGAAAAAGTAAATACTAAAACGTTGAAAACCAAAATTTTAATGATGCAAGGTTCTATATCGAAAACTAAGAAAAAAAGTTTCTATACATGTATGTCGAAAAATCGATTTTAAAGCTACCATGTCCCATTAAAAATGGTGCATTTCTCTCTTAGGATTGATTTTTGGAAGTACCTGTATATGAGGTTTTTGATGTACATTTACCCTGCATCATTGAAATTTCGGTTTTAAACATTTTAGTATTTAATTTTTCGTCCTCGTACCGTGAAATTCCACCTTCAAATTAATTTTTCTCGAAAACGGTTAGTCCTACAGTGTTACAAGAAGAGTACATCTTTTTTGTATTTTGACCTGAGGAATCATATACCAAAAATAAAATTACAAAAAAGTTACACAGAAAAAAGAATGTGACAAAAAACTGATAAGCCCCCCCTTTTTTCGCACACCCCTGGTTAAAATAAGTACATTAAAATAACATGGCTTCCGAGTTAATAAATAAAAACCGATTTTTTTAGCCACTTTCAAAGGGGGGCAGCTCCCTTACGACGCATTTTTAGACATGTTTATATGAACTTTTTGTCATATTTTTGGATGTAAAATCATCCCTTAAAATTTCGGACCCTATTTCAAATACACCATGTAAACAGTTTAGCAAGCAATTCAAATTATTGTCATTAGTTGTTTTATGACCATCTGTATATAGTATAGTAGTGAATCAGGTCGTGGACGCGCATTGACACTAACTTTATAGAATTTATTACTGGTGAACTTTTTACAGGTCCGCTTCTGGCGTCCTTTTTCAGGTCCATGTTTGAGTTCAGATTATCTAGGTCAATTCTGGAAGTTTTTCCTGCAGATTTGTCCTTGACGCCTCGAGGCGTTTTCTTTCATTCTACCTACGTGCAGATTTCCAGCAAGTCACAGACGATGTTTTAGGCTAGTGTATATATACATGTATACATGAAGTAGCAAATATACTGTATTATATAGTATATTACATACAAATTCTAAAGTGTATACGCATTTTATCGCCGTCATTTTTTTAAAAAAGCAATCAGGTTTCTTGGAGTTTTGAATGTTACCTATACCGTTTGCATGCAAACATAATGACCAATAAAACAAATAACCCAACCGCTAAAAATTCGAAAAAACAAAACTAAAATTGTCCATTTTATTATATTTATATTTCCAGTTTATGTTCGGCAAATGATATTTAGGTTGTTTTTTTTTTAATAACGGAACCAAAAGGGATTCCACCATATTATTATATTCAAATTTTAATTTTTGGGGAATAGAGCTTTGGATCTGACTAAAATTGTTATCTAATTTTGCTGTGACGTTTCGACGATGGATAATCATCATTTTCAACCAGAGAATTAAAGCCGAAGATTAATCATTGCCACTAATAGTAAACAACAAATAAACAGTAAAAAAAATAAAATTTAGACAGTATACACACGTCCCCCCAGATGGAAATAGGTTTAAAAATCAGCTGAACAGTTGCAAGCACCTTGTCAAAACATCAGCAGTAGGCACTAATTTAAAACGTTATGAAAAAGGAAGTTGTGTGATCACGTGAATAGGCAACCATTAATACACCTGCATAATTTATTAAAGTTTGAAAGTCTGTATCCCCAAAACGTTATATTTTAGCAAAAAAGTGTATATAACATTTTTTATAGGGCTTAAAAACAACTTTCATTTGAAAAATAATTTTTTGAAATCGGTTTATAAATAAGTGAGATATGTCAAAAAAAACGTTTTACTGCTTTAAACGTCAATATCTCGTTTGTAAAGTAAAAAATACAGTAGTTCCATCTAGGAAATAATTTGGGTACTTAAAACCCTTAACCACAGAAGGTAATAAACAAATTATTGTGATTTTAATAAAATAATAAATTAGGATTATTCCAAATGAAATTATTTATAATTTAAATACAACTTATGAAAAAAGTCCAAACATTATATCTATGATGAATGTAAAAAGAATAAAAATATTTTTAATTTTAGTATTTGAATTAAAATTGCATATAAAAATCGTGTCAAAAACAAAAACTAGTAGAAAACTGTTGTTTGTGCACAGTTTTAGTCAATATTGACTGAGACAAATTTTATTCCGATAGCTCTAATAATAGCGCCAGCAAACGATTGATCTGTTTTAGCTGGAACACCCTGTACACAGATCCCCTGAGCCTACTGTAGGTTTAAAAAAGGTGTTGAAAAAATCTGATGGTGGATTCTGTTAGTGGGACCTCGATACAATATAAACCCGTTTTTAGTAAAATCCCATCCGCTTCTTTTTGGAAGATAATGTTAACAGTTCTTCAGCAGCCTCAGCAGTACAGCCAAAACAATATTCACATATTTTCGCGCATGGATCCTAAATGTACTTTTAACGAGGATTTCGATTCCGTTTCTAGAGCAGCTCTATCTATTACCGATTTCTAGAAAATAATTATTAAAGTAGACACTACTTTTTTTGGGGGTTAAACTGACACGTATATATGTTTTTAAAGAGAGGTCGTAGAATGTTATGCCTGGTACAGAATGAAACCAAAAAACTTCAATTTTCAGTTTATATACAAAGCATATTCAGAATTCTCCTCTGAAATATTTATGAACATATTTTTAATAGGTTAAAATTTGATAAAAAATATTATTTAATTTATTTGTCACGCAGTGTTATATAGAATTGTCATAAAAAACTGTCATTCTTTTTAGTGTATAGTGTAAATTCTGACTAGTACTGAGTACTAAGTGTTTTTATTTATAAGCTTGTAAGCCAAGACAGTAAAGTGATCTTTTAAAGTATGTAATGTATACTAAAAAAAGAGAACTACTAGTACTTCTACTACTACTACTACTACTACTACTACTACTACTATCCAAAAAACTTGACGACTAAAAAAAAGGTAATTGCCTGAATTACTTTGTTATTTACTGAAAATTAATATTGTATTTAAATATTATGTGTTTTAATATAATTAATAAATTTATACATTTAAAAGTTAAAATATGAGTAAAAATGTAACGTAAGCAACGCTGGAATTACTCTATATATTAAAAAGTTATCTAAGCTGGAATTACTCTATAAATTAAAAAGTTATCTCTTATCTGTCGTTAAAATCAAATGGATAAGAAATAGTGCACACTAGTGTATAGCACTGTACACCCTAAATTGTGGCGATTTGCCTTTTGGGAACAAATGATGAGATAATAGTGACCACATCTAACGTTTTTATTTCAATATTAACAACATACAGGATAGACAGTGCTGATGAAATAGTGCTATACACTGTTTCCTGTCCATTTGATTTTAACGACAGATAGATAGATAACTTTTTAAAAAACAAATTGTTTGAATTAACAAGTATTTATAAATGCTCTGAGGAAAATTCAGTTACTGCCCGTTTTAGATGATTAGCATAGCTTTTATCCTCAAGAATGTTAATTTTATATCTAGACCAAAATTTTAGAAATTCCCGATGGATTGACTCTCCAGACTGTTCCGACCAAATACCCAATCCATTGTTTGGCAAAAAATGTAGAGAATGTTTAAGGTGGTGAAGAGCCACGTGAATTTTTAAAGTCTCGCCCATTTCAATGGCCAAAAACATTTTTTTTAATTCATTAAGATGTATGTCCAAATTTTCCCCTACTTTTCTTGTTGAAAAGCAATCTTTAATGACTTTATTTAATGATTTAAAGACGTTAACTAAAGGTAATAATCTAAGAAACGGTACATCCCCCAAGACTTCTTCATCATTTATTTTGTCAGCTTCTTTTGTCAGTTTTCTACATGCATTGCCTTCGAAACAATCACCATGATAATTTTTTGGGATAAGATTTAATTTTTTGGGCCAGTTTAGAGCTCTTTCGCGCCCGACAATGGGAACCAAGCCATTCCAAAACAAATGATTAACAAAGCCCTGAAGAATGTGCAGCTCCGGAACTATGCACTTTTCTATAACATACACATCATCTTCTTCGTGAAAAAGTGGAAGATTAACTGTACTGTTACATTCTTTTGCGAGCTTTTTGTTATTTCCTAATAAACAATATTTTTTATACGCCTCTCTGATATCTCCGTATGTTTTAAGCCTTAAACATTCTTCACTGGTATTTAAAGTATCACATGCAATATCATTTTCTCGCTCTATATATTTGTTTAATTTTAAGTCATTTAAAGAAATAAAGCAATACGGACTTGGGTACGTGGAACTGGCGGTTTGCTGTCCGTTAATAATTAGCAGAAGTTTAAAGTCGGATACAAACCGAAACGGTATATTATTGATGTTTGTAACATCAAATAAAAGTTTCATATTATCATATGTCTCTTTTATTTGAGGTACAATACACACCATAATTAATTTGTTTACGCCACTTAATTTAAAATCCTTTTCAATGCTGCCGCCAGCAGAATACGTACTTCTTTTTTTTTCTTGTTCTTCCATATCACCCAACCCATCCAAATAGTCTTCAGGAAATATCGACATACAAATTTTGAAAAACCCTTGACCCCCATCTGCCATGATTTTAATAGAATAATTGTTCCCTATGTCTTGCCTTTGATGTATTACCGCATCTAAAAGTTCAGACGCATCTGCATATACAATTGGCCTTTCTGCTTTTTTGTTTTCTTCTATATCAAAAAGAAATGAGCCTTCCTTGTATATGTTTTGCAAAGATTTTGAATTTTCGGAAGCCTGTTGTCGGTAATACGAAGGTATAGATTTTTTTCCAGCACAACTACGTATAAAATTTGTTAATGTTTCCATCTGCTTTAGTGAAGATCCCGTTACAGTTTTAAATTTATTAAGGCTTTCAACTGAAAATTTTGTTTTTTTTTCGATACTTGGATGAAGAATTACTTTTAAAGGAGTACCTCCTGTTGATAAACTTAGCGTTGAATTTCTGTTTTGATGTGCATCTGAATTACTCTTAATAATTTTACTTGCAATTTTTTCCTGTTGTTTTTCTGGAAGACTTTCGACAATTTTGCTTGCATTTTTTTGAGCATTTATGATAGAGCAAGAATGCCTTTTGCCCTTACCAATTGTGTTAAAACACTTCTTGCATATTTCTTCACTTAAATTCTTATCTTCTGTTTTGATTGTCTGTTTTAAAGTGCATGTATTCCGTCCAAGTATACATATAAAACAACAACAGGTCGACTTCATTATTATGTCACTTCTTTTTATCAAAGTGTTATAATCGGGCATTACAGGTAATGATCGAAGTGTAATACCACGATTGTATTCTCTTAACACCACTTGACATGTTCCACAAATGGATGTTGGGTATCTTTTGTCTAATAAGTCGAAATCTCTATTTACATGTAATTTTAATAAATTATCTAAATTTTGCGTAATTTTGAAATAGTTAACCCCTTTTTTTTACCAAAAATAATTTTTTTGCCACATGGAGCACAAACTTTTTTTCTGTTTTCCTCATGATCAAGAGCAGACATGTTTTTACAAACCTGTAAAAAGTTTATTAATAACGTGCTTTAGCTATCAAGAATAAAATACTTACCAAAATACTCTACAATATGAAAATAAAAAAATTTAATATATTATATTTCAAACACTTGATAGCCACTTGACATGAAACGTATTCTGCTAGAACTATAAAAATGAGTTATAAAATAAGTAAACAAGTATTAGCGTTGCTAGTTATATGGAGACAAATGACAAAAATGTCGAATTTAAAGAAAAGTTTCAACACTACATGACAAATAAATTAAATAATATTTTTTATCAAATTTTAACCTATTAAAAATATGTTCATAAATATTTCAGAGGAGAATTCTGAATATGCTTTGTATATAAGTTGCAAATTGAAGTTTTTTGGTTTCATTCTGTCCCAGGCATAACATTCTACGACCTCTCTTTAAAAACATATATACGTGTCAATTTAACCCCCAAAAAAAGTAGTGTCTACTTTAATAATTATTTTCTAGAAATCGGTAATAGATAGAGCTGTTCTAGAAACGGAATCGAAATCCTCCTTAAAAGTACATTTAGGATCCATGCGCGAAAATATTTGAATATTGTTTTGGCTGTACTGCTGAGGCTGCTGAAGAAATGTTAACATTATCTTCCAAAAAGAAGCGGATGGGATTTTACTAAAAACGGGTTTATATTGTATCGAGGTCCCACTAACAGAATCCGCCATCAGATTTTTTCAACAACTTTTTTAAACCTACAGTAGGCTCAGGGGATCTGTGTGTATATCATATTGAAGCACCTACCAGATAAATTTTATAATTCTTACATTTTTATTTTAGTCGTATGATTTTTATTTTAGTCATATGCCATGCCAGTTGACGTCCACAATTTTGTTTTTAGATTTTTTTATGTTATATTACCCATAGTAGGATCAAAATGAATTGTTTAAGACCTCATTGAGAAAAATCGATCCAACCTGGTTGATAAGGGAGTGAAGGAACATACATATACATAGATTTTACACATAACTCTTCTTGGCACGTCCGCATTCGGGTAAAAAAAACATTTGGACTTTTTCTTGCAAAATAAAATTCTGCAGATCTGTCCAGTACGATAGCTATTCGGATAACTACCTTTAGTTTTATTAATTATGTGACCAGTTAAATACCTTTCAGCCCCTCGCACGTTTTTCGAATAATTGTCGCCATAAAAACAAAAAAAAAATGTTTAGGGGAGGGTGGGCCACTATGAGACATGGGCCACTATGAGAATTTATTTTTTTTTTAACAGGAAAGGAAGAGAACCCCATTAGTCATATAATAGTTACCTCCCCGCACATTCCAATATATTTTTGTTCACGGCCCGTTTAGCCTCAAATGAGTAGTACCTGTGAGTGGTGGTTTAGAGCGTCAATTTTACTTTGCACCAATACTCTCTGCAATGGCTGCGAGTTTAAAATCAACTTTCAAGAGAAGCTTTTTATATTAATTTATAAGACAACTAATGCCCTTAAGAATTGGATAAAAAATCAAATATATTTAAAAAAATATATACAGGGCGGGCCATCTAAGACGTACAGGGCGTTTTTTGGAGTTATTTCTAAAGCTGCCAATTTAAAATTGATACTGTTGATTATAGACCCAATAAGCTATAAATCTGACTAAACAAAATTTTTTAACTAGCTTTGGTTTTGGAGTTACGGTCATATGAAACTGAATTTAATTGGTAAACTTTAGTTAAAACTTCTAAAATCTGAAAAACTGTTGCGTTTTCTTTAACGTTCCATACTTTTCATAACTAATAACGTTAGTTTTAAGACAAAAAACTGAAATTAAAAAATAGTTATTTTTAAAATTTTCTAACAGTGTATGAGTTGAACGCAAGTAGATAAAGCTTGCTGTGACACTTTACTAAATCTTGCAAAATGACAATTTACTTGTCAGTGGTTTGAATAATTTTGAAAATGTTAGTTTTTTATTTATGAACAAGAAAAATACTTAATAATTATAATAAATAAATAAATAGATATTTAGAAAAATAAAATAATAGCATGTATTAGGAAGTTACAATTTGTAAACCATGGTTTGGCGATAAATTATTATTCAGTGAGAAGTTTTAAAAATATAACTTGGAAGTGATAAAAGATTATAAATAAGCAAGAAAAGCCTGGTGCATGTTTATTTTTCATAAAAATGGTGCAGTTTTACCTCGAGTTTTACTTAAATTTGGGTTTTACTTGTCTTGGAAGTCAAGAGATACAAGAGCTAATACAATGAACTAAATTATACTTCTAATTGCTTAACTTAAATAAAAATCAAATACGTATCTATTTAGTTTTTTTATTTGTTTTTAGTTATAAATTTATTGTGTAGACCTTATTTTTATAAAAGTTCTTAAAACGTTCAAAAACTACATGTATTCAAATTATGCTGGTTGGTGATAAAATTCAGAAGCACTTTTAACTGATTCCTATTTTTTAATCCATTTTCCACTTATTTATCAAAAAAATAAGTTTATTTTTTAATTTCGAACATACATGTAGTTATTGCGAAAGAAAAAGTCAGTTGACATCATAGGTAAAATAAATTGACATTTATGAAAGACTCACGATCAGAAAAATGTTATCACAGCAAACTAAATAAAATCATTTTATTTAAATACACTGTAAGAAAATTTTAAAATTAATAATTTTTCAATTTAGATTTTTTGTTTAAAAAATTGCGTTACTAGTTACAAAAATTATTGAACGTTAAAGAAAAAGCAAATATTTTTAGATTTTCAAGTTTTTAACTAAACTTTATCATTGAAATTCAGTTTCATATGGCCGCAACTCCAAAATAAAAGCCAGTTAAAAAGTTTTGTTTGGTCAGACTAATAGCTTATTGGGTCTATAATCAATAGTTTTAATTTTAAATTGATAGCTTTAGAAATAACGCCAAAAAATTCCCTATACGTCTTAGATGGCCCGCCCTGTATAATTTTTTTTGTAAATATGCATTTGGGCCACCATGAGACATTTCTTTATGGGCTTCCATTCTTATTCAAATTATTAAAAGTTAATTTGTTTTAGAAGTTTTTTTTAAATAATATGGTATTTTTTAGATGTCTAAAAGTAATATTGATTGCTTTATTTTATTTTATTATTCTACTGGTTTCGATTTGGGCCACCATGAGGCATTGCTAAAATAGGTTTTTTTATATATAATCCTATTTTCTGATTCCAATCTTACAAAAATGAACAATGAACGAGTTTTAGTCTTGTATCAAATGGTTAAAAAAAAATATTTTCAACCTTTTTTTTTGTTAACATTTTATTAACACCTATGGTGCCTCATGGTGCCCCGGTCTCTGGGCCACCATGAGACACGATAACGAAAACTATTTTTGGATATATTTTTGTTGCCGAACGAGATATTGGACTTTAGTACTTTACTTATTGTTTATTTAAGGTAACATAATTATCCAAATTTTATTTGACCGATATATTTTTAATAACAACTGAAATAATTAGGGTTGAAAAAGTCTCATGGTGGCCCACCTTCCCCTAAGCATAAAAAATATACAAATATTAATACACACGCGTGACACGCGTCGCGTGTTTAATGTTTTTATGAAAACATAAAAAGGCGTTTATAACTTTTAAACTGCTCATGATTTACTTTTAAATTCTAGACTCATAAATTCTTAAATAATTTATTGAAAGGCCTAAAATGTTTCGAATAAAAACTTCAAAAGTGTAATAAAAAGAAAAATATTTTGTATTTAAAATTCATTTTTGGTTCTTGGGAATTAGGTGAAAGCTGAAAGAAATCATGGATCGAGAATAGAAGCTTGTCATTTTTCCAGGCAAGCCATGCAGAATAATTTATGAACTATGTGATATTTGTATTTTAAATAACTTTTTCACATTCTTTTACTTTCCCCGAAGAAAGTCTTGCTTTAGTGAAAAAAGAAAAATTTTTATTGCTTTTTACGAAAATTTTTTATTGCTTTTTACGTTTCTCAGCGTTTTATATCCAAAAAATATGATTTCCGTCAAAAAAAAAATTCTGTCTGTCGGTCTCTCTGTTTGTCTATCTGGGAAATTTGTGACCACGATAACTCAAGAACGTTTTGAGCTAAACACTTCAAATTTGGACAATAGTTGATTACACAGACCCACAAAATAAAAAAAGTTCCCTGAACTTTTCACGAGACAGGTCTATTCTTATGTATTTTTCATCGCTGAATCCAAATCCGAAGTCAGATTAAGGAGTTTCTCAGTGATTTTTCGAGAAAAATGCAAAAAACATGATGTTTTACGGTTTTTGTATGTTTTTTTTGGTATAAAAAAAAACGGAAAATGATATAATTAATCTGACTTCAAATTTGAATTCTCAATTTACGTCAAAAAGTAAGAGAACAAGTTTATATGAACTTTTGTGCTAAATCGCTCCCTAAGGAAACTAGGGCTCATTTATTGAACATTTTTGGGCATGATTCTCATAATATGATATTATCATAACTCAAAAACTCTTTGAACTAAAGGTGGGAATTGAATATGAATTATTAACTAGGGTTGTGCTTTATACCTTAACATTTATATTCAACTTATAATTTTTACAGCCATGTTAAGGGGGTACTCAATGATTACGCCCCTGGTCAAAAAGTTAATTTTATTTCAACGTTAAATGTTTATAATTTTTATACACAGAAAAAAAAGGATTCCTTGAACCATAGAGCATAGAGACGTGCTCTTCGATATGTTCAAAGCCATATTCTCTTATTTTAAGGCTAGCATTTCTTTCAACCAAAATATTTTTTGGTTTGCACGGGTTTTTAAATGGAGATTCGCGCTCTTCATTCAAGGAAATTATTTATTTAGTTCAAAGTAATGCTAGCCTTGAAATAAGATAAGGCTTCGAACATATCGAAAGTCAGTTGTCCTTGGTTTAAGGAATCTATTTTTTTTGTTTATTACAGTGAAAATGTCATGCCTATAAGTTAAACGGATCCTGAGTTGTAAAGTAAGAAATATTCTAAAAATGCCATTTAGCTCCTTTAGGAAACGATTTAGCAAAAAAAGTCTTAACAAACTTTAAAGCTCATTTTTTGACGTAAAATCAGCTGTAAGCAATTTTTCAAATGTGGTATTTTTTACTGAAAAAAATGAAAATCGTTTTTTTGGTTTATGGAACAAGGAATATTTGGATTTGGTTTCAGTCTTGCCAGATTTTTTGATTCAAAAATTTCAAAGAATGTGTAAAATTATGCTAAATATGCCAAAATCTTCGTTAAATTATGCTAAATTATGCCAAATTATTTAAAAAACTAACAAATTTTCCCAAAAAATAAAGAGCAAGGGGTTTTGAATGGGGATTCGTGCTCTTCATTCAAGGACATTGACTTTAGTTCAAAGTAATGCTAGCCTTGAAATAAGATAAGGCTTCGAACATATCGAAAGTCAGTTGTCCTTGGTTTAAGGAATCTATTTTTTTTTTGTATTACAGTGAAAATGTCATGCCAATAAGTTAAACGGATTCTGAGTTGTAAAGTAATAAATATTCTAAAAATGCCATTTAAAAGGTACAGTGGGTTAGGCTAAATGTGACACCCGGGGTAATTGTGACATGTCCTGTTATAATTCTTCTAAACAAGTTTAAATCAAATCGAATATTTACGCGAAATATTTAATACTGTCAAAAACTTAATGCCAGGGTTGGATTGGATATAGACTAGTTTAGAAGAATTATAACAGGACATGTCACAATTATCCTTTAGGAAACGATTTAGCAAAAAAGTTTAAACAAACTTTAAAGCTCATTTTTTGACGTAAAATCAGCTGTAAACAATTTTTCTAAATGTGGTATTTTTTACTGAAATAAATGAAAATCGTTTTTTTGGTTTATTGAACATGGAATATTTGGATTTGGTTTCAGTCTTGCCAGATTTTTTTATTGAAAAATTCCAAAGATCGTGTAAAATTATGCTAAATATGCCAAAATCATCGTTAAATTATGCTAAATTATTCCAAATTATTTAAAAAACTAACAAATTTTCCCAAAATCGTCAAAAAACTTCCTAGACAAAAAATTCCTGGATACACTACAAAAAAAATGTGTAAATTTACATGCTAAATCAGAGGTGATATATTGCCAAGCACGTAAAATTACAAGTCAAATCTCGTAAATTATACGTGCACCTTTTGGCAACATACTAACTCTGATTTAGCATATAAATTTACACTTTTTTTTAACAGTGTACCCTAAAAAAAATGTAAAATTTACATGAAACAGTCAAATTTTTTTTGTAAAATTCAAAAATCGTCATATTTTCATGAAAATGCATTCATTCTAAAAAAGAATCAGGAATACTATAATATACTACAAAAGGAAAAAGCTGCCCGACTGGATGTACGGTAATATGGTACCTAATTGAAGATCGTCATTCCAGAATATTTACCATGCTCAAAATTAATGGAGAGCCCCTACCACAAGCTTAATTTATTTATTTATTTATTTATTTTACAACTTAACAGGACATACGTCCCTTTTACAAAGTTGTTATAATAAACTATGAAATAATATAAATACAATAGAGACTTATATAAAAAAGAAAGAAAAAAACAAGATTTGCATAAAATATTAATACTTAATTATATGAGAAAATATGATTTCTAATTCTACAGCATAACAAACAGATCTTAAGGAATTAATATTTGTAAAAAATAAATCTAGAACACTTCCAATGCGTTCGTAATTGGAACACATGATATATAAAGGCGAAAACATTAGAATATTGGTACGAGACTTATATAAAAAAGAAAGAAAAAAACAAGATTTGCATAAAATATTAATACTTAATTATATGAGAAAATATGATTTCTAATTCTACAGCATAACAAACAGATCTTAAGGAATTAATATTTGTAAAAAATAAATCTAGAACACTTCCAATGCGTTCGTAATTGGAACACATGATATATAAAGGCGAAAACATTAGAATATTGGTACGAGGTGTTTTTAGGTAAAATTTGAGTTTATTTAATAAGTATGGACAGTCAATAATATTATGGAGTAATTTATACAAAAACGCTACACTATAATAAAAACGGTGTGAAGCCATATTTACAAAACCAAATCTCTGCAGTAAACTTTTGGTAGGAGTATTAAGCGCAGGGTACTCATTATATGTTTTTAGGTACAGATACCTTAAAAACCTTTTCTGAACCTTCTCAATGCTGTTTCTGTGAATTTCATGTTTAGGGTTCCAAATAACTGCACCATAGTCCATAAAGCTAATTTGGGGCTCTCCATGACGCTGTTGTATAAAAATCTAACTAATAAACTAACTAATAATAAACTAAACATACTAAATCAGGGGTAATATGTAATTTACGAGATTTCACGTGCACCTGCTAGGCAACATATTACCTCTGATTTAGCAAGTAAATTTACACATTTTTTTACAGTGTACAAATGTTTTCATGAAAAAATAAGGAACTTTGAGAATCTCCATCTGTCCGTCCAATTCCACGTTTTTTGTGGACACGATAACTCAAATTTTTCGATCGACTTAAAATTTTTAGGAAATATCAATAACATTGTTTTTAAAAGTAATCCCCCAAAAACAAGAAAGTTACGGGGGGTTAAACTTTTATTAAAAATTAAAAAAACCATATTTTTTAAATATTTGAAAGCATTTTTTTAAATTTTCATTTATTTTTTTTTGTTTTTTGGAAAAATACTTTTCTTAAAAAAAATAAATGTATTTTTTGTATTTTTTTTTTTCATTTTTTTTTTCCTCTTTCAAAAAAAAATTAAAACCGTTTTATAACTTTTTTATGACAAGTTTAAAAAAAATGCTAACATTTAAAAAATTCTAAAATATGCTAAAAAACATGCTTTTAACGTCTAATTATGCTAAAAAAGCATAATTATGCTAAATCTGGCAACACTGTTTGGTTTTATATTAAAGACTTTTTAAAAAGTATACTTTAATTAGTAAAAAATGAACTGTGCTGTACTTATAACCTACCAAGTTTTGCGTAGTTAGGTCACTAAATTTTTACTACGATACGTGCTTTATTAACTGTCCAGTACACTCCAGAGTTTACTTTTGTGTAGAACCGTGGAAGTAACGATCGCCAAGGTAGAGCACTAGATATTTATTTAGAAGGAAGTATTCAGTTAGATTTTGATTTGTATACAATATACAGGGTGTTAAAAAAAGAGTGTAAAATATTTAAAGAGGTAATAGTATCAACCAAAATAAACAAAAAAGTCTTTATAAACATATGCCTAAAAATGATCGTAAGGGAGAAAAAATCGGTTTTTATTTAACAAATCAGGAACCCTTTGAAATATAGCAACGATGTTTTGCATGTGAACTAATCTTAATAAGGTCCATCTTTGTATTTTATTTTCATGTACTTATTTTAACCACGGGTGTGCGAAAGGCCTTATCAGTTTTTCGTCTAAAAAATTATTTCTGTGTAATTTTTTTGAGATTCCTCAGATTAAAACACATAAAAAAGTTACTCTTGTTGTAATACTGTAGGAGTAACCATTTTCGATAAAAATGCATTCAAAGGTGAAATTACACGGTTCGAGGACGAAAAATTAAATACTAAAATGTTGAAAACCAAAATTTCAATGATGCTCCTATACAGGTACTTCCAAAAATTAATCCTAAAGGAGCTATGGTGTCCTAAACATTCACCATTTTTAAAGGGATAGTAGCTTTAAAGCGATTTTTCTACCTACATGTATAGAAACTTTTTTTCTTAGTTTTTGATAGAGAATAACTCTGCATCATTGAAATTTTTACTAAAATTTTAAAATTTTTAGTATTTAATTTTTCGTCTTCAAAACGTGTAATTTCACATTCAAATGCGTTTTTCTCCAAATTTTGGGTATGAAGGTGATCCGGTTGACATGAAACGTCCCATATATTTTTTTTTTAATGAGACGTTTGATTTAATATCCTACTCAAGGAAATTCTAAAATGAAAACTTATAAATTTTAATAAAAATCACTGACTGTTTCAGTTCGATTTTTAAATCCCTGACTTTTCCATGAATTGCCCGACTAGGTGGGAACCCTGATAAAATACTCTAAGGCTCATGGAGGGGGGAAAATCAAATGTACAAGAATGGTTCTTGGCAAATAGGCTCTCTTTAAACAACAATAAAACCATGGATATTATTTTTACACATCGACCTCTGTTTAACTTTGAAAATCCAGATAAAGTAAAGTACCTTGGCATATTTTTGGATCAACATTTAAACTGGAAACAACACACAGAGGAACTGTCAAAGTCACTGTCAAAAACAATCTTTGTTTTTCGCAATCTAGTAAAAATGGTTTCTCTAGAGGTATTGAGGGTTGCCTATTTTGCGCTTTTTGAATCAAGGGTAAATTATGGTCTGATTGTGTGGGGTCATGCATCAGGGGTAGAAAGGATATTTGGTCTGCAGAGAAAAGTACTAAGAGTTATTACTGGGTTGGGGTATCGAGATGAGGTTCGGCACAAGTTTATAGAACTAAATATCATGACTGTCCCTTCTCTCTACATAACCATTACTTTACTTTATGTAAAACAAAATCCCGAGAAGTACACTCTGCAGACTAATATTCACGACTGCAACACCAGAAGTAACAACATTAGACTTCCTATGCTACGACTAGAAAGCAGCAGGTTTGGTTCAAATTTCTTTGGTCCAATTTTTTTAACCATTTGCCTGTTGCCGTCAAAAACCTACCTCTAAATGCGTTTAAAGGAAAGTTAAAAAATTACATTTTGCAGAAGGCTTTTGAAAGTGGGGAAGAAATTTTAAATAGTAATTTAAGCGATCTCGTTTAATGTTTATTTTAATATTATTGTAATGTCCCTTATTTATTTATTTATTTTTAATTTATAATATTTTGACGAATGTAAACCCTGTATCATGATTAAATAAATGAAATGAAAATGAAATGAAAGGAATGATTACCGATTCTTTTTCAAATCTGGTGTTATAGTAAAAAAAAATAATTTTTACTTTTCAAAACCCTTAGCAATCGCATTTGGCTAATTAAACAATTATTTACTGTATTTTTTATAAAACTAGGAAACATGTATCTAATAATTGCTGTGTTAAAACCATGGTATTTATCTAATTATCTTGTTTTAAAATTATACCTATTCAATAGTCGCGATGATTTCATATAATTTTTTTAAATTTTCAAAACAGGATATGACTATTTTATAGTCTATATTAGTGTATAATAAACTATATTAATGTTTCACATTCACGAATTATTATTTTTTCAATACCCGGTATTAAAAGATATAAATATAAGACCATCTAATTTTAAAATAATCGCGAATTTCAATTACCTACATATTAGTGCGGTCCAAAAGTAACCCCTCCCTCTCTTAACTTTTGAACGACTTTAGATATTGACTTCAAATTTAGACAACTTAAACTATCTTTTAGTATATACCTTATACTTTCAGCTCTTAAAATATGGGCAGGGGCATGGGGGAGTTTTTTTAAAGGAAAGAGGGTCTTGTGATACATCGTTTTAAAACAAATAACATTTTCTATTAGACTATATATTTTTTATTTTTTTAAACATTTTTTTAAGGTTTTGATTATTCAATTTTTTGTGCTAAAATATGCGATTTTTTAAGATTTTCTTTTTAGTTTTTATTTATATTAATTAAAATTAGTTTAAAAGTATAATTTACGTTTTTTATCATGATATTAGTAATTTTTAAAAGATTATTTGATTTTTTTAGAGAAATTTTGACGAAAATACCCATTTTCAACCCTATTTTAACCAAAAACAAATGTTTGAAAAAACTTAAAAATATAAAGTTAAATAGAGAATTTTATAAGCATGAAAATGATGTGCCACACGACACACTTTTACATTTAAAAAAATGACCCCCATGCCCCCCTGTTCACATTTTAAGAGCTGAAAATATTAAAAATAGATTGAGTTGTCTCACTTAAATAAGTGTTCAAAAAGTCGATATCGCAACTCTTTCAAAAGTTAAGAGGGGGATGGGTGACTTTTGGACCGCTCTGTATGTAAATGTCCAAAAATTTAATTTTAACCAATTGGAACCGAATCTAACCGACTCAAACTTATGGACAAGAAAAACATTTAGAGTTTTTTTATTCTTAAAAATAAAGTACTAAAATATTTGCTCTTGAGATGAACCAGCGCACTATGGAACGAACTTTTAAATGCATTTTTCTTATAGTTAATTATCTTATACATTGAGTAGAGGCAAAATTTCCATCTATAACTAAGGTTACCTAGATAAATTAACGCTTATATTAGATGTCTTAATTATGCTACGAAAATTTGTAGTCTTTTTTTTTTGTTATCTTGCAATATAATCTTTTTCTATTAATTGCGCAATAATAACAATTTAAAAGAGTATTATATAAAAAAATAAAATATTTTGTATATCCCCTATTTTTTGTATTATCATTTTTTTTTTTAATTTTCCGACATTTCTTGTTTTTTCGTTAAAGTCCCGCAAAGTCCCGCATATTTTTTATAACTACATTATAGTGGACTAAGTAAGGAAAAAACCTATGCAAAAATCAGACCCCAGAAAACCCCAGAACCTCTTTAATTTAAATTTTTGTTTTAAAAAACAATAAAAAAAATAACTTTTCACATAAACTTTTACAGAATTTCTTTTCGGTGGGTAATATTATCTGGTAATTACGTTAGCTTAGCTTAGCTTAAGTGTTAGAATAGTACGGTAGTTTTAAATTTCTCAAAATTGCCAAAAAAGGCCCAGATAACAAAAATTTAAATAAATAAAAAATATATATTTTTTTCAACTTTTTTTCAATTTTCGAAAAAAGAATTTTGTTTTAACCTTGTTTTTGGAAAAAAATTGGAAATCAGGAAATCTTTTAAAAATTTAAATTTAATTGCTTTTTAATATTTACCATTTAGTGTACAAGAAAGATTTTTGCGTAAGTATTTAATCCGAAATTTGGAAACATTCTGGAAAATGTGTATAACTTGTAAAATTGTAATTTTATGTAAACAATTTGGCTTTTCCAAGTAAAATTAAAACATTTAGCTAACTATTGAGTTGGAAAATTCTGGAAAAATTCAGAGAAAATCACGCAAGAAAAATGTCTAGAGAGGCAAACAATGAGGATATCTTGCATAGCTTATTGTTAGTCTCAGATCCAGTAATTTCCAGTATAAGACCTACTTGTAAAAATAATGTAAAGGAATTATTCAAGGAAGCTAGGGAATTACTGGTTTTTGATAAAAGTACCTATATAAAAATTATTTACTTTATTTAGTTTGTTTTATTATCACATTTTTTTATAATTTTTTTTGTCACTATTTTAAAACTTTTTCAGAATTTTTCCAGAATATTTCCAGATTTTTTCCAGAATTTTTCCAGAAATTTTCAACTCAATAGTTAGGTAAATGTTTTAATTCCACTCGAAAAAGCCAAACTTATTATCTAAGATTTACAAATTATACACATTTTCCAGAACTTATCCATATTTTTTATTTTTTAGAACTTATCTATATTACTTAGTTAAATATCTTATACGCTAAATAATAATTAATCATATAAAAAAAATAAATTTAATTTTTTCTAAGATTTCCAGATTTTCCAGATTTTTGCCAAAAATGAAACCTAGCTAAAAGGCTTTCTCGTACCTAAAAATAGCTACATACCAAATTTTATCAAAATCCCGACTACCGTTTTCAAGAAAGATACGATGTCCAACGTATGGCCCGCTTCGTTCCATAGTGCAGCGGTTATGAAGGAGTCTATCATTACCCCGGTACACAAAGCAGGTAGTAAAAATACCGCAACTAATTTTAGGCCAATTTCCTTCATTAATAACTTTGGTAAAATTATGGAGCAATGTATAAAACACGCCTTATGAAATACTTTCCAAACGAAAAGTTAAAGATACTAAGTAAAAGACAATTCGGATTTAGAAAGAATCTAAGTACGGAACATGCTATCATCGAGTTTACCAGAGTTATTGTTGAGGGATTGGATTCATCTAAAAAATGCCTGTCAATATTTCTAGATTTAGCCAAGGCGTTCGATACAGTAGACCACCTATTATTACTAAAAAAGTAAGAAAGCCTTGGTATTCGTGGTCTGGCACTGACCCTATTTAAAAGTTACCTATCGCAGCGTCATCAAAAAGTTAAAGTTAAAAATACTTTAAGTGACCCTATGACTGTTACCAGGGGTGTACCTCAGGGGACAGTCTTGGGCCCAATATTGTTTTTGATATATATCAACAGTATATATATATTACCATTTTTAGATTTAAAATTCAAAATATATAATAATGAAATAGCTATCTCAGTATACAGAAAACCAACCTCCACAACCCACTTAATCCCTTTTGAGTCCTTCAACCCCATAACCCATAAAATTGCAGCCTTTCACTCCCTTTTCCATAGACTTTTTACCTTGCCATTAAATGAACACGATTTCAAAACAGAATTAGATACAATTTTTTACCTAGCCCACGTCAATGGTTATCCTTACAATATAATTAATAAACTTTATATAAAAAAGCAACAAAAATATAATTTGTCAAAAATAACATCCCTTAAACCAAGCACAACCCATAATCCAGTATCATATTGTAGCATTCCTTATATTGGTCTTAATATAAAAAAATACCTTTCGATATTTAACCTCCAAGTTTCCTTTTCTACACCTCCCAATCTACAATCCATTTTATCACATAACAAAGATAAAATAGACATTAAGGAGAAAAGTGGAGTATACAAGCTATCTTATTCTTGCCAAAACTACTATTTAGGTCGCAGTTTTAGGAAAGTCTCTACTAGAATAGATGAACATTTAAAACTTTTAAAAAACAACAATGTCGATTTGAATGGGTTGGAACACAAATCAGACTTCGCGAACCACATTTTATCACAAAATCATTCTTTTGATGGTGATTGTAACATTTTATATATTTCCAGTAACAATAGAATAACAGACTTACTAGAACAATTTACTATTACCTACCATAATAAATTTTTTAGCAACAAATTAATCAATGAACAAACAGAGTTCCAACATCTACGTATATTCCATAACATCCTAAACTCCAATCCAAATTTCCTCAAACCTCTATTAAATAAATATTAATTCATAGAATTATTTTTTAATTTTTTAATATTTAAATTAATTTATTTGTTTTATTGTTTTTAAACTAGGCCATCTATACGTTCGATTTCATTCTTAATTATAAAAATTAATCAATTTATCTTATCTGTAGATATCAATACTAACAATCTTTTTATTATTTTAACAAATTTTAAGTAATTTATTTAAATTTCCAATAGATGTCTGTACCTAAACTTATTTTTAAAATTTTTTATCAGTAAGCTATGTGTATGTTTATAATGTAGTCCATGTTGTTTGTTTTTAAATTTTTTGACTATTTTAGGTAAGCTTAACCAATTTGTAATTAGGTAATTTCCTTACATGTTTTTGTACTTCTAGCCTGAAGATGACCCTAAATTCAAGGGTTGAAACAATTGTAGCTATTTTTTATAAATAAAATGCTTCAATAAAAAACTTTGGAGTAGACATAATAATTTTTTAATTTTGTCTTAGTATATATTTGATTAAAAACTTCAAAGGGGAAATTTTTTCATATGCAGATGATACTGCGATAGTTTTTATAGGTGATACATGGAAGATTGTTTACCAAGAGGCAGAATGGTCTAAAGAAAATAAAAGAATGGCTAGATATGAGCCTTCTTAGCCTCAATACAGAAAAAACTAAGTTTTTGACTTTTTCCCTTGCAGCAACTGGTCAACCTACTTCAAATAGTATAAAAATACACGAAATTATTGTGAAAATAATTGTTCGTGTGCCTCAATTAAACGAGTGGAAAATATTAAATATATGGGAGTTACGGTTGATCAGTATCTGAGATGGAATACTCACATTAATTTACTAAAAACGAGACTAAGAGGGCTTATATATAAATTCTACGAACTTAGGGATATTTTAAGTCAAATCTTACTAAAAACAGTATACAACGCCTTGGCTGAACCTCTACTAAGATATTGTATATGTATTTGGGGTAGTGCTCTAGACAACGTCCTTGATTGTCTGCAGGTAACATAAAACACACTTATAAAAATTATGTTGAAAAAAAAATGCAGATATTCCACAGCACTCTTATATGAAGAAGCGGATTTATTAACTATTAGGCAAATCTACGTTAACCAATTTATTTTGTGGACTCATCAAAACCTTGATGAATTCTCAACCCCATCACATTCATATCAAACACAACATAATAGAAATGAATTAATATCTTTACCTTTGTACAGAAAAGCACATACTCAAAAATAATTATTCTATTATGGACCAACATTTTATAACTCCAGGAAATATTAAAACAATTAAGAATAAATCAAAACTAAAAACTGAGATAAAAAAATTTATAGTAGATATTACTACAAGGTTTGAGACAGAGCCCTTAACTTAATTTAAATTATAAACCTGCAGTTATTTTTTTTCTTCTTATTTTGCATTGTAAACCACAAGTTTTTTTTTCCCTCTCCTCATTTGTCAATACTGAGCACTTGAAATTATCATGAATTTAATAATATTGTATATAGTATTTGCACGAAATTAGGGCTATTCTTTTTTTTGAAAAGTAATTATTTTTGGAGAAAAAATTAAACCATTTAATATAAAAAATATATGGTCAACTCTAAAAATACAATTTTATGAAAATCTTTATTTCAAGTTCTTAATCCATGTCTAAAATAAACTAAATTTTTTAATCATAGAATATATACTTAATTGTACTCAGACTTGTCTAAAAATATATTACATAATTATTAAAGTGTCTGTATCGTAATTTAAACGACCTTGAGACGTGTAAATAGTAACTGTCAGTTTAAATTATAAATATAAATAAAAGTTACCATTTGTCCCTTTTCATGCACATTTTTCCTTACCTATAGTAATATTATTCTATAGAAAAAAATGCTAGACTTTGCTAATAACGGAAAAAAATAATAAAGTTTTTTAAATGCGTATTTTTTGCATATATATTTACAACAAGTTAATGGTAATCTAATAATTTTGGCTGAACCCCCTTATAAAATTAATATTTTAATCACATCAGAACTCCTATTGTCATCATCGTCACTGGTAGCTGTGATTAAAATACTAATTTATACTTATATTTGAAATAGGGTCCGAAATTTTAAGGGGTGATTCTATATCATAAAATATGACAAAAAGTTCCTATAAACGTGTCTAAAAACGCGTGGTAAGCTAAGTCCCTTTGAAAGTGGCTAAAAAAAATCGGTTTTTATTTAATAAGTGAGGAACCCTCTGAGATATAGATATAGAATCAGGCAGCAACACTAGGCGACTTAAAAAATAACACTTTTTAAGGGGCCGTAGCTCCCTTAAAAGTGATTTGTGGATATTTGTATAAGGAAAAAAATTCATAGTTTTTAATGTAGAATCACCTTGCAGTATTGAATTTTTTATTGGTGCATTTTTTAGTTCCTATTTTTGATACTCGGAACGTAAAATTGCCTCTTAAATTGCAATTTAAAGAGTACCTTTTTTATGTATTTTTAATTAAAGATTAATATTTTATCGAAAAAATGTCAAAAAATTTACGGATAAAAATTTTGGGGCAAAAAAGTGACATTTCGCACGTCCCTGGTTAAAATTACCAAATAAAAAATAATTGATAGCCTTTATCAATGTTAAGGCATGTGCAAAAATTTGTTACTGTGGTTTATAGAGTTCCAGAGATATTAAATAAAACTACTTTTATCGTGTCTGGCGTTACTATGACGTAGGTTGCCTACTTTTTTTCTCGATCTTTAGAGCGTCTGGCGGAAGTAAGGGCCGACGGAGAGTCTGGCAATAATGAATGTTTTTATTTTTCATTAATAAAGTAACAAAAAGTAATAATGCTTTTCTGTAAAAATAAAATGTTAAAATCGGAAAATATGTATACATAAATATATTCAGGAAAAAATTATAACTAATTTTTTATCCACCATATTGAATCGGCCATTTTATTAATTGAAAATCTATTACTATTTTTAAAATGGGCGACCTCTTAGACACTTGTTTACTAATTTTGCAAACAAAATATAATTTTCGGTTTTGTGGTTTTGAAACAAGTTAGGGATCAAGTCTTTTATTGTCAAATTTGTTTAAATATCTAGAAATAAACTTAAGAAAAACAGTCTGATTAAGGGTATCAGACAATTTTATTATATTTCTTTTTTAACATGTGCAACGTTAAAACCCCCCAGACTCTCCACCACTGAAGATAAGAAAAAAATTGTAATTTTTTTATAAAGCAGATGTATGTAGTAGTATTTCATATAAAATTTTCGGCTGTATCTGTATTATTTATATAAAATTTTTAATGAAATATATAAAGAAAACACGAAAAGTGCCATATTTGGAATTTGAGGCCCTGTAAAAAATTAACTAGGGAAAATATTTAAAATCTACAAGTAATGACATAAATCGTTTTTATTTATCAATATTTCCATAAAAAAAATGATAAATTGTTGCGGATATATTTTTTGCCTGAATGAATACAAAAAAACTCATTGTGCGCTATATCTCAAGATTTTGAGGGTCGAGATTTTTTCCATTGCTGTATTCATTTTCAGGACCCAAAAATAAGCAGAAAAAGTTTAGTCTGGTTTCTCAAAAACTGATTTTTTTTGTGGTCCTGTGTTAATATTTTCTAACAAGATAATTGGTTCTTGAAATTTGGATAGTTCTCTATAATGCATCATCATAGTGATATATAATTCTCTTTGCATAGATAACGAATTTTCACAGATGATTGGAGATTTAAAGAATTTTCTTCAAAAATCTGATATTTTTAAAAAATATATTTTTGACATTGACATTTTTAAGATGATAATTTTCTTCATAAAAATGCAATAAAATATATCAAATTAAATTTAAAAATACAGTTGATGTACAGTTCTTTAATTAATTTATTGCAATCAAATTTGTTTGCTATTTGTAAATATGCAACCAATTACTTAGTTAACTCTCCCCTTAATCGCGTGATTAATTTATTTAATAATCGTAATGTAGAGGTATTTGGAGTATCTTTTATTAGAATCAAATTGTATTTGTGACATAAAATTCTTGAAATTATATTTATTATGACATTTTAAGTCTAATATTAGATATAATGTGATGATATTATTATCTCTTTTATTATGTGTTAAATTTTTAATATATACCGGGTGTAACAAGACAATGGTACACTCCAAGTTTTTTCAAAAAATTAATAAAGGTTGATTTGCAATTTAGTAAGTTGACCTGGAATACTTAAATAAGATAATCCAAACTATCTTTTTATATATATATTTCATATTAAAATGTGTATATTTTTTTATATTTTTAAACATTTTTTTGGGGGTTTAAAATAGCATTGAAAATAGGTATTTTCGTCAAAACTTCTTTAAAAAAATCAAACAATTTTTGAAAAACTTATTATTTCATGCTGCAAAAACCTAAATTATACTTTTAAACTAATTTTAATTTATATAAATAAAAATTTACAAAAAAAAAACTCGAAAAAAGTCGAATTTTTTAGCAAAAAAAATTGAAAAATAAAAACCTCAAAAAAAAGTTTAAAAAAATAAAAATAAATATAAAATAGAGAATTTTATAAGCTTTAAAATAATGTGTATACTTCTCCGCATGAAACAAAGTCTTCGACGAAAGGGAGAGGAATCATTCGCACTCTCTTCTTTCGGTCAAAAGCGTTATAAGGCCTGCGTGCCTACTACGGGTCTCCCACTTGCACACACATTCCAAACATATTTTCCGTAGCCACAGATCCGTGCGTCAAAGTATAACACGGCCCCCTTTCCATTTAAAAAAAATGTCCCCCAATGCCCCCCTGTCAGGGGGGGCCCTGTCCAAATTTTAAGAACTGAAACGTAGTTAACATGATTCCTAATTTCATGAAACACCAACCGAGTTAAGTCTATTTTAAGGTACTGTGTGTTAGGGTGCAGCGAAAAACACTTTTTTTCGAAATCGGTATGGGGCTAGGTGTCAAAAGTTGTGGTTATGGTTGCTTATTAACGGTTTAAAATTTTATTTACACAATAAATTTAGTATTGAAACTTTTTTTTTAGTTTTTGATATACAATAACCCTGCATCATTAAATATTTCGTTTTTAATATTTTAGTATTTAATTTCACCTTCAAATTAACTTTTCCCGAAAACGGTTAGTCCTACAGTATTACAACAAAAATACCTTTTTTATGTATTTTGACCTGAGGAATCATATTCCATACATAAAATTACAAAATAGTTAAACAGAAAAAAACTGATAATGGAGGTGATCTTTTTAGCAACGTTACAAATAGTGCAAAACTCTGTATTAAAAGATATAGTCAACAAAAAGACAGCCTTTTTTTCCAATAGATAGTTGTACTTAGAGGTAAATGATATACTTAAAGCCACTTTACACGGAGCAATTTGTCAATGCGCATGCCTTCAGGCAAGTTTGAGGCCATTTTCGTGCCATCAAATTATTTTTCGGCGATTTTCACGCAAGTTTTATGGTTATTTTCGTGGTACCAACCTGGAAAAAAGTTACCAAATCGATTTCATTTTACTAATATAGTAGCAACTGCACATGTTAATAATAATTATTATTAATAATAGGTCGGTCTGTGTAACTAAAAAACTTCCTTAAAAAAAAGCAAATGCTAGGTTATGTTTTTTTCAACAAACGCAGAGACACGTCGAAATTGTCTGGTTTGCAGCACTGTTTACCTTGCAATATATTGCACCAAACTTGCGTGAAAAGGCAAATCAATGTCCAATTGTCCTCATCTGACAGCAAACTTGCATAGCATCAAACTTGCGTACAAATTGCTCCTTGTAAAGTGGTCTTTAGAACATGTTCTATTTTTCGGCGATTTTCACGCAAGTTTTATGGTTATTTTTGTGGTACCAACCTGGAAAAAAGTTACCAAATCGATTTCATTTGACTAATATAGTAGCAACTGCACATGTTAATAATTATTATTATTAATAGGTCGGTCTGTCTAACTAAAAAACTTCCTCCAGGTCATTTAACTCGCCAGCTTGTCTAAAATCTCTATATTTTAGTCTTGTAAGATCCAGATTAGAATACGCATCTTTGATATGGTATCCAATTTATGAGAGTCAAAAAAATCAAATTGAGTCAGTTCAACGAAAATTTTTAAAAATGTTAAATTACAGAATTGAAAGAATTTATCCCCCACAAGGTACCGATCAATTATATCTATTAAACAAATAGGATATACTCACCTTAGACGTACGTAGAAAAAATGCTTCATTATGTTTTTTAGTCAATCTCTTAGGAAATAAAATTGACTGCATATATTTACTAAGTAAAATAAATTTTCTAGTCCCCCGTGGTAACTCAAGACAAGTAGGCATATTTTCTATCTCTTCTGCCAGGACTAATATTCTTTACAAATCTCCGGTGTATATCATGTGCAATAATTTCAATTGCTTAAGCAATGATATTTATATTAATTTTAGTGGTCTAGGTCAAATTCTTTATAGTGAAAATCCTAATCCCGCATAATATTTTTTAATAATATTTTATTTGTATTTATTGATAGATATATTTTGTATTTTTGCAATGCAAAAATTTATTTATGTGTATATTTTGTATCAAATTTGTAGATGTATACTTGTCTTGTCATTGGTGTATACTGTTGGTCAATAAAGATTATTATTATTAAAAAAAAGCAAATGCTAGGTTATGTTTTTGTCAACAAACGCAGAGACACGTCAAAATTGTCTGGTTGGCAGCACTGTTTACCTTGCAATATATAGCACCAAACTTGCGTACAACTTGCTCCGTGAAAAGGCAAATCAAGGTCCAATTGTCCTCATGCTATATCTGGCAGCAAACTTGCATAGCATCAAACTTGCATACAAATTGCTCCGTGTAAAGTGGTCTTTAGTTTATATAAGTATGTGTTCTTAATAAAACTACTAAGAAGATTTGTATTTTATTTTAGCCTAAAATGAATTAACAACAATAATAATTATTTTAAATGTACCTACATACATGTCTTTAAAATTTTTCTTAGGATCGTTATATTAATCTAAAAGTAAAGTATCTGTTAACGTTATCGACATACTATGGTCCCAAATTCAAATCTAGCTGGACAAAAGTCTGGAACTTTAAAAGTTATTTAGGGCATCTAGGGTAACGTAAGAAAAATAACAAAATAATTCCTATGGGGGGGGGGGGTAAAATATAGCCAACAAAAATAAAAAAATAATTCTTGACTCCCCTAAGAGGCGGCCCAACTAGATTGTTCTTATTTTTTAAATGACGTTTAAGCATTTAAAAGGTATATTAATTGTATAATATTGTATGTTCAATCAAGAGTTTTAATTATTGTTAATGTTTTACAAAAAAAACACCTAAAATTACCCATTTTTTAATTTAATATGCGCGAATTGTTATATTTTTTAAAATAATTAATAAACATTTTATGATGTAACTTTCGAACATAGAGCGACATACAGGTGGTTCTGCTTTTATTATGTAGAACTAACCTTTGCCTACACATTGACACTAGTGGAATCTGCAGTCTTTTGCAGGTAAACACAGGTAGATAATCCCAGGAAAAGGAAAAAGCATTAAATAAAAATTGATTTTCCCACAATAAGCTGTTTACACGTGTTCTAGAGTTAACAGACTAAAATTCCCTGGTAGCGCCAATTTTTAATCCGAAAGATTTATAAATTGACACAATTCTTAATCCGAAAAGGTTAATAGATGATTCATTTATAAAGTGATCTTCAAGAAAGAGAGTGAGATTTTAAAGTAGTTACACATTTAAGTAATTTTACCACCAAGAAATATTATGGAGCTGGATGTATTTGGGTCAAAATTTATTGACAGGCAACATTCGTCGAAAAAAAAATTCAAAAGTAATATATTATAGCAATACCTACTAATTTGTGCATGTATCTACTTACCAATTTTATAAATGTCCGCGCTAAATAAAAGCATGTAAAACTTGCATGCAAATTTGCATATTCAAATTTCAAATTTGTGACCGGCGTTACTGTGAGCGGCGTTACATTAAGTAATGTTTTTAAATTTTCCGGCTCTACCTAAACACATTTAATATTTTTAAGGTTTAAAATTCTCAAGATTCTCTGCCGGCACTATGGCATTAAGTTTTTACGTTAACTATTCTACTTATTAAGTAAGTACACCCTGTGACCGGTGTTACAAGACAAAAACATACGCTAGGAGGGTTTTCGTAATATTTTACTTAATTTTAACAAAAATAAGTTAAAAACTTATCTTGGCCATAAAAAAACGACCACAACAACCATTTCGATGTCTAAGTGAAACTGATCAAAGCGCCCCTAACGGTAATTTTTAAAGCGAATTTAGACCGTGACCGGTGCTAACTTTAGTTTCAGGAACAGACCCATAACGTGGGTAAAAAGTTATAAGGAGCAAATA
Source organism: Brachypterus glaber (assembly GCA_958510825.1). Lineage (NCBI taxonomy): Eukaryota > Metazoa > Arthropoda > Insecta > Coleoptera > Kateretidae > Brachypterus > Brachypterus glaber. The sequence continues at coordinate 47,736,331 of OY294045.1, read as the reverse complement.
GAATACGATGAAAACTATTAAATATATTCTGAAACATATTATTTTTACAAAACATCAATTCCGATTAGGAATATTAAAATACAACAGCGCAAACATGACAATTGTTACTGGGGTCACGTAACCGACTTTACATTTTTTTACGGAAACAAATAAATATATTATCTTTACGGCTACAAAACATTTTTTTTTTAGTTAGACACAATTTTTCTCTTAACCCTTCGTTAGGCGCGCCTCTTTTTGTAACGTGTTTAGGCGCGCGGTCTACACTGGGGTCACGTAACCGACTTTACATTTTTTTACGGAAACAAATAAAAATGTTATCTTTACGGCTACAAAACATTTTTTTTTTTAGTTAGACACAAATTTTCTCTTAACCCTTCGTTAGGCGCGCCTCTTTTTGTAACGTGTTTAGGCGCGCGGTCTACACTTGTAGGTCATTTTATTTTTTGTTTAAAAAAAACACACATTTATATTTTTAAAAACCAAATATCTTATGTTATTTATTTGGTTGTATTTAAAAGTTATTTACATATTTTTTTCAAATTATTAATGTTTTAGTAAGTATTAAGGGTAAAAGAAAAATAATATACAATTCTAACATATATTTTACATCTGTACGGTAATTTGCAAAAAAAAAATAAAAATAACTTAAAAACTTTCTGAAACTAAAACATTTGTTTTTTTTTTAACATGTACGATTATAAAAAAATAAAAAACACCTAAATTAAAAGAAAAAAATATTATAAAATTTGAGTCGAAATCATGCAATATTTTAGTAACTCATGCGCCTTGTACATGTGCTCTTTGCAATCGTAGTTATGATATTTTGAGCATTTTTTTTTTTTTGATTTATTTTCCCTTCTTAGGCACATTTAGTGTCCAAAGTAATTTTTAGTTTTATAGAACAGAAAATTACCTTATTTATCAAAAACATTACGTATGAGCTCTTTTATGCCCAAAAAGACTCGTGCCAGTGTCTTCCTATAAACCGCTATTTTTTTTTGGTGGTAAAGACATATTGTATCTTTAATTTATCTTTAAACTAATAAACTAACTTTGAAAAACAATATTCACAAAAAGAAACCATAAAAACTTACACAAAATAAAAAAATGCAAAAATAAAAAAGGTAAGGTGGTTAGTCGCGCGGTCTACAATTGTAGACCAGGCAGGTTTCAATATGAATAAAAACAATATTATACCCATTCAAAGTGTGAAATATTACTGATCTAATAGATTGATGCATAATGCACAGCTACTCGATGGGGCGCCAGCGTAAACACTCCGTGTAAAAAGTTACCCAGCTAAAAAAAAAGCATGGTCTACGATCGTAGACCGCGCGCCTAACGAAGGGTTAAGAGAACATTTGTGTCTAACTAAAAAACATGTACATGTACTTCTTTCGTAATTACGAAACTTACTACTGTTAAATAAAAAGCCATACACTCAAAAGTGCCTGTAAATATATTTTGACACATTTGTGAGGGTAAAACTTTTTAAAGTTTGGCACAGTCAATTAGTTCAAAATTTAAAAAAACAAGAGAGATCTTTGAGACAGAGAGTGTGAGATTTTAAAGTAGTTAAACATTTAAGTAACTTTACCACAAAGAAATATTATGGAGCCTATAGCTGGATGTATTGGTGAGGATAAAACCAGGAACATTTTAAAGTTTGGCACAGTCAGTTAGTTTAAAATTTAAAAAAAAACAAGAGTGTATATGATTATATAGTGCAAAGACTAAATTTAAAGGTTTATAGTGATATTAAAAAACGCAGTGATATATCACCCTTTTGGATTAAAAATTGTGTTAATGTACATGTATAACCCTTTCGGATTAAAAATTGGCAACACTAGGTAATTGTAGTCTATTAACCATAGAACACGTGTACACAACTTGTGGGAAAATCTAAAAAATTTAAAATGCTATTTTTCCTTTCATCTGGGATTATTTACCTGTGCTTACCTGCATGAGTCTGCAGATGCGACTAGTATGTAGGTAAAGCTGCAGCTGTATGTTGGAAAGTTACATCATAAAATGCATATTAATTATTTTAAAAAATATAAAAATTCACGCATGTTAAATTAAAAAATGGGTAATTTTTGGCGTAATTACTTGTAAAACGTTAACAATAATTAAAACTATTGACTGACCATACAATATAAGATATTTTAATACGACCTTGAAAACCATACTGACATAAAGCAGTTTAAATTTATATTTTTTAAGGGTTTTTATTAAAGAACTACCTGAATGCTATTCTAAATAATTATAATATCTTTGAAACTTCTAAACTTCATTTAAAAAATAATAACAATCTAGTTGGGCCGCCTCTTAGAGGAGTCAAAAATAATTTTTTTGATTTTTTTGGATACATACATTTTAATATTATTACCACGTTGCTCTAGATGCCCCAAAATAACTCTAAGACTTTTGTCCAGCTAGATTTGAATTTGGGTCCATAGGGCGGCAGGATAAATGCCGAATACTGCACACTGGTGGTTGCTATGCGACCGAGGTTCTCTACCAAACAGGTAACTTTACTTGAAGGTGAATATAAAGGCCCTTAGTTAAATAAAATATTTGGCTGCCGTGAGATATCCTGTACTTAATTTTACTTCATATGTTCTATAGATCTTGTAGGTTTTAATGTCAACAAGTCCGGATCAATGGAAATATTACTTTCCTGATTATCCGAAATGTCTATAAGATTTTCGTCAATTCTTTCCCTCAAATCTTCGCCCATTAAAATACTGTCTCCCATGTTTAAGTTTGAGTGCATAGAGTTGGTAATTCTGTCTGCGATTAAAATGGTATCATTTATCCTGTCATCTTGACTGGTTTGGTTTGATTGGTCTAAATTAATGGAATGGGACGTGAATGAAATTGGCGAACTCACACTAGGCCAATCTAACCCTAAGAAGAGGTTGGAACTAGAGTTGGGGTCATTATTCGTGAAGTTGAGCAATGGAATTTCCATAGGACTCGTACAAGCTAAAATAAAAGAGATGTTTTATTATAGGGTAGTCCAAACTTTTAAAAGATGGAAAATATCGACTTGAAACTTGTAACAGGTATATTGCTTAAAATTAGTTATATTTTGACGTAAGTTTTATATCTATAGAATTTAAAACATTACCATTAAAAAAAAAAAAATCCTGTCCACTGGACAGTGACCAGTTCAGTTTATGTAAGTTGTTAAACTTTTCCTTAAAAGATTTTCCCATTAATCATGTTATTTTTTTCTGAAGTTTATCGTAAAGTATAGTTAGAGGTGGAAGTCGATTTTATTTTTAGTTTATTGTATACATTTTAAAACATTGCCATTAAAAAAAAAATCCTGTCCACTGGACAGTGACCAGTTCAGTTTATGTAAGTTGTTAAACTTTTCCTTAAAAGATTTTCCCATTAATCATGTTATTTTTTTCTGAAGTTTATCGTAAAGTATAGTTAGAGGTGGAAGTCGATTTTATTTTTAGTTTATTGTATACATTTTTCAAAACGTAGTATATACCCTTGGTGGTGTACTAAAAACTATATTTTTTTGCCTTTTTTTAAATAGTTTTTCTTATAACAGGTCTTAATGTAAGTTAAGGCAATTAAATTTACCTTTGTGAGAAGTTTCATACCTCTAGGTTTTATATTTTCTGAGATGTGACAGACAAACAGATCGATTATATAAGGGTTCCGAACTAAACCGGTTTACTTACGTGGTAAATTCATTGGTAGATTTATATTCTGCGAAGAAAAGTTTTTATTTAGAATTTTTTCTTGCTTCCTCCATTTTGCTCTCCTATTTTGGAACCATACCTTAAAAAAATAACATACAGTGGACGCCAGATAAATTGCATATACGTATTTTGTACATATTAAATTGGGTAAGTAGGCACATCATTTAAATTTCAAAAAATGTCAGTGTCATTCACTCATTCGTTTTTGCAAGTTATTTTATTTAAAATGCATGTACATTTGCCAGAGAATGATAAATTAAGAATTGCGACACATTTAGAAAATGGAAGAAGGGTTGATGATCTAGCTAATGAATTTAATATGACCGTAGATACAGTCAGAAGAATAAGAGATAAATGGTTGGCGGAGGGACGAGTTTCAAGAAATGTGGGATCAGGGAGGAGAAAAGTAACAACTCCAGAAGAAGATGTTCGCCATAATCCTTTACATGATGCGAAAGAAGCAATGGAAGAGACCCATTTTCCCGCCTCTCATAGAACAGCAAATAGAATTGCTGAGACTGAACTTGCTGCACAAAAACCTTTTTTGTTGGATTGCCATAAGAAAGAAAGAGTAGGTTTCGCCATCCAATACTTAGATAACGGTAATTATTGGAACAATGTGATTTTTAGCGATGAAAAAACCTTTAAATCAACATACGATGGTAGGTTAAGTATATGAAGAAAGATATAACGCAAGAACCAGTTTAGGACGATTTTCTGTAAATTCATGCTTGGATAAGTTCAGAAGGTCCAAGTGTCTTGTGCTTTGTGGATGGTAGGTTAAATGCACAAAACTACGTAAGAATCCTTGAAGAAGTAATGCTACCTAGCGTAACGCAAAGATTTCAAAACAATAAGTCACTCAAACTTGGCTCCGAAACAACAATGTAGAACGTCTGGTATGGCCTTCCAGAAGCCCGGATCTCTATCCCATTGAGAATCTCTGGGGTGGTTAGTTAAAAAATTAAATAAAAACAACATTCGACCCCGGAAAGGACTTGATGGATGAAATTTTACAGGCATGGAAAAGTATTCCAAACAATTATTGTGAAACCGCTGTTTCTTCCGTTCCAAGACTCCTAAATTCTATTTTGGAAACCGGTGGATCTATCACAAAGTACTATTGTTTTCTGTTAAAAAAAAATCTGTTTACGTTTAATATTAAATAATGACTTATTTTTGTAACTTTAATTTTAATTATTTAAAAAAAAGTTAATATAAATATAACCTAATTTAAAAAATCATTATCAAAACATACAAAATCAATAAAAAACGACGTTTAAATTTTTGACAGCAAGCAATTTTTCTGGCGGCCACTGTACAGAAAACCCTAAACTGAAATTTGGGCATTGCTGCCACATTTTGTCCAGGTTAAACCCAGTAATCTTAATTAGCGAAAACTGCAATTTGTTGAATTATAATATTATCATCCTATAATAAGATCTATACCTTAAATATGGATATTGCTAATGGTTATGCTTTAAAATTGTTTAATCTACTTTGCGTTATAGTTCCAGCGTAAAATAATAAATCTCATACACATGAATCATGTTAATGCCACACTTTAAATGCAGTTTACTGTTTAACCGACTTCCAAAAAAGGGGGAGGTTATTTATTCGGGGTCTGGTCAGTGGGCCGAATTGGAACTAAAATTTTATGGAACAGAGTATGGATAGCAAATATTTTGAAAAAATTGAGGTTACATAGTATTTTTGACATTTTTGTCAGAAATAAATCAAATTACGATTCATAAGAAAAAGTATCTCTCTATATTTTTTTAAAAATAATAATTATAATGGTTTGTATACACCTTTTCAAGTTGTAAATCAGAAAGTGTAATATTAATTTCAGACAGTGTAATTTGTTATTCAGATTTTTAAAATCAATTTCAGAAAGTATAAATTGTAATTCAGATTTTTAAATTATATTTCAGAAAGTGTAAATTGTAATTCAGATTTGCAAGTTATATTTCAGAAAGTATAAATTGAAATTTAGACTTTTAATATATATTTCAGAAAGCGTAAGTTGAAATTCAGAAAGTGTAGTTATATTTCAGAAAGTAGAAATTAATTTTCAGAATGTGTTATTTTATTTAAATTTGGATCTGTAAATTCAATTTCAGAAAGTGTAAATTAATTTTAGGAAGCGGTAATTTGTAAATCAGAAATCATAATTTTTATTTCGGAACTTATTATTTTATTCAACAAAATTTAAAAAAAGTAGCAGTTATGTATTATACATATATTCGGTATTAAATATTGAACAGTAATATATTTAAATTAAAAAAAAAAATATTTTTTACATTGTTTAACAACTTTATACAGCATGTTTAGTCAGGGAAAACGTTTGTAGATACTGTAATAATTAAATTATTAGCCTCCAAAAATTACATTTTTTAATGTTCACGATTTTTTGGAAGGTTTTTTCCCAAAAACAGAAACAAATAAAGATTTGATCTAAACAAAATCGAAATCAGCAACAAAAACACTATTATAATTGTGCAAAAGAATTTGTAGTTTGTTACTGTTGTTTAGCATGCAGTCAGCGGAAAAACTTTTACCACTATTTACAAACTGGTGCGCCATGGCGCTTATTAAGATTTTGTTCTCAGAGGTTTTGAAGTTTTCAGACCCTTTGTTAACATAATTAATAGTCACCTAATCTTGCTATTTTTTATTAAACCTATTTCCTTTTGGGGGATTATGTGACATGAAATTTAAAATAAATCTTACTACTTAATACTTTTTATCTTGATAACTATTTGCAATTGTGATTAAGAAAAATTAATTCTACATTATAAAAACAAATAAAAGTTGCAAAAATCACTATTATAAAAATTAGTATAAAATTGTATTAATGGTGCAGGTCGCTTGCAAAACAATTTCACACTACGATATTTCAAGAACGCTTTGACATATATGCATAGAGACTTGAAATATCGTAGTGTAAAGTTGTTTTTTGAGCGACTTCCATTATTAAAACGACTATGGTGTTTGTTCAACTCAGTACTTCAATTTGAATATGGATTGCACAAAAGATTGTCTTTATATTCAATACTTGTTCTAAAAGTTTTGTCTAATTGATAATTACTGCAACATTGTATCTGTTTGGAATAAACACTTCAGAAATTGTATTTATAGAGTAACTAAATTGCATATGGTATACAACGTTTGCATTATGCTTTTCCTTTTTTGCATTGTACAATTTTTCATTTAATCTTCTGCATTTTTAAATTAATTCGCCTTCTGATATTTTAAAAATTTTATTGAATGTCGATGTAAAAATTTAATAATTTTTACTTTACAAGATTAAAAAATTAAAATTACTAGAGAAGAAATCTTAATTTAATTGAAGTTTCACCCTTTATATTAAATACCTCAAACTTTTACGGGTCCCTTGCTTAAATTGTTTTGTGATAAAAATGGAATTTTCCGTAAATATCTAACTATTGGTCTGTATTTTAACTTTTATTTTCCATAGAAAATATTGACAACAAAACTTTAAATGGCTGCATTCTCGGTTTATCTCAAGTGGGCTGGATAGCGATCGTTTATTTGAATTTAAAGAAGGGCGCAAACATTGCTCGAAAATTGAAGACAACAAAATGTGCTAGAAGGCCACAAAGAAGTTGGAATGGTGATATAAAACGGATAGCTGGCTAAGACCGGGTACATTTAGCACAGGAAATAATGGAAAATGATGGCAAAGACTTTTGTTCAAGAGTGGACAGAACTAATAATAATAATAATAATAATATTTCTTTATTTCAAGACATATCTCTACAATACATTATCATATAAAATAAAATAACTATAGGATGGAGAGAAGAAGCAATATGGGGTGTCGCTTTACTATTAGGTTTTGTAATGGCGTATATTTCTACCTGAACTCTTGCTTCAGTAAGATCGATCCTCAATGCTAATTCTTCTCTAAAAAACACATCAGGATAGTGTGTTTTATGAAATGCTCTTTCTAGCTCTTCTAATTGGTAATTTGAAAATGTTGTTCTACAAAAATAAAAAATATATTATTGACTACACTTTTAATTAAATAATAAATTATACCACTTTTAAATGTTAAACGTCATAGAAATTTTAATTGGAGCATATAGAGACTTTTTCAGCTTACATAAAATATTCCAGAGCTTTGTTGGGAATTTAACAAGGACGGGCAGAGCAATCCCGAGGCCCCTTATATCCCAAGTCAAGGGGACGAGGTATTACCTAATTTCATGCCTTTGAGAGTTTGAGGTCGCAGAACAAGAAACTTTATGGCTTGGCTTCAAGGACTAGATCAGGTCTGAAAAATTTATTTGACTTAAAGAACTTTGACTGGGTTTTTGATTTTGCCGATATTGTCTAGCTCGATAAATGACTGGTGCAACTTTTTATTTTTAATACAGGGACTGCAGTATCTGCCTTAGCTACTTCTTGACATAATCTTCAGCCTTAACTGAATAAGAAGCCGACCATAGTAAGTTAAAACTAATTGATAAGGCTAAACATTGTTTAGTAAACAATGTCACAATCAAAGAGATATTATAATTATTATAATTACACTGTCTCTTATTATTATATCCTAGGCAGGAACCCAACCTTGGGGCCCTGCAGGATTCTTTAGAAGACATACAAAGCGAGAGAAAAGACGGTAAAGCCTGCTGAAAAAATATTACTTTGTTTTATTTTCCCTATTTTCCCCTAATATGACATATCCCATCCACGACTCATGTTACTATTTTATTGCTAAATTTTCAATATTTCCATACACTTTTTTTTACTAATTCAACTTATTTATAGCTGTAAGTACCTGATTGTACCGTTTAAACCTAACTTGCCCTAAAAACAAATTATAACTTTTTGTTGTTGTTGTGTAAATAAAGAACATTCATTCAATATGTATTTAAATTAGTTATATCTGAACCAATAGATTCATGTTTAAAAATCTTATGGCCACATTTCCATAGTTTGTGCTTTCAGGTTTTGGTTTATGTTCCTGATCAAACCATCTGAATTCTGAACTTTTTTATTGAATTTCTTTCTTTTCTTTCCTTTTTTTATCAACTTGGTAAGCTTATTATTTTTATCTTAAGACTAATTATCCACAGTTTATGCTTATGGTTTTGTTTAATGTATTTTAAAACCTATGTCCATTTTTAAAATCCTTGGATTATAGTTCATACAGGTATAACCTTCTTGCTAAAAATGTTGAACAAAAGTTGTTTATTTTGATGGGGCAAACAAAATAGCATATTTATTTTTTACAGATATTTACGTTTTCAATGTTATTTCAAGGTCAACTTTGTTTTTTTTAATGGAAACGTATATTTTTTACTGCTATTTAGTTCTTCTCAAAAAAATAAAAATCTTTTGTAAAAATCTTTTTTGCTCAGACTTTTAGTTGCAGAGATAACTCAGCCACACAAAATTAAAAAAGTTGGATCTCCGACGGACTCAACTAGCCAATTCCTATGTATTTTGAGCCGCTGAATCCGAATCTGAGGTCGAAAAAGAGTTTTTGAGGTTATGTTGAAAATGGGAGCTAACTTTTAACTTGGATTCAGCGGCTCAAAATACATAGGAATTGGCTAGTTGAGTCCGTCGGAGATCCAACTTTTTTAATTTTGTGTGGCTGTGTTATCTCTGCAACTAAAAGGCTGACCAAAAAAATTTTTTTACAAAAGATTTTTATTTTCCAATGCCTCTATAAATTTTAAATCAAAATTCTTAGGACTTTTTGGCATATCGTTTAGAATCCATTTTACAAAGTGAGACCTAGGAGTTTAAGGATCTATTTAAATCGTTATCCGGGATATATACTTAAATTTATTCCATTTATTTAAAATCGAGAATAACATAGTTAAAATAAATTAAAATTAATAATAATAATTTTTATTATTAAACAAATAATTAAAATGATTGAATATGAAGAATTAGTATGTTTCATTACAAAACACTGCCCACTTGGTGCTGACAACCATTTATTCCAGAGTAACAATTTCAGTATTTTAATATGTCGGATCTTTTGTGCATTGAGTAATTTAACAAGTGGCTTTTTGCAAAAATAAATTAATAATGAGAAAAATTACCTGTATCGCCGTTGTTTTCTTTTTGAACTAGATGATATATTTGATGAGGTACTTTCATCATTGGAATTATAATTTAGCGATTCTTGTTGGTACTCTAATAAAAAAATAATAATTTTATTAGATAATTTTAAATATATGCAACTACTAATGATTACTCATATCCCTAGTTCAGGACGCTGCTTTTTATCTATGACTTATTAACTGCCCTAGTTTCGACATTCAACAGTTTAGAACTAAGGTATCGATATCAATAAAACTGCTCTACAAAGATTTTTTCATTTGCCGGGAAGCTTTTAGTTGCGTCTGGCTATATTTGATGCCCTGATTTCGGAACCTTTTTCCGTTTTTCTCGATCAGCTTGTTTTTTTTTAGATACAGCGCACAGCGTTTTTTTGCCTATAGTTGTAGTAAAAAAAATAATTTAAGTTTAATTATTTTTTTTACCGTAGATTGGTTCTCTATTAGTGGGGCTCTAAGCAAAAAAATGCGGATTTAAAATATCTTTATTCGTTTGTTTTTAATAGGCTTCTAGATTAAAAAAATAGTTTTTTTTTTTCGCATTTTTCGATATATTATTTTTATATTGATAAAAAATTTATATAAATACTAAAGATACGACTCTAATTTTTATACGCAATACTAATACAAATGTGCGATTTATAAAAATAAAAAAAAGTTTTAGATTTAACCCAGTGACGGAGAATTTACCGGGGGTAATGGTGGAGAGCAACACAATAAATTAATTTATTATTCCATCAATCTATTTTCTAATCATCGTACAGAGTGATATTGGTAGACTGTACGATGATTAGAAAATAGATTGATGGAATAATAAATTAATATTTTTATAATTTTGTTTAAAATTAAAAATTTCTATCCTTACAATAAATTAAATTTATTACATATGAAAAAAAAAACGAAATATATATTTCATTTTTCATTACTATGTGTACCCTAGTAATGCAGAATTAATTATAACCATAACTTTATTAAATTAAATTCCAGTTTATACCTAAAATAAAACTTTTGTTTGATTGCTAAAACCAACCAATTTTGATTTCAGAAATACAAATATTTTTTTCATCGATTTTTACCCCCAACTCTCAGCTAGTTAGCCAAATTTAGCTCAAGCTTCGACCAACGTAAGCTTCTATAAATTTTGTTGTTCTTTGTCCAATTAGGCTGTGGCAAAATGGCGTCCAAGGTTTAAAAAAGTTGGTGAAAGTTAGTAGAGATTTTTGTGTTGTTGTTTTTGGATGGTTTTGGCTTGCTTGAGTTTTTTTTTCGGTATTATTGGTTAGTAATCTGAAGATACACTTATATTTATTATAATATTTTTTTGGGTACTTAATTTCGGTATTTGTGATTTGCACTTCAGTTTTGATTAGATTTGCATTTCATAAGATATATTTTTTTTTTGAGTGCTTAATATTTTTTTTCTTAGTACTTTGAAAAATAATTTTTTATTTTTGGGGTTCATATTGGTTTTGATTGGTTGCACTTTAATTAATTTAGGTTGGGTGCACATGGTTCTAGTGCTTAATTGTTTTTACAAAAAAAAAAGCTTTTGGGGTGCATATCATTCTATAAGGTAACCTTTCAATATTTTATGGTAAGGTGAAAACAAAATTTTGTTGGTAGGCACTTTGAAAAACAAAATTAGATTTTTTTTCTCGATTCGCGATCGGGGTGCATATCTTTTTTAGTAGTTGCACTTTAGTAGATTTTGGTTTGTGATTACCACATTGGTTACTTTATTAGGGTAACACTTCTAAAAGTTATTAGTGTGCATATTGTTATAGTTTGTGTAGTGAATTGGATAGAAAATATTAGGGTGCATATCATAAAAATAGAATAAATATAAATCCAATAATATACTAGTGAATTAGATTTTTAGTGTTTTAGTGAATATTGTGGTAGTGATTTTGACTTTAGGAACGGTGTGGTACATTAATATAGTTAGTAAAAATTTAGTGGAAGTTTAGCTTAATTTGAGAATTTTTGGCTTTAATAGTATATATTTTAGGAGTATTTTTGTATTGTTTCGATAAATATTACAAAATGGCGGATACTTGTAAGATAGGTGTTAATGATTTGGTTAAGGACGAGTTGAAGTTTGAACTCATGTGTAGGGGTGCAGCAACTTCAGGATTAAATGTAAGAGAAATGCGTTTTAGTTTAAGAAGCTTTTTATCGTTATAAAAACGAGGTTTATCCGTTAGTTATCCATAATATGTTTTTAAAAAAGAAGATTCTAAGAATATTCAAGAGAAATATGTGGATTCTTACCCAACGTGGATAAATTGGATGAAAAATATAAGCGTTTGCAATCCCGCGTTTTACATTTACTGCATGAGTGGATGTCTTACCACAGGATGGTACAGAAGAAGTGTTGAAGTTTCGTAGCACATGGATGGCAAAAACCACTGCACTATTACATAATATCGAATCCAAAGCGAAACCAAAGGTTTCTAAATTAAATTCAACGGTTACAATATCGTTATTTTAAAGAGAAGAATAAGGTTTTATATTTCAACTTCTGAAAGTAAAGTAGAAACAGAAACCGGTGCAGCTGGATCGTCAAATACGCCAGAACCTGTAGTAATAAGGAACTCAAGGGAAAAATCGCCACAAATTCACAAATGGGACTTAAAGTAGGGTTTCAGAGACAATATTATTTGAATCTGCTTTGTATTTATTTGCTGGAAAAGCATTATTATGGTATAGGTCAGTAAGAGATAGGTGTAGGAATTGGAAACAGATACCGGAATCGACTAGTGATTTAATATTGGGAATGGATTTTTGAAAGGATATGCCGGATTTATATAAGGATGTTTGGGACTTTGCTTCATAAATTTCAAACAAATTAATTGGTATTAAACCTCAGGAAAACCTAACTTCAGAACAAAAAAATAGAAATAATAAATTATTAGCAGAAAAGTTGAAAAAAAAATGGGAACTGGTCTTGGAACAACAAATATGGTTGAACATGTGATAGAATTAGAACCAAATACCAAACCAATTAAACAACGGTGTTATCCTGTTTCACCTGCTAAGCAAAAGTTAATAGATACGAAGTTAACTGATATGCTTTTAATAAATGTTGTGAAAGAATCGAAAAGCCTATGGAGTTCTCCAATTTTAATGGTGCCGAAGAGAAACGGTACTCAAAGATTTGTTGTAGATTTTAGAAAATTAAATCAGGTGACCAAAAAGATGCATATCCCTTGCCTGGAATAAGTGTTGTATTGGATCGTTTAAGAAATGCAAGATATATTTCTTCATAAGACATTAAATCGGCGTACTGGCAAGTACCAATACATAAGGATAGTAAGGAATTTACTGCATTTACAATTCCAGGGAAAGGGTTGTTGCAAAAACTTCCATTTGGATTTACCAATGCACCAGCAACTTTTCAACGCTTGATAGATGTAGTTATGTAGAGCTGATTTAGAGCCTTTTGTGATGGTAATTATTGCTCCGGACTTTGAAACCCATTTGGAAATTTTGTCTTAGGTATTGGATCGTTTAACTAAGGCTGGGTTGATCGTAAATGTTGAAAAATGTAAGTTTTGTATACCGGAATTAGCGTACTTAGGCTATATTCTAGACAAGAATGAGTTTCATGTAGATAAATCAAATGTAGAAGCAATTTTAAATGTTCCTATTCCTGTTCCTAAATCAGTGTCAGAAGTTAGACGTTTTTTAGGTATCGTGTCCTGGTACAGGAAATTTGTGCGAGATTTTGCTTCAGTGCCACAGCCATTAACAAGGAAACATGCAAAATTTATGTGGTGGCCAGAGTGTGATAGTGCTTTTAATTATCTTAAGCAGTGTTTAGTAATAGCTCCCATACTTACTTGTCCAGAGTTTGATAGAGTTTACTGTACAAACAGATTCTTCTAATTTTGGAATTGGCGTTGTCCTTTCACAGAATTTTCCAGAAGGCCAGAAAGTGATTTATTACCTTTCAAGGTCTTTCTTAAAGAAAAATTCAAAAATAATACATAATAACGATTTTATAAACGCTCTTGAAACTTGTAAAAATATTTTAATGAATGACCCTATTTTACAATCCCTGATTTCTCAAAAACTTTTAATTTAACCACAGACGCGAGCAGTATGGCTTTATGCGCCATCCTCAGTCAAGGACTAATTGTAAAAGATTTACCCATATCATACGCTTTACGTACACTTAATGAAAGTGAAACTAATTACAGTACAATAGAAAAAGAATGATTAGCAATTGTGTGGGCAACAAAATACTTTAGGCCTTCTATTTATGGCCAACGCTTTAATATTATTACAGACCATAGAACCCTTACTTGGATTTTTTCAATTAAAGACCCCTTTTCAAAATTACTTAGATGGAAATTGAAATTAGAAGAATATGACTATTATATGGATACCGCTTATATAAAAGGAACCAAGCGACATTTTTAACGAAATTTTGTTAGGCATGGGAATAGGTTCTTTAGGCTTAGTACAATATATTCTCATGCCTAAGAAACTTTCGTTAAAATATCGCTTGGTTCCTTTTCGATAAGCGGTATCCACATAATACATAAAAAAGGTACACAACCTATCTCGTGAGCAGATTAATACAAAAGAAACTCGTGCATCAAGCATTTATAAATAGATAAGGCAAATTAATGACGAATTTGAACTTGAGAAGCCAAATTCCGAACAAACAGACGACAATTATTCCACACGCGCCCAACCTGGCAGTGAACTTAATAACGATAACGAATCAAATATAGAATTGCCCTGCACTTCAAAAGATTTATAAAAGTTAGATAAAATAATTGAAATGATATATAATGAAAATAAATAACCCATTACTCAAAATGTTGAACCCCTAAACGAAAATGAACCCCTTAATAAGAATGAAACTATTAATGAAAATAAACCTATTAATAAAAATGAAAATATTTTCTTTAAAAGGCACACTACAAGAAATGTAACAATTATGTTTTAATTTTTGACAATTCAAAGAGCCAGAAAGAAAAAAAAAGTTTAAAAATTCGTTAATAAAATAATAAAATATGATTTTTTTTATATAATAAAAACATGAAAATTGTTTTGCAGACAAAGACGTTGATTAATTATATTAAACTATGCATTATAATCTAAACATATAAATAAAAACATTATTTAAAATACGGTTTAATTTAATCTTATACGAGGTGTCTATTTTACAAGATATCGAAAATTCGATTTCTTTCGCAAAATTAAATATTTTGCACCCCAGTATAATAAAAAGTTTATATTTTTATAAAGAGTTACTTAAATTAAAAAATATAACTATTGCCGAACAATTACCCTTAGAAATAACTTTTAATAATATTTTAGCTTTTGAATAATTAGTCAAATTGAATCTTATATTTTAAATAATAAGATCACTTATTTATTAAAATTACCCGAAAATTGTAACCAAATTAAAGTTAAAGTCTTTATTTAAGCAGCTAGAAGACTCCAAAAATTAAATTGATGTCTTTCCAATAAAACAAAAAATAATTTTGAAATGAAAAAATCAGGAAGAAATTTTGAACATAATTGGAATTTATGTATTTAATCGAAATACCAATAAATTGTTGAATAATAAGTAATAAGTTCAATATTACCAATGAAAAACAAGTCATAATGGACTCCAATTATTTTCCTAAATTTGGAAAATAACCTAACCCTGAACACAGACTATGACATTTTTGAAAATGTTCAATTAAAGGTCACAAAGATTGAAGATCTACAAGAAATTTGAAGAAAAATATTCAACTTCCTTAGAAAAGTAGGTTGAATATGTTGCTAGGAGGAATTATATCCTCAAACTACCCTTAAATTGCATAGTTGCATTTTTATTTATATAATAGAGTTATTATTTAACTGTTATAAATATAGGTGATACCTATTTTTAGCCACTTCTAGTTTCGCTTCTTATTATTATTCGTAATTATTCAGTATTAGGACATTACAAAGTTCTATTAGTGTAGTTTATGTAGCTTTAGTTAATAAATAAACTTTAAAAAAAAATCATCTGCCCTTTGGATATCTTAATTCATGTGAGTTAGTGTTGCCTATACATATCAGAGCCATACCTTTAGTATTGATATGAAATTTTCATGAAAATATATTGAAAAAATACAAAAAAAAAATAATTTTTTAAATTCAGAAGCCTATAAACTCGCCTATAAAAAACAAACGATAATTATATTTGAAATCCGCTTTTTTTTGGCTTAGAGCCCTATTAATAGAGAACAAATCCACCGAAAAAAAAATAACATTAATAATTTTTTTTTAATACAACTATAAGCAAACAAACCACTGTGCTTTACATCTCAAAAAACGAGCTGATCGAGAAAAACGAAAAAATGTTTCGAAATCAGTGCTTCAAATATAGCCAGATGCAACTAAAATGATGTCGGAAAATTTTTGAGTGTGGAGCAGTGTAATGGTAGGTACTCTCTGTTGGCACCTTTGCAAAACTTGGTGTTTATATAAGAAAGATGCAAAACTTTTTTTTTTAATCAGTTAATTTCAGTTATTTATCTAGTAACTTAATTTTAAAGTTTTGTTTTTTACTTTCTAAGATTAAAATAACGCAAAAGTACTTCTGTAAAAATTTTTGCAATTATTTTTTTCAATAATAAACTTCTAAGCGGTTTTTCATGTTTTTTCATAAAATCACTTATCCTGCAAGTATTACTGTAATAATAGGGTGGACCAATTTTTTTAATTTTTTTTTAATCTTTTTTATTTGTCGTGGTAAGAACGCCCTTAGAGTAAAAACCCTAAAGGGTACTTTAAACCCAAAAACTCTTAAATCACGCAAATATCGATAAAACTCTTATAAAACCAGCCCTATTGTTTGTAATTTTAATAAATTTAAAAGCCTTTATTTTTTCTTTTTGAGTATAAGAGTAAGCCTATAAAAATCTTAGCCTGATCAAAAGTTTATAACCCGTGCCAACAAGTCTCCGAAATTTCCCCTAAATTTCGAAAAAGTGCATTTTCTATTAAATTGTGCAACTGACAAATTTTAAATATCAAATAATAAAGTTTATAAGGCACTTTTTTTATAAACCTATTTTAATTATCTTAAAAATCGTCTTAAAATATTACGATAATCTACGCAACGCCATTAAACATCAAAATTTTAACAAAATAGCAAAATTTTATCAATTTTATTTTAAACAGACATATTGTAAAAATAGTTAAAATATTAGGCCATTCAAAAAACATCTATCCTCGCATAGCCCCAAAATGTGTCGGATAAACATGTAAAATCATAAAATTTTATAAAATATTATTTTTTTGGCTGTTTGCTATTTAATTTTAAGTAGATATATTTATATGTACTAAAACGCCAATAAGGGTCGGGTGGATAGACAAAATCGCTAAATATTAAAAGTGCACTTTTTCGGAGTTTTGGGACAATTTCTGGGCCTTGTTAGCACGGATTATAAACTTTCGATCAGGCTGAGATTTTGCAGGCTTATTTTTATACTCAAAAAGAAAAAATATAGATATCAAGGCTTTTAAATTTTATAAAATTACAAACACTAGGGCCAGTTTTATACGAATTTTATCGATATTTGCGTGATTTAAGGGTTTTTAGTGCCCCAAAAGTACCCCTTAGGGTTACCTATATAGATTTTTTCGTTCTAACCAGCATAAATAAAAAAGATTTAAAAAAAATTGGACCAACTTACTGTAACAACCAGTAAATGTTTATTAATGTTTCGTGGCCCCCCATGGGGTTCATATATCGATCGCGTAGAATGAAAAGCTCGGATATTTTTTTGACATATTGAATTTTTAAACTGACATTGAATGTGAACGTCAATAGTTTTATACTATAGGGGAGATGAGATCACAGATAATTTTTTATTTACCGATAAATAAAAGCAAAACCAAGGTAGCTTCTTTAACGAATATTATATCTAAACTTTATTAAGCAAAGGCAATGTTAAAAATCATTGAATTTTTGCCCGTCCAATAAAAGTTAATTGAAATAAAAATAGTTATTTTTGTCCTAAAATAATTGTAAAAAATACTTATTTCGCCGAAAACAATCGGGAACATTTTTTAAATATGCTATTGCGTAAGGGTGATCATTCGAAAATAATCCACACCAAATACCTCGCAAACTAAGTACAAAATTAAATAATTGTTAATTTTTATATTGTGCTTAGTTTACAAGGTATTTGGGGTGGATCGTTTTCAAATGACTACGCAATAGCACATTTTAAAATTGTTCCCGATTGTTTTTGGCTAAATAAGTATTTTTACTATTTTATAATATCACATAACCTCTATTGGAGGAGCAAAAATTTGATTATTTTTAACAATTTAAAAATATTTTTTAGTTATTTTGGAACCAAAATAACTATTCAATACTATTAATAAACTTTTATCGGAGGGGCAATTATAATTTTTTTAATTGCCATTTTCGTTTTCAGCGTCCAAAAATACCTAGAAAAAATAAAGTTTGGATTATAAAAAACTAACTTTATTTTTTTTTGTGGTCCTGTGTTATCGATAAAATAGTTTTTCGTATGTATTTCGTAGCTTTGTAGATTTTTTTTCAGTGCACTTCTTTGGTTTATTACGGATTCTCTCAAGTTATGCAAGATTTTCATCCAAAAACTTTCCCAACCCGCGGGCCCGATAATCACCAAAAAAAAAATTGAATCGGGAAATTTATAGTTTAAGTTGTGTACCGACAGACCTACAGACAGATTTTTTTACTTAAATGTGTTTTTGCATATAAAGCCATAAAACGCAAAAATAGGCAATACAAAACATCCAGTCCAAGGACTGCTTCCCAGCTACTTCTCGGACAGTAGGTATTCCGAGATTTTGGTGGAAAGCAAAATGTAAAGCAAATTTGAATACTGACAAAATTTTAAGTAAAATATATTTATTTTTGAAAAATAGGGCTTACAAGAAAAAAATATGCACATGGTGATATCATCTCCCCTACATTTTTAAGTTTTGACAAAGACATTTAATGTCAGTGACAAATTTATTGAAAACCGATAAAAGAGCTTTTCATTCTACGCAATCGATATGCAAAAACGTTCAGTATTTACTACGCTAACGAATTCTCAGTGATTTCTGTTTTTTTTATTTTTTATCTCTACCAAAAAAAAATGTTTTAATGTTTAATTTAAGAAAATATTTACCTTCTAGTTACACGTACATATTTTAAAAACAAATACTGTATTTATGTATTGATTTTCGGCTTGTTCATTATTTTTCTTAATGTAAGAAATGTTGATAATTACATGTTAAAATATTCCTTTTAAAATACTCCATAAGCATTGAGAAGTGTAAGGTTATGTAGGACATAAACGCAATTTAGAAGTAGTTCTTTTTGATTAGTAATGACACCAGTTCGGTTCTAACCAAAAACAAAAATAAGGTTTTAGGTCTGGTTTTTAGTTATATAAACATCTAATCCCAAAATTTGGGACCCAAATCCTAGTTAAAAATCAATTTCCTTAAGTCAAATCCCACGATTTGACCTTGACTTAAAATAGGAAAATTAAAAAATACAAAGTGACTAGACGTACACCCGGTGCACCCGGAGTACAGTTAACTCCACAAAAAATGCAAGTTTTAAATATGCCAAAATGTAATTTTTATTGATTATTTTATAGTACAAGTAGGATTTTAAGATTTAATTGATGCATTTCCAATTACTTTATAACTATTATAAATAATTTTAACAAATATTGTCAACACGGACAATAACATTGTTTGTCAACAATTATTAAATTTATACAATAAATTTTCAAAAATCCAAAAGTACATCAGTTGTATTTATATTAGCTTTTTTTAGTTAACGTTGGTTGATTTGGTTTTTTGCTGGTTTGGTGTTTTTTAATTGATAAGGTAAATTGATAAGGCAAATCATCTTATTTCTCAGAAATTTTACTTAACCTCAACTATTAAATTAATAAATAAAATGCGGGAACACGCATGCGCACGGACTTGATGTACGTTTATTAAACGTACTCCCGGTGTACGTCTAGTCTCGGCGTAAAAAATGTATAAAAAATATTTAAATATTGATCAGCTAATAGAAATTGAGTCGACTAGTTTCTAACTCAATTGCATGGCATAAAAAACTAAAGCATAATCCATGTAATCTAACACTAAAGTAAATCTAATTAACAATATTTTAAAATTAAATTATGTTTTACTTAATTTAATTGTACATATATCTTTAATTTAATTTAAGGTTAGTTTAATACTTCCTAAGCCTCCTTTACTTCTTAGTCGTAAATTGTCTAAACAACAGTGTTATTCAAAATTTAATGTTTGGTGCAATGGTGAAAATGTGAATATCTACACTTGTGTTAGAAATCAAATCTCATCCAATTTTATGAAATGTATTAGTCGGAGAGCTGGTGACCACTTTTATTTCATTATTTGCTCCCGGATATATTTTATATGTCTTAAAGTACATTCAGATTAAGCTATTTTCAAATTGCTAGACTTCGAATCCGGTTCCTTTGGGTGCTAGAGGCTCCAAAAGCTATGACAATAAGCTACCAAAAAATCTATTTTTAACTTGCCGAGTCATAAACATTTCATTTAATACATTCAGATTAAGCTATTTTCATAGTTATACACAATTCTGGGGCCAAGGGGTGAGAACAGTCTTTAAAAAGTGCCTTTAAAATATGTGACTTATTTTTTTAAAGAAATGAGAATTTATTAAATTACATTTTGATTAAATGAAAATTAAAGAGAGTTTTTAGTGTTGACATATGTCAGATAAAGTCTTTTTTTACTCTTAGCCTATAGGCCTAGTGAATAATTGTGTAAAACTATGAAAATAGACTAATCTAAATGTTATAAATGTAATTTGTTTGACTCGGTAGTTAAAAATATATTTTTTGGGGACCCCATTTCACCAACTTTTCGAGGCTTCTAGCATCCAAAGGAACCCGATCCAGGACCTGGCAATTTGCAAATAACCTAATTTGAATGTACTTTTTAAATTATAAAATATAGCTGGGAGCAAATAATGAAATAAAAATGGTCACCACACTATATTTATTATCATTTAAAATATAGAGATAAAATGGGAAAAAATTGTAGAAAATCATCATAGAAATAATCGAGAAATAATCGATGAATAATAACTAAATTTATAGAAAACGCATCTGCAGTAATTAAAAAAATAGACATGCTGAAAAGTATTATTATTTTTTTATAAAAATATAGAATTTTTATATAACTTGAAATAGAAATTTCACACATAAATTCACGTATGTATAAGATTTTCTTATGTTTTTCTGGTGATCTTGAAACTCCTGCCGAATCACTATGGGACCAGATCTGCAAAACAGTGCCAAAATACCAGATTCAACTTTTATTTCAGTATTTTCTGACGTGTGGGTTTTGAAGAGTAACAGTTAGTTGTTACAAATACCAAAAGGCTTTTTACCTTCTTATCATACACTTAAGTCAATATTTAGTCAAAATTTGTCTTTATTTAGACATGAAGTAAACGAGTTTTATTAGCAAAAATTACGCTGGGTTTACATTATAGTTTTAATTTGATTTAAATGATTTCTATATTTTTTTTAAATAGACGAGTTTTATTCAGGCATGCAGCAAGTATTTCCATAATCATGAAACCTATTTTCTTGTTTGGACCCGTTTTAATTGGGATAGATATGAAACCTTGTTATTTATGAACTATTTTTAAGAAAACTTATTTTGCTAGGCAAAAGTAAACAGTTCCACCGAGTTCCAGCTGGAAAGTGGTATAGGGCTTTAGCTTATTGTATATTATAGATAAATGCAACCATTTATGTACCTGTGATGATTTTTTATAAGTGATGGAGACCCAAATAAATTTTGACTAAAAATTTAAAATCAGCGCCTTCAAAAACCCTTCTACATATACCAGTTTTTGTTAAATTATACAAAAGCTTTGGCAAAGCAGTCAGCTGGCTAGCCATATTGAATCCGCCATTTTGTAAAAATAAATTTTAACCAAAGATTTTTAATCAGTACGCTCGAAAATCCCGGTACACAAATTTTTGTAATTTTGCCCGAGTTTTGGGGTTTTGGCCCCATAGTGCGATTAAAAAGTTATTTTGTAAATAAAAAATCCATAATCTTTAAAATTGATAATTTTCCACAAACTTTTGTTACCCAATTTAAGTGTATTTTTTGTACGTGATGAACAGAGCTCGGCCGAGGTATTCAATTGCCGGGGATCGCAAAAATTATAATTTTAAAAACTATTTTTTAAAGTTAAAGTTAAAAATATATTTACTGTAAAAAATAGATTTTAAAATTCTTATTTTCGCGAGCCCCGGTAAATGAATACTTCGATCCGAGCTCTGTGTGTTTTTCAAAGGTGGCTTGCCCCTATAACTTTTTTATTCCTTAAGGTAAAACAATGAAAACAGGGTGTCTATAAGACCATATTTTGAATTATATTACCTAAGGTAACTTTTTTTTCACTTCTGGTTTAACCGGAAACGACCCATACTTTTAATTTTTAAACGGAACACCCCGTATATTTTTACATATTTGGATTCTCATATAATATATTATAATTACACAAGAGGCTGATAATTATGCGGAAAAAAACCGCTGTTTTCATAAAAATTTGCTGTCTGGAAATAATTACAACCGGAGCGATGCTCCTGGAGTTATTATTTCGTTTGATAGCAAATTTGAATGAAAACTGAATTTTTCCCGATAATTCAAAGAAATTCTTCTTCGGAAGAATCATGTGTAATTCGGAAGATTATTTTTTAACAATTTATAATATGTCAAACTAACTTTTATATTTTTTCATCGCAAATTGATTTAAATTGTTTTATTACTTATCTTAATATTTTTACGGGCATATTCTTTGATTTGGTTAATTTAATTACCTTCTCAACTGCTAAATTAAAACATTTTTGTCCATTTTTAAATTGCAAATTATAGTTCTGTCAATAGTTTAGTCACTTACCGCAGTACTGACTAGCGCGGTACTGCACTAGGCTTGCAAGCATGTTCATAAAAGTCAACCTATTTTTTGTTAAATAATAAATTATAAACAATAATTATAAATAGTAATATATTCATATTTAATTATTAATTAGTTTTAGGTATGAAATCTTGTTGTAAAAGAGAAATACTGAAAAACAAAATACTACAGAAATTCTCACTAGAATTTTCTACAGTATAAAATTCCCAATATAGCTATAATATGATTGGACAGAAATAAACACGTGGCCAGAAATATTTTTAAATGATTGGTTGATAAAAACGTTAAAAAATAATCTATGAAATTCTGTGTTCAAGTTTTTGTCAAATATTGACAGCTTTTGTGATTTTTTAAAAATTTAGTTTTCGATATTTTTATCTGTAAAGTCATTAAATACATTCACTTTGGATCAAATGTTAGTAGAAAAGTACGATTTATTAAAAAAATTGTTTACTTTTACACAAAAACTAAACTTGGAACTTGAAATAAAAAAAAATTGATTAGATAATACAAAATATAGTCTTATAGACACCATGTAATATCATTCTTTTATCTCTAGAAATAAAAAAGTTATAGGGGCCAGCCACCTTTAAAAAACACCCGGTATACACGGTGTATTTGAAATAGTGTCAATAATTTAAAGGGGTGATTTTATATCATAAAATATGACAAAAAGTTCCTACAAACATATGTCTAAAAATGCGTCGTAAGGAAGCTAAGCCCTTTTAAAATTAGCTAAAAAAAAATATTTTATTTAATAACTCAGGAACCCTTTAAGATATAGCAACGAGGTTTTGCATGTGAACTGATCTTAATAAGGTCAGGGGCGTGCGAAACGGGAAGGCCTTATCAGTTTTTTGTCCCAAACTTTTTTTTAGTTATTTTTTTTGTAATTTTATTATTGGAACATGATTTCTCAGGTCAAAATACATATACTCTAGGATTAACCGTTTTCGAAAAAAAATCATTTGAAGGGCAAAAAATTATATACTAAACCAACATTTCAATGATGCAGGGTGAATGTACATCAAAAACTCAAAAAAAGAACCTCATATACAGGTACTTCCTAAAATCAATCCTAAGAGAGCTAAGGTCTTCTAAAAATAGAACCTTTTAAAGGGCCATAGTAGCTTAAAAAGCAATTTTTCGACCTACATGTATAGAAACTATTTTTCTTAATTTTTTGATTTAAAATCCCCGCAACAGCGGTTGTGTTTTATTAGTTTTTACGGATTTAATATGCTGTAACACCATGTGTAATTAGGCTGGGCTTATGTGACTAGTTTGTTAAGTTTCAGTGCGATTATGGAGTTATTTTTACTATAACAACATTGTAGGCAAAGGGAACGTTTAAGTATTACGTAACGCTCCTAGGGGGGTGGGGTCATTTTGGAGTCTTACGCTCATGTTAATGGTAAAGGTCCAAAATTTTCGTTACGTAATACTTGAACGTTCCGAAACCAGCAGCTTCAACGATAACCCAAAGCATGGAGTTCCATGGTATAGTGTGGCCCCAGACAAGTATTTTAATGTGGCTTTCAACGTGTTAAATAAGTTTATTTCCATGATTTAAAACTAGGTTATAAAAAAAATAACGCATAGACTTTTAACTTAAATAAATATATTTGCAGTGTTTTTATTAAGGGAACGTTCAAGTATTACGTAACGCAAAATGTACACTTTATACCTCGGTTCTTCCGTTATTCAAGGCTGTAGAGATTTCATATTTTGGCTAACACCCCCCCCCCCTTACACAGCCCCTGTTAGGGGGGTAGCCAAAATATGAATTCTCTATTATAACGCAGGAACTTTTTTTCAATATGATAGTCAAATTTAGCGCAAGAAGTTGTCGGGTTTACGATAACAAATAATTCCTAAAGAGTTTATTATTTATTTTTTATTTCATTTTGTTCTTTATTAACAAATAAACTTGGTACACAGTATTTTTATCATTTCTTTTTATAATTTTGCACTTACACAAAAAAATATTTTTCTCATTTAGCCCAAAACTTACATTTAAAACGATAGTTTCTTTTATCTTCAAATGATTTTTTTAGAAAACGGTTAATTCTACAACAAGAGTACCTTATTTTATGTATTTTAACATGAAGAATAATTTTGGGGAATCATCAGCACTGTGTATCCTGTATGTTGTTAATATTTAAATAAAACGCTAGATCTATAGATAGATATAAAGTTATGGTGCCATCTATTGATGTGTTCACTGTTATCTGTTCACTTATTCCCAAAAGGAAAATCGCCAAAATTTAGGGTGTACAGTAACGTGCATTCAAAATGCCACGGACCTAAACCATTTTATGAACTTTTAGTATCTTAAGCAGAGTTAAATAAGAATCGACAGTCTATAAAAATATGTACTGCACGTTTGTCGACTAATAACCGAAAATAAGTTTATGAAAGTTATCTATCTGTTGTTAAAATGAAATGGACAGGAAACAGTGAATAGTACCATTTCATCCTTTTTGGGAATCATCAGCACTGTGTATCCTGTATGTTGTTAATATTTAAATAAAACGCTAGATAGATATAAAAGTATGGTGCCATCTATTGATGTGGTCACTGTTATCTGTTCACTTATTCCCAAAAGGCAAATCGCCACAATTTAGGGTGTACGTACACTCTAAATTGTTACTGTACAGCAAGCATTCAAAATGCCACGGACCTACATCATTTCAATTCATATTTAACTCTGCTTAACCTGCTAAAGGTTCATAAAATGGTTTAGGTCCGTGGCATTTTAAATGCAGGTTACTGTACAGCCTAAATTGTGGCGATTTGCCTTTTGGGAATAAGTGAACAGATAACAGTGACCACATCAATATATGACACCATACCTTATATCTATCTAGAGTTTTATTTAAATATTAACAACATACAGGATACACAGTGCTGAGGATTCCCAAAAAGGATGAAATGGTACTGTTTCCTGTCCATTTCATTTTAACGACAGATAGATAACTTTCAATTGTATTAAAATTTTTGCTTTTTCTTTTTATTAAATTATCTATAAATAATTATCAAATTAGTTAGGTTAGTACTTAGTGTATTTTTTCTCTTCTCTTGTATTTTTTTTATATATCGTCGGCTTACAAGTAAAGAGCAATAAGTCCAAAAACATGGTTTTGAGATATTGACAAATTTAACTTTCATTTTAGCTTTTTAATTTTTGTAATAATTGTTTTTGGAAAAAAACTACC
Organism: Brachypterus glaber; assembly: GCA_958510825.1. Taxonomy (NCBI): domain Eukaryota; kingdom Metazoa; phylum Arthropoda; class Insecta; order Coleoptera; family Kateretidae; genus Brachypterus; species Brachypterus glaber. The sequence continues at coordinate 47,710,290 of OY294045.1, read as the reverse complement.
ACAAATGCAATGACATGTTTGGACATAATAATGTCCCATTTTCAGTTAAATTAAGAAAAATTGAAGTAGCTAAATTCAACTAAATTTGAAAAAAGACATGGACTTAGTGCCTTTTACTTGTAGGCCCACGACGTCGGCTTACAAGTAAAGAGCACTAAGTCAATAAAATAATATAAAAAACAAGTATTTAAAGTTAAAACCCTTCTATTAATTAAACGTAATGTATAACTATAAAGTAGAAAACAAGATGTTAACATACATTTTTAAAAACTAGATTTTTAAAAGAAGGATTTGGACTTTTTGATTGTTTAAAGAACTTTTCCAAAATGAATAATAATAATTAATTAGTGTTAATTATATGAAACTGCTTACTATGCCAGAACTAAGACAGTTTTCAGAGGCCATCAGCTGTGCCGGCAAAGAATTATTATTATTTAGTAAGCAAAATATTACAAAGTCATGGGGAGTCCCAAATAAGCTTTAAGCTTGTGCCTAAAGTCAATAATTATAATGAATCATTATTAATGATAAAACACTTCACGGTGCAATTCTAAGGGCTGTTTTCCGAACTTGCCACGAACTTTAGTTTTTTTTTATATTCTTGTTATTTATGTAGTAACCAAGGATTTAAGAGCTAAATTTAAAAAATCTATCAGTTAGTTTTTTTTATTTATATTTTTTTATAAAAATCTGTACCTATACAATTATTTGTCTATGTTTCGGCTATTTCTAATTATAATAAAAATATTATTATAAATAAAACAATGATTGCTTAATTTTCTACAAAAAAGTAAATACCATTTTTTTAAATTCTTTTGCCGTTTTATCACAATACGCGATTAAAGTTTAAAGTAAAACAAAAAAGTTCATCTTTTTATTTATTAAAATAATAATATAATAAGCCTCCTTAGATAATTTTTAATAAATATAAAAATTAATTTATACTTTTTTGTTTTACTTTAAACTTGAATCGCGTATTGTGACAAAACGGCAGAAGATTAAAAAAATTGTATTTACTTTTTTTGTAGAAAATTAAGCAGTCTTTATTTTATTTTTAATAATATTTTTATTACATAATTAGAAATAGCTGAGATATAGACAAATAATTAAACAGGTGCAGATTTTTATCAAAAAAATAAAAACAACTAACCCATAGATTTTTTTTTAATTTTGCTCTTAAATCGTTGGTTATTACATAAATAATAAGAATATAAAGAAAAACTAAAGTTTGCCGCAAGTTCGGAAAACACCCCTCAGAAATGCACCAAGACTTTAAACTTAGTGTGAAGGCTTCAAATTTAGTTTTGAAATATTATCTGATAATAAAAAAACCAATCCAAATGAAAATTAAATTATTACCTACACATCGAAAGTACACGTAAAAAGCATTGTCATTTTACAGGTAAAGTTCTGTTTCTCTGTTCTGTCTCTATTCCATCAATTTTAACATAGCAAAATTTGAATGTGTTTGTCAGTACAATAAATAACGCGATATTGTATCATATAAATGATTCAAGCAATCATATTTTTATAAATTTACTCTTTTTTAGAAAGTCGCTTAGTGCAGAAACATTTGAAATAGTTTACAAGTAAAACGCACTAAGTGCACTAAGTGACTTAGTGCCTATTGCCAGATAAAATTTTAATCAAAATCAGATTAGTGCGTTTTGTATAGTGGGTAACTCCCTTGGCAGTCCACCTAGAAGTTTGTTCGGTTTGGACTTTTTACAATGCCATTCAAATCCCATTTTTGCAAAAAAGTGACTTAGTGCCTTTTACTTGTAAGCCGACGATATATTCAAACCTCTTGTAACAAGATTTGTAATCTTTTATACAATAAACGTTTATTATTATTATTAGATAACTTTCAATTACAAAATAGTTACACAGAATATTTTTTTGCCCTTTTTTTAAACAAAAACATATTGTTCTCATTTATCACAAAACGATATCCTTTTTTCTCGTGTTTAACCAATATTATTGCTAACCCTACTAATTCTATACAACATTAAAGGCATATCTTTATTTTAATACTAATTTAAAAACAATAATTTTGCTGATGCCATAAATGGCATATTTGAGATAAGACATTTTAAACTATATTCCCACTTGCGAACCAAGTATAAATTAAAAGACAACTTAATCACAGTTTTAACCAGCGACTTAGACAATTTGTTTAAATTCCTAACTGAAGCAAATCTCATGCAAAAGATTTAAGTTATGTTAGTCTACTATACAAATACTAATATTAAGTACCTTAAAACTAATGTAATTATAACGTAATTGCTAATAACCCAGAGTGGTTGATGCAAAAAAAAAAAATAAATAAATTTTAAACTATGCAAGTCGATATGATTTTTCATTGGTACCTAATTAACAAATTGACGTTTTCTTCCATGTTAAAGTAAATTTAAATTTTCCATTTTTTATATGTCCTTAATCAAATTATTTGAAGTGGTTGTAATTATAGGTTATAGGATTTTTTGCATGGCCAAGACTAAAACCTAATTTTACGCTTTCATTTTCGGGACTAAATTTGCCGTTTTCTCGCTAGGGAACAAAAATCACGGCAACCTTGATAATATTAAAATATTATACTTACTATGTGCTTTGCTGGTTCAAAAATTAGGTTTGGTGGTGTTTTGTAATAAATTAACGATTTAAACCAATTTATTTGATTTTAACAAAGAAAACCTTTAAAAATAACATTGTTATAACAATTTATACATAACTTAAAATTTATCATCTTCTTCCATTTTTTTGACGTTTGCGAGGGGCTGACCGCTCCTGAAATTTGTACAAAAGAGTTCCTTTTTGCAAAGAGTTCCTCAGAGTTCCTTCGGAGTTCCTTCGGAGTTCCTCCAGAGTTCCTTGGGAGTTCCTCCTGTGTTCCTTAAGAGTTCCTCTCTGGAAGGGGTAATTTTTTGCAAATAAGCCGTAGAAATTACCGCGCTATGCAAGTACTACTGCCAATAAGGCACCCTCAAAAGCTTTGTTCCTGGCGGTTTCAACCAAACTGGGCGCCCCTTCAAATAAAAAGCTTTATCCCTGGCGGTTTCTATCAAACTTGGCGCCCTTCAGGACAAAATGTGGCGCCCCAAAATTACCTTCAGGAAAAAGGGGTTGGTCCCTGACGACTTGGCGCCCTTTCAAACAAAAGTTGGCTCCCAAAGTTAGGATGTTTTGATAATCTAGTTTGAAAATAAAAACGTTAATCCGCATGGGTAATAAATAATAATTGTTTCTGACCGCATCTGAAATTTGTACAAAAGAGTTACTTTTTGCAAAGAGTTCCTCTGGGTTTGCAAAGAGTTCCTCCGGAGTTCCTCGGGAGTTCCTCGGATTTCCTCCAGAGTTCTTCAGAGTTCCTCCAGAGTTCCTCCTGAGTTCCTTTGGCTTGTACAAAAGAGTTCCTCGCGGTCAGCCCCTCGGACGTTTGTGTCAACCATATTAAAAAACAATTGAAATCGCGATAGCCATGAAACTGACTTTTCGCAATTTACAGGCATCTTGAATTAATTAGGAAAATAAAACAACCGATTTTAGACGCTTGGTTTTTCATTTTAATTTTATCTACCTTTATCTAGTGTATATACCTCAGGACTAAACTTGGCTGTTTTAGTCCCTTGCATTTCTGTTTCCCTCGCTCGCTACGCTCGCTCAGGGACTAAGACAGCCAGTTTAGTCCCTTGGTATATAAATAACTATTATGTCCAAATTTCGTTTGTCAGAAGTCATTGTTAATAGTTTTTTACATTGTATTGTTATTTAAATGGTTTAATGTAAGGCGTATAGTATGCCTAATATTATTTTTATGTTGACAATATGCTGAATGAAGTAATTAAGCCCTGAAGAAGAGCGACCGTTTAGGTGCTCGAAACGTTGGCGATTTTACGTTAAAAAAAGCATTTACTTTGGTCCTATAACCTATAATTACAACCACCTCAAGTAAATTTTAATATTATGATCTAATACATTCGGGTTAAAATATGTTTAAGCTTTAGAATACGCAGTAGGGTGTGTAAAAAATAATAATAATAAATGTCTTTATTAATCACTACATTACATGGTATGAGGTGAAGTTCAAATGAGTGCACATGTAATGGTATACGATTCACATCCCGAATTTCGAAATCGAAAACGCTCTCTGGCTCAAAACTTGCTACTTAGTAAAAAACGGTGGCCACTCAAAAATGAGCTAAATCGATTAATGTTTAGAGGTAGCAAGCACTCAAAGTTTGAAAAAAATCGGTACCTGTTTTTCTGATAAAAACTGATTGTATATAAAATTAACGAAATTTTGGAGGATTTAAAACAAAAAATCTGCAAACTCCTATATTAGTATATAAGCATATATACATGTTAACCTACCTGCCTATACAGAAGACATTATTGGTTTTCGCAAGTCGAGTAAAAAAAATTAATTTCAATTCGAAAACGGGTAGATTTTCTGTTTTTTGCCTAAAACATTTTTCGGTGTACTTTTTTATGTAAAAATAGATAAAAAAGTGTGTGTGGTGTAACATCGCAGGTTTAACCTTTTTGAAGATAAATGCATTTAAAAGTAAATTTTTACGCATCAAGAACCAAAAATAAAAATTTAAAAAAATATGATGCCAAAAACAAATATTTTAGTAATCGTAATAATAAATGTTTTTATTAATCACTACATTACATGATATGAAGTGAAGTTCAAATGAGTGGCACATGCAATCGTATACGATTCACATCCCGAATTTCGAAATCGAAAACGATCTCTGGCTCAAAAGTTGCTACTTAGTAAAAAACGGTGGCCACTCAAAAATGAGCTAAAACGATTAATGTTTAGAGGTAGCAAGCACTCAAAGTTTGAAAAAAATCGGTACCTGTTTTTTGGATAAAAACTGATTGTATATAAAATTAACGAAATTTTGGAGGGTTTTAAACAAAAAATCTGCAAACTCCTATATTAGTATATAAGTATACCCTAGTAGAAATTTAACGTTAGAATAACGTTTTTCTAACGTTAGAAAACTGTATAAAAGTATGTTATAAAATATATGCAAATGTCCCGCTTTTTAACGTTAGAATTAAATGTTAGTTACAAACGTTAATCCAACGTTAGATTTTTAAGTTAGAAATACGTTATAAGTACCTTTAATTTCTAACTTTCGGAGGGGGCGTGGCCAACTAGAAAATTTCTACCTGCATCATAAAATGGCAGCTGGAGACAAATTTATTTATATAAATAAATCTTAATGTTTTTTAGCCATCATAATATTTTTAAACATAATTTCGTTACATTTATTTATAAAATAGCCATCTTTTTAGGTGGCCCTAAATATATTTCCTGTAATATGGTGTTATACTTCGATAAATACGTTTACCTCTCAGAAAAACTTTATATTTAGTTAGTTAATATTTATTTATACATTCAGAATCTGAAAATATTCTTTCAATTCTAATACAGCGTTGCCAGACTTACTATAATTTTGACTTTTGGGGGATATTTTTTTAAACTTTTTATAGAAATAATAAATAATTATCAAACCTAGGCACATAGCTGTCTGAAATGAGTATTTTCTACTATAGCTTACGTATTAATAATGGAAATTGAAAAAATATATAAAGTTAGAATAAGTTTAAAAAAAGGTTAGAATTTAGTTGGGAAACTAACGTTACATTTTTGTATTTTATAACGTTTTTGTCAAAAGTTAGTTTTTAAGGTTATATTTATATATTTTTTAACGTTTTTGTCAAACGTTAGTTTTTAAGGTTAGATTTATATATTTTATAACGTTTTCGTATAACGTTTGAGACTAAACATAAAAATGTCACTAATGTAATGTTATGTTAAGTTAGATTTATGTACTTTTCTACCAGGGTATATATATGTTAACCTACCTGCGTATACAGAAGACATTATTGGTTTCCGTAAAAAAAAATAAATTTCAATTCGAAATCGGGTAGATTTTCTGTTTTTTGCCTAAAACATTTTTCGGTGGTGTACTTTTTTATGTAAAAATAGACAAAAAAGTGTGTGTGGTGTAACATCGCAGGTTTAATCTTTTTGAAGATAAATGCATTTAAAAGTAAATTTTTACGATCAAGAACCAAAAATAAAAATTTTAAAAAATATGAAGCCAAAAACAAATATTTTAGTAATCGGTGGTTATTTAACATTAAAAACCGAGAAAAAATTTACATGCACCTTGATCAAAAAATAATTCCTAAGAAAGTTATGTCGTTTTAAATATGCCCTATTTTAGAAGGCATGGTGTGTTTTAAGAATGACGTAGCTCCCTTAGAAACGATTTTTTGACCAAGGTATATAACTTCTTTTCTCGGTTTTTAATGTTAAATAACCACCCATTACTGAAATCTTTGTTTTTGGCTTTATAGTTTTTTTTTTATTTTTTATTTTTGGTTCATGATGCGTAAAAATTTACTTTTAAATTCATTTATCTTAAAAAACAGTTAATCCTCTGCGTTGTTACGACTCACTTATTTGTGTATGTTTACATAAAAAAGTATATTCCAATAAGAAAAATTCAAAAAAAGTACACGGAAAAAAGTTTTAGGTAAAAAACAGAAAATCCACCCGGCTAGTAATTAAAATTTATTTTTTTTACCCGACTTGTGGAAACAAGTAATATATTCTGTATACTCAGGTAGGTTAATCAGGCCTATTCACATGTACCATTGAGATTGAGATTTGTGGCAATATTGACGAAAATTGCAAGGTCATTTACGTCAACTGTATTAAAACTGCATGGGATTGTAATTTTTGTCAATATTGAATAGATTTCAATGGTACATGTGAATAGGCCTGATTATGTATATATGCTTGTATACCAACATATAAGTTTGCAGGTTTTTTGTTTAAAACTATTTTTTTAGCACTTTTTTTAAACTTCCAAAAATTAAATTTTCGCGAAATCTTCAAATAACTGGCGATTTTTTTATGTTTTAACTTAAGGCGAGGGGGATATAATTTTTTTAGTTTTTTCCAACTAGTATTATTTCTAAATATTACCAAAGAAACCCTCCAAAATTTGCTCAATTTTATATACAATCAGTTTTTATCCGAAAAACAGGTACCGATTTTTTTCAGAGTTTGAGTGCCTTGAGCTAACTCTTAACATTAATCGATTTGGCTCATTTTTGAGTGGCCACCGTTTTTTACCAATGAGCAACTTTTGAGCCAGAGAGCGTTTTCCATTTTAAAATTTTGGGATTTTTTGACACACCCTAATACGCTGGAATAAACAACCCTACTAGAAATTTAACGTTAGAATAACGTTTTTTTAATGTTAGAAAACTGTATAAAAGTACGTTATAAAATATGTGCAAATGTCCCGCTTTTTAACGTTAGAATCAAACGTTAGTTACAAACGTTAATCTAACGTTAGATTTTTAAGTTAGAAATACGTACGTTTAATTTCTAACTTTCGGAGGGTGCGTGGCCAACTAGGAAATTTCTACCTGCATCATAAAATGGCAGCTGGAGAAAAATTTATTCATATAAATAAATCTTAATATATTTTAACAATCATACTATTTTTAAACATAGTTTCGTTACATTTATTTATAAAATAGCCATCTTTTTAGGTGGCCCTAAATATTTTTCGTGTAATATCCTGTTATACTGCGTTTACCTCTGAGAAAAACTTTATATTTAGTTAGTTAATATTTATTTATACATTCAGAATCTTAAAATATTTTTTCAATTATAGTACAGCGTTGCCAGATTTACTATAACTTTTGGGTGATATTTTTTTAAACTTATTATAGAAATAATAAATAATTATCAAACCTATGCGCATAGCTGTCTGAAATGAGTATTTTCTACTATAGCTTACGTATTAATAATGGAAATTTAAAAAATATTTAAAATTAAAATAAGGTTAGAAAAAGGTTAGAACGTTAGATTTATGTATTTTATAACGTTTTTGTCAAACGTTAATTTTCAAGGTTAGATTAATATATTTTATAACGTTTTTGTATAACGTTTTTGTATAACGTTTGAGACTAAACATAAAAATGTCACTAATCTAATGTTATGTTAGGTTAGATTTATGTACTTTTCTACCAGGGAAAGCTACAAGTAGTAAAACAACATTTCTCATAAAATACATGTAGTATTATAGATTTTTTTACAAATTTTATTTATTAATTTACTTTCAACAAACTGGTGAGATTTGGTCACTAATAATTATAATGAAATAATTTAAAATAATTTTACTTACCAAATTTTTCATTTGGTTTGTCTGAATCGTCACTGAAACTGTTTAACAGACCGTTAATAGAATATGAGCTCGAGTTATGTAAATGTTCCATTTCATCTGCCGAAACTTGCTTTAAATCAGGTTCCATAACTTAATTTCGAAATATGTTTCCAAAATTAATAAAAATAGATTTTTGCAGATGCAAGCAAATATGGCGTCTAACCACCCTGTGAGTGTAAAGTTAAATATTGCTGTACTTTATGATAGTTACATTAGAAAATTTTAAAGCCGCCCTTGTGTGATGGCGTTGAGTATATAGAAAACATACAAGTGAAAATGTGATGTGTTTCTATACATATTAAATAAATACCTTTACTTATGCCATTATAAGGTTTCCCTCATATTATTTTTCATCAGTTTTTAATATCAATACCTAAATATTTTATATATTTAAATGTATTTGTTTATAATTGAATAAGCGTAGATCAAGCAAATGAGACCCACTAATCCACCAACCATCCATCCAACCCAAATCGAAGTTTTCGAAAAAAATTGATTCCCCCCCCCATTGGAAAAAAATTGCGGGTATCAAAAATTCAAATCTAATCAATGATGATTACACTGATAAAACAGTTTATTTGTGTCAACAAAATATTTGGTTTGGATATGACCAATTAAATTATTTGGTTTGGACTTTTATTTCTGTCAAATAAACTATTTCGTTTCGTTTAATAAATCATTTTGAAATTAATTTTCTGGTTTGTAAAAAAAACTCGGATTTTTTGGCAGGTTTTAATGCGTCACTTTATTATATGGCTAACGTTTCTCCCCTCTTTGGGGGCTTTATCAAAGCTGAAAGATAACAACTATTGTTAATAACAATAATAATGATAATATATAACAAAAATATTTTTTGCCTGTATTGAATCCCATTTTCAGGTAAAATATGTAAATTTTCTTACCTAAAAATTATGTGAGCGTAGTTATATATATTATAAACTTGAACATTATGAAAAAGAACCTTTTACAACATAAAAATAAATAAATATTTATTTATTTTTATGTTGTAAAAGGTTCTTTTTCATAATGTTCAAGTTTATAATATATATAACTACGCTCACATAATTTTTAGGTAAGAAAATTTACATATTTTACCTGAAAATGGGATTCAATACAGGCAAAAAATATTTTTGTTATATATTATCATTATTATTGTTATTAACAATAGTTGTTATCTTTCAGCTTTGATAAAGCCCCCAAAGAGGGGAGAAACGTTAGCCATATAATAAAGTGACGCATTAAAACCTGCCAAAAAATCCGAGTTTTTTTTACAAACCAGAAAATTACATTCAAAGTTTGGCAACCTATATGGTATTTACCTACAAATTTTGAAATTAAAATATTTGTTTACATGAACTAAATATTTATTTGACAAATAATATTTGTTACAACCAAATAATTTAATAGGCCATATCCAAATAAATCCTTTTTATCAGTGTACTGTAGGCAAAATTCCATCATTAAATTTTAAATTTAATTAAGAAATATTAATAATAAAATCTATAAAACACATCAAAATGCGGTAAAATTGTTAATTTGTCTGTCGGTTGCAGTAGAACAGAAATAGTTTTTAGGTGTATTTTTTGTCGCTGAACACGAAACCGTCGTCCGTTTTGGTCCATCACGTCAGGATTTTTTTTTAAATATGTACTTACGAAAAAACATTTTTTTTTAATTTTATTTCACTCATATTTTCCAAAATATTAATCTGAAGGTATTAAATGCCCATATTTTTGGAATCAGCGCGCTGCAGCGCGTCGAGATCTACCGACTTAAATTTAAAAAAACCCAAGCGATGACCGAAATTTGACGATTTTGACCATATATCAGATTTTTTTAATTCACGTCGATAGATCTCGACTCGCCGATTCCAAAAATACAAAAATATAGGTATATAATACCTTCAGATTATAATTTTGGAAAATACAAGCGAAATAAAAATTTCGAAAAAAAAATAATTGTTTTTTCGCGAGGGGTAAACTGCAGAGGAATTCAGGTGTACAAGTCTTAGAAACTCGAGGTAATCTTTCGAGGTAATCTGGAGGAAATCTTTGAAGATTTCCTCCTAAAGGTGTACAAAATTTTGTCATCGGTTTTTCGTATTTAAAAATCCCGACGTTATGAGCCAAAAAGGACGAAGGATTCGAGTTCAGCGACCAAAAATATACCTATAAAACCATTTCTGATCTACAGCAACCGAAAGAAAAAAAAAAAATTGGTACTCTGTAATTATAATATTAAATATTATAACAAAAATTTAAATCTAATTAAAAAATTGTTTTAATTAGATTTAAATTTTTGTTGCCCGAAATTATTTTCCAGCGAAAAATTTGGGTACTGCTTGCTTGTGATTGTTTCCAGTATTCACCCAAAGTGGATTAGCAAAGACCAATACGATCTTAACAATTATTTAAAAATAATAGGCTCAGATAAAATTGGTCTTTGTAGCCCACACCTCCCCCAAGTGGAAATAGGTTAAAAAAAATAGCAAACTTAGGTGATGATAAATTATGTGAGCAAAGGGTCTGTACAATTCAAACCCTCTGAGAACGAAATCCTAATAAGCGCCAGTTCGTAAATATTGGTAAAAGTTCTTCCGCAGACTGCATGCTAAACAACAGTAACAAACTGCGAATTCTTTTGCACAATTCTAATAGTGTTTTTGTTGCTGGTTTCGATTCTATTAAGATCAAATCTGTATCTCTTTCCGTTTTTTTTTTCGGAAAAATTAAAAAATGTCATTTTAGGTGGACAATAAATAAATTATGGAAGCACCTACGCAGTTCTATTCAAGTGGATTTTATTTTCGGTGTCCAACGGAAGACTAGTTTTTAAGACATCTGCAATGACAATTCAGTGTTGCTGTTAACATGTTAAAGACTATTTTGGGCAGTATATGTCATATTTATCAAAATTGACAAATACATAGGCTTGACAAATATAATAAATTTGACGTTAATTTATAAAACTGCTTAACAAAGATAAATTTACATTCTTTTAAACAGGATTGCAGAGGCTTCAAAAGCTATTCATTAACTGAACTTTTAAAATGATTTTCAGACATTTTTAGTAGTTATTTTATAGAGCATAGACGTAACTTTAATTTAAACTAGAAATAACTTTTGTAGCTGCTATAAAAATTTAAATATGGGCCTCCAAAAATGACATATTTTAATTTTCATAACATTTTGGAATGGTTTTTCTCAAAAATGGGAACAGATAGAGATTTTATCTTTACAAAATCGAAATCAGCAACACACTATTAGAATTTCGCAAAAGAATTTTTAGTTTGTTAATGTTGTTTAGCATAGTGTGCGGAAGGACTTTTACCACTATTTTAGAACTGGCGCTCATTAGGATTTCGTTCTCAGAGGTTTTGAAGTTTACAGACCCTTTGCTCGCATAATCTATCATCACATAATTTTGCAATTTTTTTCAAACCTATTTCCATTTGGGGGTACGTGTGAGCCATGAGGCGGGCGTCCTGCATTTTAAGCGGCAAAGTTACCAATACACACGTCAAAAAAGTGGCAAGTAGAAGCCTAAATTGGTCAATCGCCTTAAGGTCAATAAAAGGTAATTACTTAAGTTACTAGCCTAGTTGCCAGGCTTAGATCTCCCTAACATTACTACTACTTTTCTTGTTTTTTTCTTTATTTTGAGGTGCTGAATCCAAATTTGAGGTCGAAATAGCACCTCATACGATTAGTTTTTGAGGTAACCTCAAAAAACGCAATTTTTGAGTACGAAAACGTTTTTTGAGGTTATCTCCAAAAATAATCAGATGAGGTGCTATTTTGACTTTAAATTCGGGTTCAGCGCCTCAAAATAAATAGGTATACAATGGTCCCCAAAAAAGTTTTTGACCCTTTTTTGTTTCTGTTTCACGTAGCAACAAAAACAAAAGGTCAAGATTTTTTTTTTTGAGACCATTGTATTTCTATCTATTTCCTCAAAAAATGTTATTTTCGAGTATAAAAAGTACGACGTTTTTTGAGGTTATCTCAAAAACTAATCGTATGAGGTGCTATGTTAACCTCAAATTCGGATTCAGCACCTCAAAATTCATTTTGTGTGGCTGTGTTATTAATGCAACAAGTATGCTGTAAATTGTTATAAAACAGTTCATATACTTTAGAATGTTATAAAAACTTCAGAATTCAGAAGAAGTATTATTTGCAGTATAGTATGCAATTAGAATGCTGTAGGTATCATATGCTATAAAAAATAGAATGCAGCATCCTATTTTTTATAGCATATACTTTTGGAATCGGAAGGATGCTTAACTGGTCTAAAAGCCACTTTACACGGAGCAATTTGTGCGCAAGTTTGATGCTATGCAAGTTTGTGGCAAGAATAATTCAGTCACTGCGCATGCCTTCAGGCAAGTTTGAGGCCATTTTCGTGCCATCAAATTATTTAGAACATGTTCTATTTTTCGGCGATTTTCATATAAGAAATACACTATAAGAGAAAGTCAAATGATAGAGATAGAAAACTATTGTACCGCCATTAGCCGTTGTTTTTTAAAATTCACTAAATTCACGGTCAACGACAGCCGATAATACAGATAACCTACGGAAGTCGGTAATAAAGATTACTATTGCTTTCCCAAATCAATTTTGTAAAAATTGGGAAAAGCTCTGTATTTTTATTTAAAACTTTAAGTTTATTCACCAAAAGATAAAACAAATTTTTAAAGTCTAACAAGTGGGTTATCTAACCCGCACATTAATTAAAAATAACAATATATGAATCGAAATTTTAATTAAATGTAAAATTTGTTAAACTTTAAAAATATGAAATTTTATCTTTTGCTAAATAAACCTATATAATTAAAAAAAAACACTTGGCTTTGATTTTTATATATTTTATTTTAAACGTAAATAGGAAATTAAAACAATTATGTCGTACTTTTAACAGTTAACTTTTTATTATAAATAAATATATATGAGGAGTAAACATTTGCCTTCATATATAATTGAGTGTCATACAGAATATACTGCCTAAAGGCAGAGCACATTTGCAAAGTTTTTATAATTAGTATTCCTACATTTAACAGATAAACAATATGAATCAGTTAAACCGATAAGCTTCTCTGGCCAGGGGCTATCCCAGCCCTAAACAGCTGTTTAAGGCTAGCTCAGTCAAACTGATAAGCTCTTTTCGATAGGGGCCATCCCTGCCCTAAACATATCAGTAAAAATGGTAAGAAGCTTTTTAGGGCATTTGTCCCAGCCCTAAACAGCTCAGTCAAATCGATAAGTTTTTTTTGTGTAGGGGCTGTCCCTGCCTAAATAGCTGTCAAAATAATAAGAAGCTTTTCAAGACAGGGTCAGTCCCTGCCTTTAGTCATTTTATTTAACTTGGCACTATTAATGTTTTTGACCCACACATTAAATAAGTTTGCATCACTAGGAAAACGGTGACGTTTACTTAACTGATCCTTGCAAAACGGTACAATACACATTTTGTATTACATCACAATAAAAGTTCGGTATAAAAGCACAATAAATTGCAAATCACGAGTAAAATTTCACGAGTAAAATTTCAATTGTTTTGACAGATATACTACCCCTCACCCCACTTCCACTAAACAATCAAGTTCATATACAGCTGGCGCCATCGCTCAGTCGTACCTAGAAGCCAAAACACAGGTTCGGGTCCTGAATACTTTTCACGGTCACGTATTTCACTTTCTCTTATAGTGTATTTCTTATATGGCGATTTTCACGCAAGTTTTATGGTTATTTTCGTGGTACCAACCTGGAAATAAAGTTACCAAACCGATTTCATTTTACTAATATAGTAGCAACTGCACATGCTAATAATTATTATTATTAATAATAGGTCGGTCTGTCTAACTAAAAAACTTCCTTAAAAAAGCAAATGCTAGGTTATGTTTTTGTCAACAAACGCAGAGACACGTCTAAATTGTCTGGTTGGCAGCACTGTTTACCTTGCAATATATAGCACCAAACTTGCGTACAACTTGCTCCGTGAAAAGGCAAATCAATGTCCAATTGTCCTCATGCTATATCTGGCAGCAAACTTGCATAGCATAAAACTTGCGTACAAATTGCTCCGTGTAAAGTGGCTTTTAAAGTTGACTCAAAATTTAAATTATACCACAAATGAAAGTAAAGCAAAAATATTTCTTCGTTAAAAATATAGAATAAAATATCTTATTTGACCATACTTCAGAATTTGGACTTTTTTTTTGGTTACCATCACCATATCGATTTCCTGCTAGAAAAATAGCAAAATTCAAAACAATATTGGTTTTAATCCATAAAAAAAACAAACAAAAAAAAATAAATGTAAAAAAAAAACAAACAAAAAGAACACTTATTATTAAAAACAGCGTTTATAAAAATTATTTAATTATTTTTACATTAATTTCGATTAATATATAATTAAGTACGTAACACAAAAAAAGATTATGTTACATTTTTAATTTTTTTCTTAAATTATGAATCATATTAGGATTACTGGCAAATTCCTGGCATCAAGCCATTACTGCCAATATTACTGAGCTCTTTTTACTGGCCTACGCCAGTAATTACTGGAAAATCGGCAACACTGTTTTAGACCAATGACAGCTTAACCCGCTTATAAAATTTATTTAATATCCATATCAAAGCCCTATATGAATTCAACGACTTTATGTTTTCAAAGTCAACATTATTAGATAATATTACTTAATTATTTTTAAATTAACTTATAGGTACTTTTATTTGCAAACTATGATCTATAGATTTACATCAGAAGGGACTAAAATTCCGTTGGAACAACTGTAGTGGCTTTTTAATCCTAAAGATAAAGATTTAGTTGAAATTACCATAAATTTCTTTCAAATATACTCTTCATAACACAAATTCTTATTAGACAAAATTGGTGATAAAAACTAGACGTTAAGACCAATTTTGTAACCTTATTTTGTAATAATATTATGTGGTAATTTAGATTATAAGTTTGTTTTATAAGACCTTTTGACCACGTCTTTTAAATTACCAAATATGTTACCTAAAAGTTGTAAAATATTTGAAAACTAAAATTAGAACCTTAAGTGCACATTTTTACCAATGTATTTAACCTAAAAAGTCAATAATTCGGTATTTTTACCAATTTTTGGACTTTCTTAACATATTCTATTCGAATGACAAAATTTTGGTAAAAAAAATTGATACTTCTTTCTAGTTTAAGTAAAAACTGCTAGCTTCTTGGTTTTTGATTCTTATTTTGTTGTTTGGGTTAGTATTATTAAGGTCATTTTTTTAAGTTGTTTTAGTTTGTAAATTTCACCGGAGGCGCGCACAGGCGTGAAAAATGGCTGTAGATTACCACATTTTTGCCAAAAACTTTTTTTAGCGTAATTTTTTTGCATTCTTTTTAAAAATTATGGATTCTTTGAGTAAAAAAAATGAAAAGGATTCTCTTAGTGTTATATAGTAAAAGCAACGGGTTTTGAGAAAAATCCATTAAAAAATTAGAGGAAAGTATTACTGTCTATTTAAAGATTCCATAACTCACTTAATATATTTATTTTTGGGTGAGGGTGTAACAAACGTCTTTTTTAATTGAAAATTAAGTTTAGTGCCTATAGACGCCAAACTATTAAAATCTATAAAGAAATTGCACAAATATGAAATAAAAGTTATTAATAATGGACAAGTTTCCCTTGTTGGAATTCTGCGATTTTTTAATTGATATTAAAATATACAGGGTGTCCCAGAACTCGCGACCATTACTGAAGGGACAAATAATATATCAAAAATATGAAAAAAAAATCGGTCCCAATTGACGGCCCAAAGAATGTTGATCTCTTAAATAGGACCCAAAAAAAGCGCTAATAAAATAATTTAACACTGCAGGGCGATTCCACTTTCAAAATTAAAAAAGACTATAAAGAAATTGCACTGCTCTACTACAGAATTTTCACAATCCATGAGAAAATCCCTACCAAAATGTCATATAGCTGCTATTTCACGCTTTTTTGCGATCATCAGTGAGCATATATTGGTATGGTGGCTTTCGCACCGACTGTTGAAAATTTAAAATAAGTATAACTGTATCGAGAGCGTACAAATTGGTGGCGCCATCTAATGTTTGCACAAAAGTACTACACATTAGATGTTGGCAGACCTGTAATCTCATAAGAAATATCTATATCTAGATACACAGGCGGACAAATAATTTGTATCACAGCCAGCACCTAGAACCGACACAGCAAATCAAATTATAAATGAAATGACATTTTGGTAGGGATTTTCTCATTGATTGCGAAAATTCTGTAGTAGAGCAGTGCAATTTCTTTATAGTCTTTTTTTAATTTTGAAAGTGGAATCGCCCTGCAGTGTTAAATTATTTTATTAGCGCTTTTTTTGGGTCCTATTTAAGAGATCAACATTCTTTGGGCCGTAAGTCAATTGGGACCGATTTTTTTTTTCATATTTTTGATATATTATTTGTCCCTTCAGTAATGATCGCGAGTTCTGGGACACCCTGTATATTTTAATATCAATTAAAAAATCGCAGAATTCCAACAAGGGAAACTTGTCCATTATTAATAACTTTTATTTCATATTCATAATCTTTGTAAAATAAATATAAATGTCAACACCTAGTCATTGTCATCATCATCATCATCATCAAGTTATCAGTCATAAAACTAGTTTGAGGCAACTCTCGATTGCACCCTATCCTTGGTCAACTCTTACATTTTACTAAAATTTGTGGACGTGTGAGCTGGGAATCGAAGATTAGGCACAAACGAAATTAGGGTACTTTTGTAATAGGGTACCTTCCGTAGAGGTTTGTGCCACAATTGGCTTCGTTGGTGCCATCATGGTTTTCGAGATATGAATATTCCTAAATGGTACATATTTGGGGACATTTGAAATTTATATATTTTTGAACATGAATCGAAACAATGTCCTTTAAAAAGGTTTGTTCCACAAAATGTTGTCTTTTATCTCCAAAGGAAAAGGGCCGAAATGTCGGAAAATGGCACAAACGAAATTATTGAAGATATTTAAGTTGTTTTAGTATTTATTGAAACTCTGGCATTGGGAGAGGTTTGTGCCATCTCAAACTTACTTCGCTGTTCAACATGGGGCTCCTGATGGGGCCGGAAAAAATGATTATCAATTATATTTAATTATTTTTTAATATAATATTTCCTTCTATTGTGTCCCTTTGTGCCATCAAAATATTTTTTATATCTCCAGGGGGTCTCAAATTTTACATTTGACTATAGGGTTATTCCAGCAAATCGTGACATGACTGGCTTTAAATAACACTACCCGACAATTTGAAACTTTTGAAATATACTATTTATGATATATATTGGGTCTAGAAGTGTTTTTTCCCCCGATTTCATATCCGTTTTCGGAATTTTTCTATCACGTCACAGTTTTGATATACAGGTCGTTTTATAACAAAAAAAGGCATTTTTTTTTAATGTCGGGGGATTTTACATTTATAATTTTTTATTTCAAATTTGGTACACTTGTTAAATATTTGTGTGCTTTTCGAATATTTTAATTTTTTTTTAAATATCGATTGTCATTTGTTTTTTATATTAAAAAGAAAAAGTTTTTTCGTTGCCAAAATTTCAAAAGATGGAATTTTTCGATGTAACTATTAAAAAAACACTCTGTATTTATCTGGCTTCATTTCGATTTCAATTTTTTTTTGAAGGACCTTCTGGAAGCGGCGCAATATTAATTTTAAGCTATTTTAACAGCAATTTGCATAGTTCAAGAACAATAAGTAGGCTTTGGACCAGAATTTGACATTTTAAGTCAATGTTCTATTTACTTCTTAAGATACAGTTTATTTATGTTTAAGAAGTTAACCTTATTTATTTTTATCATTTATTTGTTTATTTTATTACATCGGCACTTAGTGCTACTAAGAGTGCCGATGTATTGAAATCTTCGCCGAAAAGTCAAAATCTTTGACCACGTTTTTTTCACATTTCTCGACGTTTTAGACCATTTTGAGTCGAAAGCAGTAAAAAAATTTTTGCGTCCGTCTGTCTGTCTGTCTGTCTGTCTGTCTGTCTGGGTGTAAACTCTCTAACTCGATTTCTACATGAGATATCGACTTGCGGTTTTTTGCATATTGTTTCTTATCGCTGATTAGATTTTGGGGTTTAGGGTAAAACTCCTATTTTTAGCGTTTTTTGTTTATAATTAAGGCAATTATTATTGTATTTGGTTAATTTAGCACTTATATAAAAGATAATTTTAAATTGGTCAAAAAATGTTATAAACAACGTTTTCCTAAAACGCATTGTTTTCGAGATATTGGCGTTTAAAGCAGTAAAAGGTTTTTTTAGCACATTTCACATATTTATAACCCGATTTCAAAAAATTAAAAGCTCTTTTGAAAAAATGTATGTTTTTTTTTAGTGTACAATAGTGCTGATGTTTTGACAGGGTGCTTGCAACGTTTCATCTAGTTAATTGATTGAATAATTTAACTTGACTTAAAACGTCAAATTTTTGTACAAAGCCTACTTATTGTTCTTAAAGTATGCAAAACGCTGTTAAAATATCTGACATAATTGACTTAAAATTGATATTGTGCCGCTTCCAGAAGGTCCTTCAAAAAAAAATTGAAACCAAATTGAAGCCATATAAATACAGAGTGTTTTTTTGTTAGTTACATCGAAAAATTCCATCTTTTGAAATTTTGGCAACGAAAAAACTTTTTCTTTTTATTATAAAAAACAAATGAAAATCGATATTTAAAACTTTTTTAAAATATTCGAAAAGCACACAAATTTTTAACATGTGTACCAAATTTGAAAAAAAAATATTCATAAATGTGAAATGAAATGAAAATGCCTATTTTTATTATAAAACACCCTGTATATCAAAATTGTGGCCTGATGGAAGAATTCTAAAAACGGATTTGAAATCAGGAGAAAAAATACTTCTAGACCCTATATATCTCATCAATAGTATATAAATCATGTCGGGTAGTGTAATATACAGATTATTATTAGCTAGCTTAAGGCGTTCATAATTTATCGTGCCCACAAGATTTCTCGGGAACAACGACCGACAAAAATAAATCGACAGACCGATCGACCAAAAGCTCGACCGAGAATTTTTGTTTGCTGGAAATTTATTTATATCGACTTAAAGTCATGAAACAAAAAAGTGCGCAATTTTTTTTTTTTTATTTTTTGCTCGATTACAAGGATTTCCCAAAAGTTTGAAAACATTAAAATGGGAAAGCATACCTGGGACAAAAACTGAGAGTGTACCAGTCAAAGTACACTCTCGACATTGCAATACATTGTCACAGTTCACTCTAAAATACATTTGAGAATACAATTTATATATATGTAGTATGCTGTACTGTTAAGTGAAAATACCTTACCCCTAAGATGGTTTTTTACCCCTCTTTTCTCTAATCTAAAATCGTGCTTATTGTTTGCTTTTTAATTTACTAAATATAATTTATTTGTGGATTAATAGGTTATATTTAAGATGTATGTGTATTAAATATAACTTATATTCTCTCCCTAAATATCAATTCGTGATACTAGGTTAGGTACCGGTGTTTTTTTTTTTAAATTTTACTCATATTAGTCCCAATTTTTGGAAAATGCAACTCCTGCTAAAGCAGTCGTTGCATTTTCGTCATTGGGATTAATATTCGTAAAATTTATGTAAAAAACCACCGATACCTAACCTAGTATCACTTATGATATTACCCCTGAAAATACCGGATGCCGTCAGTCCATGCGCCTGTATGGAAAAACCTCGGGAGTCCAACAAACGCGCGTACGTTGCAGTCACCTCGTCTTGTCTGTCATATTTAATATGACAGATAATATTATTATAACAGTATCATAACCATGCTTTGGAAAACCTTGAAAAGCATTTAACTCAAAATCAGCTTTTTTGGACTGCCGGGGTTTACCCCTGTACCCTTCAATTATGTATGTATAGATGATAATCATAAAATAAAATGAAAATTAATAAAATTAAATATATTTAGAAATTCAAACTTAAACAGGTATAGTTATCTTACACGCAAAAATAAAATGTTTTAAAAATCTGTAAATATTACACGCAAAAAATAAATGTTTTAAAAATCCGTAATCTCGTCCGTAATATTAACACATTTTTCTGTATCACAATCTTGAGTATATTTTGTTTACTTTAAAGGTTTGTCTTTTTTAATCTTTTAATGTTTTGTCTTTTAGGGCATATCCACAGGCTCGCATAACAACATAGTACATAACAATGCGATTCCGTGATTGGCTTGATGTGTCGCCATTTATCTTGTAAGCCAATCACGGCATGGCATTCTTGTTTTAAGCTCTCATGCATGCTTCTGGATAGGCCTTTAAATATTTTCTAATGTTTGTCTTTTTAATCTTTCTTAATGTTTTTATAATAATATGCTGCTAACATAACTGATGAACTTAGAAATGTATTTACTGAAAAATTCAATAAAAGTGTCATGTCCGCAGATTCAACCATAATCGTAA
The DNA here is from genome assembly GCA_958510825.1 of Brachypterus glaber. Taxonomy (NCBI): domain Eukaryota; kingdom Metazoa; phylum Arthropoda; class Insecta; order Coleoptera; family Kateretidae; genus Brachypterus; species Brachypterus glaber. Next base: position 47,689,506 of record OY294045.1, on the reverse strand, counting down.
ATATTCTAGCTGCAAAAAAAAAACTTGATTAATTGGATTTAATTTTAACGGCTGACTAACATTCCAACTTAATACAGGGTGTTAATGAATACGTGTGCCAAAAGTATAAGGCGTGTAGGTAATGCAAAAATAGGCGGAATAGTTCTCATAAACATATGTCCTAAAAGGACTCGTAAGGGAGCTACACCCCTTCAAAAGGGGTTCTAAAAATTCAATTTTTGTTTAATAACTTAGAAACCTTTTGTGTTAAAGCAACGAGGCTTTGCATGTGAACTAATTTTAATAAGGCCCATCCACGTATCTTATTTTTATGGGCTTATCAGTTTTTTGTACCAAACATTTTTCTATGTAACTTTTGTTACTTTATTTTTGGAATATGATTCCTTAGGTCAATATACATAAAAAAGGTACTCCTGTTGTAATACTGTAGGATTAACCGTTTTCGAGAAAAGTTCATCTGAAGATGAAAATCCCCGGTTCGAGGATGAAAAATTAAATACTAAAATGTTAAAAAACTAAATTTCAATGATGCAGGGTTATTCTATATCAAAAACTAACAAAAAAGATTCTATACATGTAGGTGGAAAAATCGCTTTTAAAGCTACTATGGCCCTTTAAAAATGGTGCATTTTTAGGACACCATAGCTCCTTTATGATTGATTTTTGAAAGTACCTGTATCTAAGTTTTTTTCTTAGTTTTTGATGTTCATTCACCCTGCATCATTAAAATTTTGGTTTTCAACATTTTAGTATTTAATTTTTCGTCCTCGAACCGTGAAATTTCACCTTCAAATGAACTTTTCTCGAAAACGGTTAATCCTACAGTATTACACAAGAGTACCTTTTTTATGTATTTTGACCTCAGGAATCATATTCCAAAAATAAAACTACCAAAAAGTTACACAGAAAAAATTTGGGACAAAAAACTGATAAGCCCCCCCCCCCTGTTTCGCATACCCCTGGTTAAAATAAGCATATGAAAATAACATACGAAGTCTAATTAAGATTACTTCACATGCCAAGCCTCGTTGCTTCAACACAAAGGGGTTCTGAGTTATTAAATAAAAATCGAATTTTTAGACCCCCTTTTGATTGGGGCGTTTTAGGACATATGTTTATGCGATCTATTACGCCTATTTTTGCATTTCCTATACGCCCTATACTTTTGGCACACGTATTCATTAACACCCTGTATATCTACTCTTTAACATTCCTACTCTACAACTCAACCTCTTAACATACCTACTTCCCATAATATGCACTCGATTAGCCACTGGATAAAAAAATATTTGTAATAAAAATACCGCCGCTAACAAGAGTATACTTTCCCCTGTAGGACTAGGTTCAAAAAATCATTGTTTTTATTTAATATTTTTTGAAAAAGGAAAAAATAAAAAAACAAAAACATTTTTTTTTCAAAAAACCAGAAATATAAAAAAATAGTTTTTACCCTCCTTACCCCACACCCAGCCTAGAACTTTGATCAGACATGGCCGATCATGTCTAGGAACATTTTGGGTGAAAACTAATAAAATCTATCGCGCTTTTTTTATTTAATTTTTTGTACGTTTTTAACGTATAAATTCGGTTCAGTTCAGTTCAGTTTACTTAATTTTGAGATAATGGGGCACAAATAGGATTATTTTTTAATTTGTAATTTTTGAAAAATTGGCATTTAGAAAAAAGTAATTTAAGGCACATAATAGCTCATTTGAAAACTTTTTTTTTTGCACATAGCCTTTTACAGAATTTCTTTGTGGAGGGTAAATTTATCGGGAAATTACATTAATATACTATTCACAGCCCGTAAGCGTGTGTCCCGTCTGCCCGTCCTATGTCACGTTTTTGTGGGCACGATAACTCAAAATCAAGTTCTATGAGGGAAAGATCTATATTGTTTTTTTTTTCTTTTCAAAAATAACCCCGCCCCCCCGAAAAATAATTATTTTTGATTTTTTTAAATTATTTTTTTAACTCTTTTTCCAAAACTTTTGCAGGATTTTTTATACTCAATAGTTAACTAAATGATTACCTTTTACTCAAAAAATCCAAATTTATTAGCTAAAAATATAATTTTACAAGTTTTTCCAGAATTTTTCTAAATTTCGGTTTAAATACTTGGCTAAACATCTTTCTTGTACACTAAATGGTAATTAATCATATTGAAAGAATTAAAATTTATTTTATTTTACAGATTTGCCAGATTTCCAGATTTTTCCCAAAAACGAAACCTAGCCAAAAGACCGTTTTTAAGAAAAATATGTCCGGCTTACGGCGCGCTTCGTTCCATAGTGCGGCAGACAGACAGGTCAACAGACAATTATTTTTAATTTTCTTTTACTAACGCAAGAAATTCCTTGGGGAATGTAAAAAAATACTGCTGCCAAGAAAATAATACTTTTCCCTATAGACCTAGGTTCATTAAAAAATAAAAAAAAAAATCAAAAAAAATATTCAAAAAAATTTTCAAAAAAAGTTCCTTTTTTCGTAAAACAAAGAATAAATTAAAAAAAAAAATGTTTTTGAAAAAAATTGTTTTTACTCCACCCTCTTACCCCAATCCGATTTTGTCCAAAAACAATCCGAGCCTAGAGTTTTGGATAATCAATCTATGGTCCAAATTTGAAGCCCGAAGCGTTGAGTTATCGTGGTCACAAATTTGGCGGACGCACAGACCGACAGACAGATTTTTTTTTTTTGACGTAAATCATATTTTTTGGATATAAAACGTCCAGAAACGTAAAAAAAGCAATAAAATTTTTTCGAAGTTTTTTTACTAACGCAAGACTTTCCTTGGGGAAATTAATAAGTAATTGAATTTAGTTTTAATTTAATATACATTTAATATATGTGTTTATTCTAGATTTTTGCAAAAAGTCCTCAGTAAAGAGGAGCAAATTCTATAAAGAAAATAAGGTTATTTGGAAGAAAAATATTTTTAGCTCGGGAAACCACTCATTTATTATTAAGTAGCTAATCGAGGGCCCATAGTGCGAAGTAAGGGATACGTAGTAGGGATGTTATGGAGTAGCAGAATTGAGAGTATGGATGTTGCTGTCATTTTAACTTACTGAAATTTGTGAATGCTGATATAAACCAAGTGAGGAGGCTAACAGATTCGGCGTTTTTAGTCCTAACAATTTCTACCAATTGAACCACTTTTGAAGATGCACCAATCGGCGTACAAAGAGGCTAAAACACATTGGGCAATAGGAGCAACGAAGGCACACGTGGATATTTTTTACAGTGCGTGTCTAAATACGCCCCCCCCCCTCCATAACTTCTAAACAACTTAAGATATTAACTTAAAATTTGGAACACGTAATTAAATTATTAAAATTATTTGATATATTGTATGTTGAGGAAGGGTGGCAAGGGAATATATTTTTTTTAATAGGACACACCCCGGCAGAAATATCCCTCACCCTAAAGTGTCTTCCTCTCAGATTTTTTGACGTTTCCTCATTGTATAGTTCTATTAGTATACAAAAAACTGTTTTTTGAAATCTTTTATCGTCCTTTTTTTTAATGGTAATGAAATTCATAAAAACTCCAACAAATTTTCAACTTTTGTAAGTTGATTTGGATCTGACAGGTGATTTTGGGTAATTTAGTTATGCTGAGTTCGAACATAACTTCCGTTTTTGTCCATCACGTAAGGGTTTTGAGCAATCGCACAGTGGGCCATGAAAAAACTGACAGGGATGAAATTCTGAATGTTTGCATACAGATATTTTTGATACCGCTGATTTCGAATAAAAGAACGAAAAATTTCAAACACTAATTTCCGCGCCATTAGGGTGATCCAAAATTTTATTTCTGTTTCAATTTTTCCAAAAATATGTCAAATGGCTTCTGTTATTGATTGATTGATTATATTGATTATCACATACTCAAATCACATACTCAAAAAAAGCCATTTGACACATTTTTGGAAAAATTTAAACAAAAATAAAATTTTTGAAATTTTTCGTTCTTTTATTCGAAATCAGCGGTATCAAAAATAGCTGTATGCAAACATTCAGAACTTCGTCCCTGTTAGTTTTTCCATGGCCCACTCTGCGATTGCTCAAAACCCTTACGTGATGGACAAAAACGGAAGTTATATTCGAAATTAGCATAACTAAATTACCCAAAATCACCTGTCAGATCCAAATCAACTTACAAAAGTTGAAAATTTGTTGGAGTTTTTATCAATTTCATTACCATTAAAAAAAGGACGATAAAAGATTTCAAAAAACATTTTTTTGTATACTAATAGAACTATACAATGAGGAAAAGTCAAAAAATTTGAGAGGAAGACACTTTAGGGTGGGGGATAATTCTGCCGGGGTGTGAGGAAGGAGGGTCGTGTAATACATTATGTTAAAGCATATTAGGTTTCAACCATATAATTTTATTTTTTTTTTCTTAACACGTTCACTGCCGTCTCGGTCCATAAGACCGTCCCGTCTACGTCAACTTGGTCAAATAGCCCGAGAGTAGATAGTTCCCAGCACGCTGACTCGGTCTATAGGACCGAGCGGCTTATTCGATCCCACAGCGCCGAAAGCACATTTTTAATGGGAAATACCGAATGGAATAGACCAAGTCAGCATCCGGGGAAGTCTATCGCACATCTATTCTGGTTTCGAGCGGATTTTTTGCGCCTTATATTTCCGTTAATATGGGCGAAGCTAAACGGTCTAGGCCAATCATCAGACGAACTAGTATGAAGTTGGCTTTAATTGGTAAATAAAAATCACCGAAATGAGAATAGCTGCTATCCAGGTTTGAAATTCAAGGTTTTGAAGTTGTGCATTAGGGCGCCCAGAGTTTTGCCTTTTTTTTAATTTAAAAGGTCTTATCCCTCAAAGTGGTTCATTAGGGTGAGTAGATTAACACCTTTTTTTTTCGGAATTAAAAAAATATATATTCGAGGTCACGCACAGCTGTTTTTTGTAATACAAATCGTTTTTCCAGATTTATTTTTTTAGGGCCTATTAGAAGTAAATAAAAATGTGATTTCCATTTTCAACACTTTTTTAACCTCAAAAATATTTTGAAAGAAATAAAAAATATACGGGCAAATAGATAATTTTATGAGCTTTAAAAGTATGTATCACAGGATCCCCCTTTCCAACTTTCCATAAAAATTCTCCCCCTTGTCCCATTGTGTCCCCTAAACATATCAAACACAGGGTGTCTCAGCACTGACGCACTTCCTAGAGGGGGCAAATAGTACAAGGTCTCAGGACGTAGAAAAAAGTTATGAAAAAAATCCATCATCATTGATTCTCGAAATAAGAACGTTTAAAACGGACCTATTCCAGAAGATGTAGAAGTACCTAGAGGCCTGTATTAATTAGCAATTTAGTTGCCATAGATAAAAACTTTTAGATTTTAAGTTTCAAGTGATTAAGTTATAAGTTAATACTAATATTTATATACTATTACTTCAAAGTAAAAAAAAATAAAATATTTTTTGACAAAATGTATTCCTTCGTAAAATACATTAAAATATTAATAACATATAAAAACCTGGGTGTAAAGTTCGTGCGCCATATTCAAAATTACCGATCCAAAATCTATAAGATGTGCATTATCAAAACTTTGTGAGATTTAAAAATTGTGACCCCTGCTATTATTATTCTTTTGGTTTTGTAATAATATAAAATTTATTATTTCATTATTTGTTAAATTTAAAGTTTATAAACTTTAGTTGTAAGTACTGTTATTATTTGTATATTATTATACTCATAAAGAGCCTAATTAAGCCTTAATTTTGATAAAATTCATCTTTATTTAATTTGCCAAGAGAAACAATAAAATCTAAAATTAAGATAATTTATACAGTATAGTTGAAACAAAAATAATTTTTATCAAATACCTTAACACGTTAACCGCCAGGAAGGAAAAGTTGAAATAGCTCACTACGACAAAGGGTTTTTGCGGTTTTTACTTGTAAGCGTGTTTTGGGAACCTTCAAGTATTACGCAAATTTTGATCTAAACCACAATTTTTTTCCGTGCATATATATTATTTACCCCACCACTGTGCATAATATATATGCACAGTTGTCAAAATTAAGTTATGTCTGACATTGTCGGTTGATACTTTTGTCAAAAAGTAAGGTAAATTTCTATAGTAACCCAATTATTATGTCCTAATTGCTAATTAGGCGTAGGTAATTTAACACCTTCTGGGATTGGTCAGTTTCAAATACTTTTATTTCGTGAGCCAATGATGATTAAGACCTAGATCTAGTGTCCCTACTTGTACTATTTGCCTTTACTAGGAAGTACTGAGACACCCTGTATATAGAAAAAAATATTTTGGTTGTGTTATTTACCTGTTCCAAATTTCAGGTTGATATTTTAGGCCGGTTTAATGTTAAAGGGATGGGCAGAGTTTTGACACGCACTGTATCCGTAAAATTAAGATTGTGATGAATACATAAAAAACTAGTTTTACCTAATTACTACTATAAAACCATTCATATGCGGGTGGCAATGTCCCACAAAGACAAAAATGGTATAAACATTTTTTAAAGGAAATAAAAATTATTTTTAATTGTGGAAGAACAGGGTATAACAGCTAAGAAAGATCAATCGTTTTTTTTGCGTTATAATTAAAGCTATCGGCATAAAATTTATGTCAATCAATACACACCCAAAAAGCGATATTTGTGTTTAAACAAAAGTTTTCTACTGGCTTTTATTTCTGAGATAATTTTTTTTATTTGTCGCTTTAAATAGTATTTTTTTTAATTATTGAAATACTAAACCCTTTTTTAATTTATTTACATAAGCTAAACAAATCATATTAATATTAAATTATTTTGTGGATCTAGGAGATTTTAGCAGAAAAAATGTACCGCGAAAACATTTACCGCAAAAACTATTATCGCGACAATAAAAATCGCGCATATTTTACCGCGCAATAATATAATCGCGCATACTTTTACGGCGCAATAGTATGTTCGCGCTTACATTTTAACAAAAAAATTAAACGAAAAATATGTAATTTTTTTAATGAAACGCTTATTTTATAATCATAATTTTTATTTTATATCAAAAACAAGACCAAACACACCAAACCAAACAATTTATTTACATTTATGTTTTTTAAAATACTAAATTTATAAAACTAAAACAAAATGGTTATATATTATATTTATGTAATATAATCATAATTTTATTTATACATTTTTTAAAAAACGAAACCAAACCAAACAATGTAGTTATATTTATATATATTTTTTAATTCTTGATATAGCTAACAAAAAAGTATTACAAATTTTATAATTTAAAATTAGACGCTGAATTTGCTTTGCGCTTTTAATATTTTCGCAGCTACAACTTTCGCTATATATTTTTCGCGGTAATTGCATTTGGCTATTAAGACTTTGCGCGATTATAATTTTCCCTATAATAACTCTATGAATTTTACTTATTTTGACTGCAGGCTAAGGGTTTCGCTAATCGAATATCAAAATTACGAATGTCTGGATACATGTCAAATTAAAAATTTCGACTAAAACTCCCGATCCCTATTTTTTAATTAATTTCTTTAAAAAACTATGACATTTTTTAATAAAATAATTTTATCAAGAACTCCATGAATTTTACTTATTTTGACTGCAAATCGAATATCAAAATTATAAATGTCATATAAATTGTCAAAACAGAATAAACTGATGATTTTATAATTTAAATATAAAGTATAAAACATTATTTGATCAATGTAAAAAAGAATATATTTTTTTAATTTTAGTATTTAAATTAAAATTACATGTAAAAATTGTGTCAAATAAGCTATATCTCAAAAACAAAAATTATGAAATAGTAGAAAATTATTGTTTTTGCAGTTATAGCTTGTTGGATGTAAATATTGGCTAACATACATTTTATTCCGAGAGCTCTAATAATGCCAAAAAAACGATCCATCTGTTTTAGCTGGGACACCCTGTATTCTTCTTCTTCTTCCTTCTTTATGGCCTTTTCTCAGTGAGATAATTAGCCAGATCCCTCTTAGTTACTCAATTCACCAAGAGTGGTTCTTGTCTGGCTTGGCACCATGCCCACTCCCGTTTTTCTTGTAAAAATTTTCCAGCCTTCTGTAAGACCTTTTCTTCTTATTTCCTTCTTCACTTTTGTTTGCTGTTGGTTGTGTTAGCTATTTAGGTGGGATGAGGTGAGGTTCGGTGCAGCTCCCGTTCGCGAAATGCATGCGCCCGGAGTTACATGTTATACATATAAAGGATAGACGTCACAGAGTTAACAGAAAACCCCCTTTTTTTCCCCTTTGAAAGTACATATAATGATATGTAACAATATTCTCTAGAAGGAATCTGGGATTATAGTTTTAAGCTGTGGAATTTAATATATTTGATTAATAAATTATAAACCCTTTTATCTATATTATGTAATATAGTAGCCATATTTATTGGGCAATTTATTTTTATATTGATTAGTTCTTTGTAGATGTCCATGCCCCTAATTAATTTCAGAGGACACTCGAAAAAGATATGGTTCAAATCCCCCATCATGCCACATTCGCATATAGGGTTGTCCCTAACTCCAATTTTATACATATGTCTATATGTAAGACAGTGACCCGTCCTCATTCGCATAAGGGTGGACATCTGAAACCTATCAATATATTCTACCCTCTTATAAAATGGTTTTTTTGGAAATTTTATTTGTAAATTTTTATAAAACACGCCCTTATCTTTTATTCCCTCCCATTCTCTATACCATTCATTATATACCTCCCTTTTAATTTTGGAAAAATTTCAGTTGAAGCTACTTTAATACCCTGAACTTTATTTAAAGTTCTCCCCAAATTTGCTAATACATCCGCCATTTCATTACCCCCTATACCTTCGTGACCCGGGACCCAAGCCACCCCAATATTATGATTTTCTTTGTTGGCTGTTAATAAAAGTCTTTTTGTTTGCAAACAAATATTATCTTTTTTGCTTTTTATGTTAACATTACAAAGTTTCTGTATTGCGCTGGCTGAGTCAGAAACTATCAAGTTCCCCCTATTATTTTTTTTAATACATTCAGTGATTGCCCAGTTTATCGCAGCCAGTTCAGCCGTGCATATATGCATCTGGTCTGGTAGTCTAGCCGCATATTTGATGTTTAGATCAGTACTCCAAACTCCAAATCCTGTGGAGTTATTAATGATGGAGGCATCAGTATAAATTATGGAGTATGATTTTTTTAATTTATCAATTTTTTCTAAATATTTGATTTTGTTGTTATTTTCCCCTTTTTTTAAACCCAAGTTAAACATTTCTATTTTTTTGTTTGATATTCCAGCTCCACATCATAGCACGGCAAAACGCTGCTACGATAAACCTTGGGCATGTATTTTTTTATTCTGCTATATGCAATAATTAAATCTGGTATTTTTTTATTTCTCCAATATGTTATGCGATTGTTTCCTAAACTTTGTTGAAATATTGACTCCAAGATCTCAAGAAAGGGATGATCCAGGTAACCCACTATTTTTGTGACGAATTTTTCTGCCAGAACCCTTCTCCTATATTTTAATGGAATTTCCGCACATTCAGCCAGTAGGGCATTGGTGGGGGTAGACCTCATACACCCTGTAATTATTCTAAGACCCTGAAATTGTACTGTATCCAATTTTTTGAGACTGGTTTTACCCGCTGTATTAATGACTAAGCTTCCAAAATCTAGGTGTGACTTAACTAAACCGTTATATGCCAAATGTAAGGACTGAGGATCCGCACCCCCACCAAACCCTGCTTATGGCTCTAAGAATATTTATGCCTTTTAATGCCCTATCTCTGATATTATCAATCTGTGGGTTCCATTTTAGGTTCCTGTCAAACATGACCCCCAAGTATCTGACCTGTGGTTTATAGATTATTCTTTTCTTGTTTATAAAAATTGGTGGGGGTATATTAAATCTTTTGCCTTTAGTAAACCAAATTGCTTCACATTTATTAGTTGCTAGCGATAATTTATGATCTTTCAACCATGAATTTATTTTGTTAAGAGCTATATTGATTTTTTGCACCATTAAAAATATGTTATACCCACCCTGTATTAGTTTTTAACCACTTTGCTTCCCTTACTCTACCACAATGTTAAAACCATATTTCATGTCACACAAATTAAAAAGGTCCTGAATTCTAAATCTGATTTGGTCGAATTTAACCCATTTTGGGCCACCAGACTCATAGGCACATCATGCAGTTATACAGGGTGATCAATAACTGGCATACCAAAATTTAAGTGGTGGTTCTACATCCAAAAATATCAACGAAAAAAAATCCTATAAAGGTTGGCCCGGAAATGAGCCCTAAGGGGACTACGGCCCTTTAAAATTGTAATAAAAAAAAGATTTTTAATTATTAACTCTGGTACCCTTTAAGATAGAGCGACGAGTTTATGTTAATTTATTTTTTTGAATTTATCCAGAGGCGTGCCTAGACGGACAAAATACGTGAGGTTTAACACATTTTTGCCCCAAACTTTTTTATGTGTATTTATTTTGAATTTTTTGTAAAAAATATAGTGTAGTGTAACACTGTAGGAGCAACCGTTTAAAAAAATGCATTTAAGTGTAGGTAACATTTTTTGCCACCAAAAGCGTTACTTTTTAAAAAGTTATTACTCCTTTAATATTAAATTTAGGTGTTTTGGTGAAGAACACTTTTTGCTCAGTTTTAAATGAAGAATCGCCCTGAAGCATGAAAATTTTATTCATGAATTTTTTGTTTACCATTTAATATGTTATCTTCGAAGGGCCGTAGCTCCCTTAGGGCTCATTTCCGGACCAACCTTTATATAAACTTTTTTTCATATTTTTGGATGTAGAATCACCTCTTAAATTTTGGCATGGCAGTTACTAATCACCCTGTATATAAAGTACATTATTTAACTTGAAATGGAGTATTTATAACTAAAAAAGTAAAACGAGTTTTTTAATTTTATTTTTGGTATAAATAAAATAGTGTACTCAAATGAGTACAATGGCCGTATAGGGGAAACTGTTGCATACTGGGACAATGTGCATAGTGGTAGAAACCAAATAGCGCGCTTCCACTGGTAGTTCAAAATCTAAATAAATTACCGAATAATGTGCGCCTGTCCCTGAATATTTGAATCCAAAAACCATAGGCCTGGTTCTGCTCAGTCGGTCT